>JAHRHJ020003390.1:0-180152 GCA_019776745.2 Taxus chinensis
TCCCGCACATACTTTTTTCCTGACTATCCTTAACACATTTCTCCATGCCACACACAATACATTGACTTACAACACAATCATATTTTCATGTCCCGCGTGTTCCTATGTCACAACTGTCCCGCGGACCGCCTAGGATAAAAATTTCTACTTTTTTAATTTTTTTTACCTGCGGCGATTTTGGAAATGCACGTCCCGTATGTCCTTATTGAACTTGTGTGGTCTGGGACATAGAGAACTGATTTAACAGATTCCTTTTTATATCAGCTCCAAACCTAGTACAACGAACCTTGGTATGATTTTCATTGGTATGATCTGTAGCCTCCAGACCCGTAATGCATTAAAACAAGCCTACGACTTCATTTTTAGATTTTTTCAAATTTTTGCTAACTTGTTGCATTTTTTCCTTGGATGGGGGATTTAGAGAGAAACCAAATGGGATCCCAAAAACATGATTTTGGGCATCGAATCAATCTAATTTCTCGGGACAAAGGAATTTGATGTATGTTATCAAAATTACCTCGAGTGGTGAATTTTGGATAATAGAAAGTGGGTTAAAAGTGTTGGTGGAAGTGTTCAGATGGACATGTTAATGCCACCATACCAATTGAAGGTGGCATTGTGAAGTTACCTAGTGAAAAGAAAATGTTATATGTTATTGAGGACCCCAACAATTCTTCTTATGAAGTATTACATGCAGATATTGATATTGATAACTATGTGAGGTATGTTTCTTTTAAGGAATATGAAATTGATCAATGCAGGTATCATGAGCAGGAATGATTTTCCTAAGACTTTGATGTTTGATGCATCCATAAAAGATGTTAAAAAACTTGACCCAAGCACAAAGAATAAGCCTGAAAAATGTGGTCGGATAGCAACTTGGATGGAAAAGAGAGACAATCATATGACCAGCTATTAAAGACATATCAGAACTGCTTAGCATGGTCATATCCAAAATGGCATGCACTTGAAGATTTTACTTGATTGTTTTCTTTGAATCAGGATGTTTTCCATTTTAAAGTGTATATTCTTTGGGTTTCTTTGTACGTTCATTTTATTTTGTTTTGTTTCATCCTGGTCCTTGGTGGCTGTTTTGTTGGTTTTTTGGTTCATCCTTGGGGGAGTTGTTTATTACTATTCTGCTCTAAAAAAATTTCTTTGACTTCATTTCCCAATGGTATTTTTTTGACACTTGGTCTACTGTTTTTTCTTGTGGCACTCTCAGGGATTTCCCATCCCCAAGTCAGAGCCGATGTTGGTGCTCAATTTTGTCTCACCCCATTTTTCATTGAAATTCTTCAGCTTGTGGGCTCTGTTGTGTTTTCTATCTCCCCATATTGATGCATGAAAAATTTGTTCTTCATTTGGTTTCCATGATCAATCTCTTCGTTTCGTCAAGGATCACATTAAATCTAGAGTTATTTTTTTCGTTCCTCTGTCCATGAGAAAGATCTGTAACTTGGATGTAAAAATTGGGTTTTTTCCCTTCCTTTTATTTTCCACAGTCACATTTTGTTGTCCCTGACTTTTTTGTCCCAAATATCTATGGAAAGGTGATTGGATGTGGCTGGGAATATCATTTTTGGGCCTTATATCATTTCCAAATTCTTTGTTTTGGAAGAAAGATTAATTTTAATGCTCAAATGGTGATTTTCCTGCATTTTACGGTTTGACAAGTGTGTTTTTTCTCGTCAAATTTTCATCTCAACATCTGTGGAAACATGGCCCTTTCTAGTTGGATGCAGCTCAGCAAGGCACTTTGAAACTCTACGGCTCGCTTCAACTCAAAACTTGTCCACGTGGAGGGATGGTGCTCATCTGAAAATTTGCCTTTTGATTTGGCCTTGGAGTTGTGCCGGGAAGGCACGTGGAGGTTTCCGCTGCCTAACTCAGACTTAGACAAATATTTCATACAGCTGGTATAGTTTTGGTGGGAAATGGACTCGTATAAGACAAGTGCTCATTTGAGGATCTGCCTCAGGATCCCACCTTAACAATTATGACAGAGAGCCATGTGGAGGCTTCCACCGGCTCCGCTCTATACATAAAATTTTCAAAGCAATTTTGAAAGGCCAGGGATAGGTGGAGGGACCACCCTTGTTTGGGGACTGACCCCTAAGTTTTATTTTAAAGAAGGTCTAGGAGGAAACTTGGAGGCTTCTGCTCACTCTGCCCTTGCTTGGTCTATTCAATGGCCAAGGAAAACTATCTCAGACCCTAGAAATATGGTACCTTCCGTTGATCATTCAATTTTTTTAACAACTATGTCGGACTGAGACATGTGGTTAGCCCGTGCTTGTTCAAGTTATCCACTTTTGAGGACCATACCAAAGGTACACCAAGGTGACACGTGGAAGCTTCCACTGGCTCCTTTTTACTGAGACTTTTTCAAAGGCCAAAAGGCATTTTTCTTGGGCTCAGGGCTGTGGAAGGCCCGCACTTGTTTGGAAACTTTCCCCTATACTTTTCCTTTCGAATTACACCAAGGAAACACATGGACAGCTATGATATAAAGTAGAAAATGGGAAAATCAATGGTTTCTGTGTATTGCATTTTTTTTTTTGCCATTTTTTCTCCAAGAGTCCTGGAGATGTGAATAAGCAATGTTTTTCATCATTTTTTGATGAAATTCCTTGTCATTTTCTTCTGCAAAGTGCCATTAAATGGATTCAGAACTTAATTTGTGAGTCTAAGGATTGTTAAGGTCGATATTTTGAAGTTAGAATTGCTCGAGAACTTGTAAAAATGGGAATTACTAGAGAAGATGGATTTGGGGCAGAGTTGTATAGGAAAGAGAGGGAAAAGGATGAAATGATGAAGGTGGTAGGTGCAAAATTGGAAAAAGGTGTTGCCACGAGAGGAAAAAATGATTACCTGTAAGATCCAACTATGCAGAGCTTCCAGAAATTGATTAAAAAGGGGATTTCTCACATGATAAAATCAGAATGATTAGGAGGAATGATAAAAATATTTGGCATGGCATCCTAGTCACTAGTCAAGGGTTGAAGGAACGTGATCAATTCATAATTAGTCCACCTTACAACTTTCGAATCTGAATTTGTTAAACATTACTTTTTTAGACAAATTGGTAACAAGCAAAGGTCCCTTGAATATTAGTCTTTTTTGGGGGGAAAGTTCTGGATGAGTGAGTGAGTTAAATGCATAAATGTAATGAGAATACTATTTCAAATGGTTAGGGGTTGAATTCTTAAGAGAAAATTTTAGAAAATTTGTCTTCCTGAGAGACCAATTTGAGATAACATGTTAATTTATTCTGTGTTAGATTTTCTATCATGTCAAGTTGGTTCTGGATATATAGCCATTGACGAGCACTGACATTTCTCTGGAAGCTTTCCCCTGCTGATGAATCTAAGTCAATTTTAAAGTTAATTTGTCTCAATCTTGGAGCAATTTGTGTCTTCTTTGTTTCAGAATGTCTGCAAGTAGTTTTTACTATGTTCCTATTGCAATATTACATGTTAAAGTCCCTGTGAAATCACATAGGATCTCATCCCTATGACAGTTTAGTGGAAATTGATAATTTCATTTCAAGAAGATACTTCATCCTGTGATAAGATAAACAATTTAAAATCACTTACACTGTCATTTTTTGATAAATAATGTCTGTAAGCCTTCAAGTGTATCTTAAGCATGATTGAACCAGGGGTCTTTGACATGTTTAATTGAGTCTCTAGCTCGAGGCTTTCGTGGTAGATTCTCAAAGTATTGTGTGAAACCATGTGCTGATCTGGGCCTCCATTGAAGCAGACCCTCTGGTTGAAGGAATATCTTAGCTATTCCTGAAGCTTTCTATCATGTTGAGCTTGTCCAATTATTTTGAAGTGTCTCAAAGATCTAGTATAATCAAATTTATCCTTGCTAAATATCCCACCAAAATCATTCAAATACCATGAATCCATCCTGAAACTACCCCTGTTTTGCCTTGTATATCCACAAAGGAACAAAATCTATTTACTAAAATCTGCAGAACAATCAGGATTTCATAATGTCTTGAGTAACCTTAACCTTGTTTTGAAAGTATCTCCATCTTTTAGAAGTGACAACTCTTGAGAGTTAAATTATGGAGTATTGACTATAATTTCCCAAGGTTTTTCTTCATAAAATTTGTATGTAAAAGAAGGATATCTCAATCTCCTTCATCAAACGATATGTTACACTATGGGTTCCTCTCACCCTGGTCGAAGAGACACGACGTAAAGTAGTGAGGATAGGTCAAATCCTATTGAAGGTGTTGTTCATCTCTCTCCACAAATCTGAGTGACAAAGGGCTAGTTAGATCTCATTCCCTGGCTACCAAATAACATACATCTAAGATCTATTTGTCTCTAAGCTCCATGTCTAATCTGTGATGTTGCTTAGCTTGAAAAGGAGAATGAATTTGGATACCAACACCTGGTATTCTTGTGCACAGCTGTCAGGAAGCTAGCTCTCTCTCACATAAAGAACTAATGTAGCATGGTAAATATGTCTTCCAACCTTTGGATAAGGGCATGTAATGATGCCAATAGGTTGGGTGGTAAATCAGAATCCTTTCTCCTTGTGTTTAAAGATCCTTTGAAGTACAAGACATGAACAATTATCAGCTTGAAGATGGATGGTGCATAACTTGGGTACTTGGCATTTTGTGTTTCCCCAAATTTTGGAGAGCAATACTTCTTGATCTCATTTCGTTATTAAAATATCATGTTGTTTCACTCCTTTGAAAGCCTTCCATTTTGGGAAATGGCATGTATTTTGAACATACAAGGTTAGTGTAAAAGTTGGAAAGTTAGAATATGAAGCTTTAACATTTTACCTTGTATTGTAAAGAAAATGAGTTGAATATGTGTTTGTAATTTCCAGTAAGGTTAAAAATAATAAGACTTTAGATTCTTGAATAGTAAAAATGAACTATTTTTATTCCTTTTGTCTGAAAGGATTGAAAACCTTAGTTTGGGAGATTTTACGGTAAGCCAATTTCATATTTAATAATGAAGCTTATATTATTGGGCATGTTGAAAGAAGAAGAATGGATTATTTAAATGATTAATGTTACCTTCCTTGTAGTGCCTATTTATGTTTTGTATTGGGAATGTATATTAAAAGGGATAAGCCACATTTATAAATCATTATGGGGGATTCAAATGTTTACTTTCTTATGTATAAGTGAGAAAAAAAAGAAATGTTACATTGTATTAAAGATTTGAATTTTCAAGTTAGATAAATTTGTGAAGTAGTGACTTGTCCATTAAAAGTGCTCCAATTTTTAATTAATGTGTTGACCTGAAATAATAAGTGTTAATTTAATAAGCTTTGGAAACTATATGATGTTTGTTTGATGCCTTGGAAAAACTGTATGATATACTCATTTCATTTTTAATTATTGTTGTTACAAAAGTGAAAATCTTACATTATGGAGAGGTTCCTTTGGAAAAAAAATACTTCTGGCCATTCTGGCATTAGAATTTAAATCTTTAGGTCTATATTTGTATTCAGAATAATGATACACACGCATGCATGCTTAATGTAAATGCTCGTAATACTATTCCTTCTTAATTTTATATGAACTGGTTTTCCTTCATATTTTTTACCAAAGTTGTTACTGGGTTGAACCCCTTCATATATAGTTCTATATTTACATTTGAATCTATGTTGTTTTTGTAAACTCAACTAGAAAATGAGAGAAGGAATTTACCTTGTCATATTAAACCTGAAAATGTACTAAGAGACTGGAACATTTCCGCTGAGACTTTTATTGAAATCTATATATGTGTGTATCAAAACAAACAAATTTTTGTTTATGCGAAGGTAAAAAATTAATAATAAAAATCAAATGGTTGATTGAATGGGAAGGTGATGACGTGTTCGTGACTTGCACCCCGACCCTTCATAAAGCTAACACTTCATTAACATTGCCCCCTTCTCTCTTCCCTGCCACAGCCATTGTCATGCACCAACAACCTTCCCTTGACCCCTGCGCGACTCTATGTGCATACCACCCCCCCGACATCCTCAAGGTTATGGATGGCCGAAACCAAACTAAAAATAAATAAAAATTCAGACACATGCTATAAACCAAAATGTTTCTGGTTAATTTAAAAAAAACAAGGATTTACTTCTATAACCCAATATGTGAATCCCTTTATTGGGTAATCCAAATACAATGGGGGAAAGCATTCTTCGTATAGAATCCTGCAGAGAAAATAATAATAATAATAAAATAAAATAAAATAATCGAACTTTGTGTTGAGCCTCCATAGCCTCTTCTTCCTAAGCACTCTTCTCCCAAAATCTACCTGCAAAAAGGGAGGAGAACAGAAAAAAATTAATAATAATATAGTAGTAATATTTTCCTCCCTCCCTCATGGCTTCGATATGTGATGAAGAGAAAACAAATTGTAAGAAAGAAACCAATTGAAATGTGCAGCCCAAAAAGAAAAAAACAAGTAGAGAGATTTAAGGAAATCTAGGGCTTCTTTTCATTTAAAAAAGATCTATTGTTGTGATCTTTTCAATCCAACGGCTCATAAAAAATCTACAATCAGATTGAGTAATAATATTTTAAATTTAATTACATTTAGTTTGGTGAAGGAATCCTTAAACGGAATAGAGTACGGTGGATGCTTTTCCTTTTCACTTTTATAAAATTTTACAATTCTTTAATTTTAGAGGATGGATGTGTCATATTATTACTCTTTCTTATTCATTTCATTAAGAATGTAGTTTTTGAGTTTAAACGTGTAACATATGTGGGTAGGTAATTAAACTAGCAAAAGCATTCATAGGTGCTTATGAAAGGCCGATAGGCACTAATTAGAACAGAAAATGTTTTAAGATCGTGTTGTTTAAGAGTTCAATTTAATTTTATTATATTTAATGTAAATAATTTTGTACATAATAATATTAAAGGAGGAGGATATGTATGTAATTGTCAATTTCACATTATTGTATTAAAAACTATTTTTTAAGAAAATAAAAGCATTCAATATTGTATTAATGAAAATTTTGTACAAGTCACCATATATTTTACATGTCAAAAGTAGTATAGTAATCAACAGTTTTAGATCAAGTTTAATATGTTTTATATGAGTAGTCATTAATTTTATAATTTGTATTGTTCACAACTTCAATTATTGTGTTAAATTTTTAAAATTAATTTAAGACTTTTGCTATACAAAATAGAATACTTTGTTATTGAAGAGAGTTCATGTATACATAAGGGGGAAGTGAGGTTTGATAACATCCTCCTAATCCATGCCTCTTGGAATTTTTAGACCAATTCCTTCCTCCATAACAAGCATAGTTAGGGTACTTGTGATCCATGGGGCTGAAGAAATACCACTCCTACTCCTCAAATCTTGCCATTCCTGAAAATCAAAAAGCTTTTAAGTAATTCTTTCGCAAAAAACATGCAAATCATTGAAAAGGGGCACTCACCTAGAAAATATATCCATCACAAATATCTTTTGAAATGTGTTTCATTTACTATACCAAATCTACTAAAGGATAGTCAGTTCTAAAACTATTTTTAATAGTATTTATTTTAGTCCAACAGTGATTATTTTAGGAACATTCATTTTCCTTTTATATAGGAATGGCCATACTATTCCTGGAACATTCATTTTCCTCTTATATAGGAATGGCCATAGATTAATTTTCCTTTTATATATTAAACAAAAGACAATGATACATAAAATTAAAAAAATAAAAAATAAATTACAACATTTTAAACACTAGGTAGAAAGCATTATACATTGAACACCTAATATAAATTAATTTCCTTGGAAAGAAATGACATTCCTTATAAGTAAAAGGAATGACAGCTACAAAGCATATCAATGATAATCCACACGGCAATTCTCATTAATATCAATCATTATTTTGAGATGCAATGCCTACACCCAATTAATGGTAATATTTTCTATGAAACAATTCAAAGTATTAATGTTCGCACTACAGTGCTAATAGATTTTCATAGCCAAGTAGCACACTGAATGTATACAATTTCAGAGATCTCTTATAAAATCATTTCGGGGCCACATTGCTTCACCTTTCAATATGCTATGGATTACTAGTAAGTTTGATTGGTAGTAATTATGAAAAAAAAAATTAGAGAAGAAAACCCTGCCCTAAAAATTAAGCAATGAAATTGTAGATTGACAATGAAAAAGTATCCATATAACAACGTGGAATGTGGTGTTATCGGAGCCAGTCACTGCAGATGTGAAACTTTCACCCATAAGCAGGTCCTTATCTATATGTCCTGGATCCAGATATGCCGGTACTACATTTTTTATACCCAATCCTTCGGATATGATCATTATTGACACACATTAAAAACATTAAATCTGTCAAACCCACATCAGAGAATTAATAGATCGACTACATACTAGAGAGAAAATGATATAAAGTTATTGAATACCTGTGAAATCAGTGGGAATCCTTCCGTTGCAGAAGCTGCTGGTCAAAATCGGAACTAATTGTTTGGCATCTTCTTTAACACACCAAATCTAACTCCTGCAACTACAAATGGCTATTGCCAAACCTAGAGAAAGAAAATTGAATACGTTACATGCCAGTTAAATAGAGAAACGGTTGAACCATTTTCCATTAATATTTGGAACTATTTATCTCTGTTTCGACTTGAAACTATTTGTTAATAAGAAATGTTTATTTTTATTATTTTAATTTTTTAATATTAGTATTAATTATTAATGAATAATCTAACCAGCTGTCAATTATCAAAGACTCCAGTTGTCAATAGTTGTGTGGAAAAGGGTTGCAGGACAGGTGTCGAAATTCATTGAGTGAAGTTATATGTTAGGCCTATCGGCCTAAATATTTATAGATGCATTTAATTAATAATATAAATTAGAGATGGTGAATTTTGTAGAGTTTTGAGTTAGTAAATTTTGTAATGATTTTTTTACCATGATTTATCTTTCCTGGGTATCTAAAATAATAATAACGCTCTTAAATACATTAAAAGAGATGTGGGTTTATTAATTGAATAAATGAGTCATACTTAATTGGATTTTTTCTAACAAATTCTTTCCTAATGAGGGACATCCATCATCGTTGCTTCCCATTTTCAAATATTAAGGCAAGCTAAATTTTGAACCGTTCCCAAGTGAGCCCCATATCGATAATGCCTTGGGTTAGAGTCATTTATTGTGTTGAAATTTCAGATACCAATGAATTATCCATTGAAATAGTAAGTAGGAAGAAGTATCAATGAATTTAATTTTTGTGTGGCAGATCGTGAAATTTAAGTCAAATAAATTTTTTAAAAAATCATTTCAATTTCAGACTCCTATCCACCAACTTAGTTGGTTTTATAGTCATATAAATCAAGGCATTAAATTTTGTATAAGAGCGTAGGTTTGCAAACAAATACGCTTTGGGTAAAGGCATTTAATTAATTAATGATTCAGAAAGTAATAAACGAGATATTAATTAAACCATAAATCATCTACACAATATTTTACAACCTTGTCAAAATATGTTCTCTGAAACATTTTTTAGTACTATCTATTTTGTAATGTTTGGTCATTTTGGACACCAATAAAAAGTATAGTTATTGATTTTGGAAATAATTTGTATTCAAATATACGAGCGTAGAATTTTTTCCTTAGTCTAAGTAATATGTTTAAGGTGTTTGGTTAGTTGGTTCCTCTTTTAGTGATTCGCTGCTTCATGGGAAACCCACTTGCAATGTTAAGGACGCCACATTTAAACCTAACAAAAACATTTTCGGTTTGGGTGTAAAATAAACAATTGTACCTTGTGTTGAACAACTTAACAACATAAAATGGTCTTCCATACCTTGAAATTTCATTATCAAGAATAGGACGAATTTCTACCCTTCAAGTTTATGTTACTAATCACCAATTTATAACCCTCTTTATAAGGAAATTTACCAAACAACCTTGTGACCTTTCTTTTTATTTCGAAAGTGTATTTCTAAAATGTAACATACTTGGATGAAATTTTTTGCTAATGTAAACTCTTCTAACTCATCTCTAAATGATATATGCTAAACGGAAGGGATTCTTAGTGTATCTTTTTATATGATGACTTTATAAGCAGTAATATTTCATAGTTATTTTATGTTCTTCTAAGAAAACTAAGTATCCTTGAGTTAATGGAAACTAACTCTGGTTTACGTAACTTAAAATTATTATCAAATCCCTTAGCATAACTTTTGGATTAAGTTCAAACATTGATAAAATTATTATAACCCTTCTTGACCTAGATAAGCCTATTTTCATAGTTTGACCAATTACTAAGTTTTATTGAAAAGTAACTTTGTTAAAACGTTTTACCTTTGTAAGTGAACTTATGATTACAAACCTTCTCGAATTGATTAAAATGATTCTAAATAATCATGTTTATAATGCTAAGAATCATAATGAGGGTCGTCAATCCACACCATTAATAATGTCAATCTGGGTTGGTCTCCAAAAAGTGTATGGATTAAGAGAAAATTATCTTGGAAATCAGCTCCTTTAAGCACAATCCAAACTTGCATAAAATAAATCACACATGAAGAAATTTAAAGACACATTTGCATAAATGTAAAAACATTAACATAAATGAAATCACACTTTTAGGAATATAAAGACACACTTGCATAAAGGAAATGACACTTGTAGAAATGTAAACACACTTACATAAAGGAAATCGCTGAATTGAAAATAAAAGAAAAAGGAAAAGACACCTGCAGGTTTACAAAAGAAATTACATAACATAAAAAATTAAATGTACAAGAAAAGGAAAACTAAAAAAATAAATAAAAAAACATTAACACATTGATCCATCTTCCTTAGAATGAGTGGTCAACTCATTCCTTGGAAGAGGACTTAATTCATACTTTTAATTCAAAACTTGTAGAATAGCTTTACTTCAAAAGACTAGATAGAAAGAACATATCTTTATTTCTTGAGAGAAAAATTACATATCTGAGTGTGGAAGGTTACATTTATAATTTATGGATCCAACCAACTCCTTATTTTGGGAGATATAATCTAATCTTATATTTATTTTAATCCTAACAACTGAGATCTCCATCTCCACAAAATATGTAGATAGATATATTATTGGAGTCAAAGTCTTATCTCACTTATTTTAGGAAGATTTTCTCCCAAATCTTCTCCTTGCTCTTATGTAACAAGAATCACAATGATTTTGTTCCTCTACATTATTGGAAGAGGTTTTTTTTATCAAAAAATGGTTTTGACCAAATACCTTTCCCGGATTTTCCATTTGAGTTCATTGTTTTTTATTGTGCAACTTTGATGCTTATCTGATACACTTTTTCCTCAAACTACAAAACATTAAAAGTTAGATACATCTTTATTAGTAACATCTGTAGAAAATTTAAATGAGGTTTTTTTTTATCACATTGCTATGAACAAAAAACTCTCTCATATTTTTCATTGGATTCTCTGATTATTCGCATTTACCATTTTATGAAAGTTTTGAAACTAAAACTGTCATTCCTTTTATGCAAGTTCAAGAACTAAAGATTTCATTCTTTTTATGCAAGTTCTAGAGGTAACTTTCATTTTATACCTTGTAGATTTTTCCAATGTTTTAATTTCTTGAAAATATAAATATACGAATTGCAAGTTCCAGAACGAAATGTTATTCGATTGATGCAAGTTCCGGAACTAGATTTGTAAGTTCTTGAACTAAATATGTAAGTTTCATAATTAAATCTACGAGTTCTAGAACTAAACTTGTGAGTTTCTAAACTAAACCTGCGAGTTCCTAAACTAATTCTTTGAGTTCTGAAACTAAATCTGTGAGTTTTAGAGCTAACTTAAAACAATTATAAGTTGTGCACATGATCTCGAATTGAGATGATTATTTTTTTGAACTTCAATTTTTTGAGAGGAATATAAATATTAAATAATTTTTAATTTTAGATATACCATCAATGATAAATTCCACTTTTAGTAGAACTAACATTATATTTCCTTTATGGCTTTCATGCACAAGACTTTCCATCTTACCTAAATAATCAATAGGATCAGTTAACATAATAGATAACAAAATATTTCTAAAGAATTAATAAGATATATATCTTATATTCTATCTTAAGCAAACTATAAGTTCCAAGATTACATTTAAATCCACTTTCAGAGGTAACTTGGAAGGATAAAATAATGGTAATTTATGGCCAATTTATGGCCTCATCATTGCTCCACACTTAATACTATGCATGTCATCATGCATTATATTATCATCTCCTTTTCTTAGAGTATTCTCCACATTGAGCTTATGTATATATACATTCCATATATAGTTGGAGGATAGGTCCTTGTGGATCTCCTTCTACTGTTTTTAATTTCCTTTCTTTTATAGCTAGGTTCTTGTGTGGATCTCCTTCTGTGTTTTTTAATTTTTTTAACACCATGTGGTTTATGTGTGGATCTCCTTTTGTTGTTTTTTATTTATATTCTTTTATATTAGGTTCTTATGTGGATATCCTTCTGCTATTTTTTATTTATTTTCTTTTATAACAGGTTCTTATGTGGATATCCTTCTGCTGTTTTTTATTTCTTTTCTTTTACAACAGGTTCTTGTGTGGATTTCCTTGTGTTATTTTTAATTTATTTTCTTTTACACCTGGTTCTTGTGTGGATCTCCTTCTTTTTTTTTAATTTCTTTTCTTTTATAGCAGGTTCTTGTGTGGATCTCCTTCTGCTATTTTTCATATTTAAAATCAAAATGCATACCTCGTGCTTCTCCCTTCTCTCCCACACCTAATCTCATGCATGTCCTCATGCATTTTTTTTATTCATGGTTTCCCATAGATTAGACTTTAAAAGATTGATTGCAAAGATGTGCATATATTTTCTTATTTGTACGTAGGGGAGATATGAATTTTATCTTTCCTTCCTTGGAGATCTTAAAAGTGGATCTAGCTCGTAATAAAAAAACTTACAAGAAAGCTTAAAAATAAAATAGTACAACAAAATAAATTGATCATACCTTTAGTTGTCCTTGTCATCATATTGTTAACATGGAAAAATGGTGATGAGAAGGAAGCCACCAGGTAACAGTTGATTTATTTTGAAGAAGATTCACCTTTTACTTTTTACCTTTGATTAGCCAACAAGTTGGTTTTCCACTCAATTTTTTTTTTCCTTTGACTGGCCAGCAAGATGGTTTTCTAATCAATTTTTTTTTTGCCCTTGATTGACCAACAAGTTGGTTTTCCAATCATAGTTTTTTTTTACCTTTGATTAGCCAGCAAATTTGTTTTCCAATCAAACTTTTTTTTCCTTGCCTGTGATTGGCCAACAAGCTGGTTTTCCAATAAAAGTTTTTTTTCCTTTGATTGGCTAGCAAGCTGGTTTTCTAATCAATTTTTTTTGCTGAAATGATAGCATGAGAATGTATACAGAAAAAAATTGATTTATCATAAGATTATATTCATCAAAATACAACCTATGTAAAATAAGAAGCAATGTTTGAGATCTCATAAAAACCTCTTTGTATACTTGATAACTCCAAAAGTATTTTCAAATAAGTGTGTAGACAATTTCTAGGTCCTCAAAGCCCAAGTTGAATTGTGTTATGTATTCGTGGGTCCCTCCAATCTACTCCTTGGTTGATACTGTTGGTGCTCAAAAATCTACATGTTGGTACCAAGAAAAACTATGGAAATTCCTGTGGATGTTAGCATGAAAAAAAGTGTTTTCCTTGATATTCACAATAATTTGTTATTAATGTTATACAAGCATATACAAAAATGAAGAAATTGAAAGACATGAAAATAAATTTTTCTAATGGATATGGTTTAGGAATTGAATTTTATGATGGGATGAAAATATAATTTAGATGGGTAGATTTATTAAGAGTGGTTTTTTATTTTAGCTTTAATGAAATCCCTGGATATGAATGGAGTTAATTATAAATGTTACCACTTGATTATTAGAAACTGGATAAGTCATATTTTTACTAAGGTTATGTGTAATAAGATCATTGAGATGTTAGTTGATGCAAGGGTAAATGGTGGTGGTTATCAAAAATGGCATATGATATTTCGTCAACTGGATCTACTTCTAGATTCAATATCATATTCTCTCATTTCCAGAATTGAATTCCTTATTCATACATGTAATACCTTCTTGATCAAACATTACAGTAATTTTCTTATACATAGAGTTAGTTTTTCAGGAGATAAATATTTACAATCTAATATTCTTAATTACAGAAATGAATTTTAATCTACTTGTAAAAAATAAAGGTTTAAAGAACTACCTCTAAATACTTCTTGTCACAAAATTTCCTAAAATGTATTTTTCTATCAATAGAATATTATTTAACAGAACTCTGAATATTTAAAATCTAATAAGATCATTGAGATGTTAGTTGATGCAAGGGGAAATGGTGGTGGTTATCAAGAATGGCATATGATATTTCATCAATTGGATCTACTTCCAAATTCAATATCATATTCTCTAATTTATAGAATTGAATTCCTTGTTCATACATTATACCTTCTTGATCGAACATTATAATCTAATAATATCATTGAGATTTTAGTTGATGCAAGGGAAAATGGTGGTGGTTATCAAGAATGGCATATGATATTTCATCAACTGGATCTACTTCTAGATTCAATATCATATTCTCTCATTTCAATAATTGAATTCCTTATTCATACATTATACCTTCTTGATCAAACATTACAGTATTTTTCTTATACACAGAGTTAGTTTGTGGGGAGATAAATATTTAAAATCTAATATTCTTAGTTGCAGAAATGAAATTTTAATCTATTTGTAGAAAATAAAAGTTTAAAGAACTACCTCTAAATACTTCTTGTCACAAAATTTCCTAAAATGTATTTTTCTATCAATAGAATATTCTTCTAGAGAACTCTGAATATCCTAATAATACGGTGTCCCCAGCATTAATAATGTCAATCTGGGTTGGTGCAAAGGTTGTATCCATTAAGAGAAAAATATTCTGGAAAGTAGCTCCTTTAAACACAATCCAAACTTGCATAAAATAAATCACACATGCATAAATTTAAAGACACACTTTCAGAAATGTAAACACTCTTGCATAAAATAAATCACACTTGCAGAAATATAAAAACACACTTGCATAATAGAAATCAAACTTGCAGAAATGTAAACACACTTGCATAAAGGAAAGTGCTGAATTGAAAATAAAGGAAAGAGGAAAAGATACCTACAGGTTCACAAAAGAAATTACATAACATACAACAAAATAGAAATGTACAAATAAAGAAACAAGAATTAACACATTGATCCACCTTCTTTGGAATGAGTGGTTAGCTCATTCCTTGGAAGAGGAGTTAATCAATACTTTTAATTCAAAACTTGTAGAATAACTTTACTTCAAAAGAATGGAAAGAAAGAACAAATATTTATTTCTTGATAAAAAATTACATATCTAAGTGTGGAAGGTTACATTTATAATTTATGCATCCAACGAACTCCTTATTTTGGGAGATACAATCTGATCTTATCCTTATTCTAATCCTAACAAGTAAGATCTCTATCTCCATAAAATATGGAGAGAGATATATTATTGGAGTCAAAGTTTTATCTCACTTATTTTAGGAAGATTTTCTCCCAAATATTCTCCTTACTTTCTGGTAACAAGAATAGCAATTATTTTATTCCTCTACATTATTGGAACGGCGTTTTTACTCAAAAAATGGTTTTGACCAAATACTTTTCCTAGAGTTTTCATTTGACTTTAATGTTTTTTATTATGTAACTTTTATGCTTGTCTGATACACTGTTTCCTCAGACTACAGTGCACTAAAAATTAGATTTCTCTTTATTGGTAACACTTGTATCAAATATGAATGAATTTTTTGTTTATCATGTTGCTATGAAAAATAACCTCTCTCAGATTTTTCATTATATTATCTGATTATTCAAAGTTTCCATTTTATACAAGATTTGAAACTAAAACTGTCATTTATTTGATGGAAGTTTCGGAACTAAAGTTGTCATTCCTTTTAGGAAAGTTCCTAAAATAAAATTTTCATTCCTTTTAAGTAAGTTCCAAAACTAAATCTACAATTTATGGAACTAAATCTTCTTTTTCCACGAATTGCAAGTTCCAAAACTAACTGTCATTCTATACCTTGTAGTTTTGTCCACTATTTTAGTTGCTTGAAAATATTAATATACGAATTGTAAGTTCCGAAACTAAATTTTATATGATTGATGCAAGTTCTAGAACTAAATATTCACATTATAGAACTAAATCAATGACTTCCAGAACTAAATATGTGAGTTCCCGAACTAAATCTGTGAGTTCCAGAACTAAATCTGTGAATTTTAGAGCTAACTTAAAACAACTATAACTATTGCACACGATCTCAGATTGAGATGATTATTTTTTTTGAACTTGCTTAATTTTTTTGTGAAAAAACTGAATACAAAATCATATTTGATTTTAGATATACTGTCTATCATCAATTCCACTTTTACTAGAACTAGCATTATGTTTCCTTTTCTGGCCTGTATGCACAAGACTTTGCATCTTTCCTAAATAATCAATAGGATTAGTAAAAAAAATAGAATAAATTATACTCTATCGTACTCTATTATAAAACAATCTATCATACTCTTCCCCTGTAACAAAAAAAGAGAATAAATTAGTGTCAATTGCTCTCTAGGTTGGGCAAAATGTTATGCCAACGATAGTGTTGACCGTGAAATTACAAGCAATATGGTGTAAATAGTGAGGAATACAATGATTCATAACCCACCAAAATATACCTATAACCACATCTATGTACTTATACCTTATAAAAACAATAAAATCATGAAATTATATGTAAATAGGAAAACTCATTGAATATGTATTTGAAAGCCACCTTGATTGACCAATAATGTTATCATTGTTACTCCTTAATATAAAATTTAGGTAATCCTAAGTTATTATTTCAAATGGAAGAAGTAATGTTTATTAATCTTAGTTATGTGATAGTCATATAATATGGACTACACTCTAAGTTGTTGTTCCTATATACATAACTTAGGCATTGTGTTATTATTCCTATAATTTAGGTGAGAAAGTAATGTGAATTATCAAATGATTGCAATGTTATCACAACTTTAATATGCCTTTGGAGACTTTTGTGTAGGATTCCTTCACATGGAAGACTCTAAGTAATTTACTATAAGATAAACGATGTAACCCATACATTAAGGATTAAGAATAATGATTATCGATTCATTCCACCTTCCTTGGGTGAAGATGTCCTTTGTTATGAGTATAAACAATAGTTAATAAATATAAATTTGAAATTGTTTCGAAAGCTATGTTGTGCTGGGGTAATCTTGTAAAAATGACCCCATTTGTTTTTACCACTTAATAGGGTGGCGAAAATTAAGGCTCTTTGTGTAAAATACGTTCAACCTCTAGTTAATGATGGTATATATATCTATCTCTAGCAACCCAATGGACCTTTTGTGACCAAATAATGTTAAAGTAAAAGTAAACATAAGTTCCATATTTGGAGAAGTGTTAGGTTATGTCTTCCCTTAAAGGAAAATGTATATTGATCACTTAAACTCTTGAATAAGGTATGAACAAAAAATTTGTGGTAACCCATCCACATTATAATTTTGTAAGTTGCATAATACCTTGATAGGTTTTGGAAACATTCCATTTGATTGTCTTTTTTTCTCCTGACTCATTAGATATTCATTTGGTTATGGTGACAAAGAAATGATATAAATTTAAGTCAACTTCTCAGATGTCTTGTTGAATTGAAAATTCATTGATCATTGTTATCATTAAGTAAATGGGGCTTTGTAAGGATGTAGGAAATGCAAAAATAGTTTTGTCATGGAGATTTATTTTTGTAAAAATTATAAACAATATTAAATTAAACTATCCCTTATGAGTTTTCTAAGAAAATTTTAAATCAAAATTTAGATGTCCTAGAAAATTATATACATGTTATGGAACCCTAAAAAAAAACTAGAGAATCAATCCTAACTCAAGGATTAGCTATATATATATTTATTTATTTATTTCTTTATTTATTTATTTATTTCACCCACAATTTAGTTGGTACTATCATTATGTGAACATAAATTTTGTTTGGAAAATCAAGCCATCACCCTTAACTAGGCTTTCTATTAGGTGAATCTTCATCCTTGACCTTAGTGAGTAATGTAGATGTTAGAACCATATTAAATAGGCTCATGGACCATTTCCTCCCACTCTGAGAGTAATGATGAGCTAGGAGGTGAAATCACATGTAAACTTGGAAACTTTTGCTCTCTTCTTGTGTGGTACTTGTGGCACCTAATATGGTTCCCATGAGTGGGCTCATAAACATCTAGTACACAAAACTTGTTAGCCCTTTTAGAACAACAATTTTGTTCCTTTAGCTCACCCATTAATAGTTTATTTTAAATATGGACCTTAGGTTGAAAATACACTTATGTGGACCCTTATAGGAATGTTAGATGATGATACAAATGAAACCTTTGGAAGCTAATTGTTTTCCTTGATTAACATTCTCATATTTAAGATATACTTGACTTGGAACCATGTTATATTTGATAAGATAAAATAATATAAAAATAATTTAGTTGCTTTAAAATGACCTTAATGTTAGACATACACTACGTGTGACCATGTAAAGGTTTTAGACGGTAATGTTGATAACAATTTCCTTGGAAGCTGCAACTTTCATTAACTAAATTACTTTAAATGAAAGAAACACTTAGTAAAGGAAAAAGTTTGAATTAGTGCGACATGATTTTTGTGACCAAAAACTGCATGATACGACACAATACCTCATAAGCTTATGTCCCTATCTCACCTAGTGACTTCCAGGAGGAAGTAAAATTTTAGGAGAGGGGGATGTAATGCCCACTTGTTCTAGCCTCAGGTATCTACTAAGTTTTTACTCATATTTATGATTTAAATAGGGATTATGAAACATTTTGGATATTATGTCATCTTATTTGATTTTTATGAACATGTATGGTGATTTGGGCATGCAACATCAATTCAAATTTTATTAGTATGTAGCACATTTCATTAGATGTTTTGGGTACTAACATGCTACTATGTTATTGATTTTAGTTGTTATATGATGGATACATTATTTTATCGCACATCTTGATATTGTAGAATATTTTTTTATTGAAGAGATCACATGATAGCATGGATGTATGTTGATTATATGTACTACAATGGCTAGTATAAAGTGAATTTATGTGAAATTGTGCATGTTTCTCAATTACAATTCCATATTAATGATGTGTTAGCATAGTCAGCATTTTATAATTCAATTGATTTACGGAGTAGTTGATTTATACTTTTATTGGGAAGATGGATTTAATGTTTGCAATGAGTGTACAAGTCATAGGGCACATGAGAATGTGGGTTTCAGGGCGGCTACACATGTGTGCACGGGCAGCCCAGGGGGCTGAGTATTAGCCATGTTAGTTATATCAATCTTTATTGGTTGCATGAAATTGTTTGGGTACCATAAGTGACCCTTAGATTTCTAATGTTGTATATTGTGTAAAATTAATTGCATCTAGGGTGTTTTATTATTGTTAAAAAACTATGTTGGGGACCTAATGGTCATCACTAGAATCACGCATGTATTTGTTATGTGTATGTTTAATTAAAGAGGATTAGGGTCACTTAAGCACCCTTGAGTGGGCCCTACATCCTCATCCTTTATGTCCAAGTGTTCCAAACCCGAAATTGGGTTATTTTTGACATTCTTAGTGACCCCTTTTGGTTTTGGTGGTTCATTTAGCATAAAAATAAGCCCTTGGATGCTACCTATTAGGTAGGGGGCTTAATTTAAAGGAAAAAAGTGAGTTTCCCTCTAGTTTAGCCTCTCATTTGTCACCATTGATGTAACAATGGTTGGAGTGTGTTTGTTGTGAAATGTTGCATAAGCTTGTGTCACTTTCATTTTAGGTAATTTTGGAGAGGGGTGTTTAAATGTGGGTTTATCTTTTCTTTATTTTATTTTTTGGAATCTTGACTTGGAGGGAAGAGAGAGGTGACATGTTTCAACCCCTCATTTATGAGGAAACTTATTTGTTTTCCTTCAAATAATCTCTCATGGGGGATGAAAGTGAACTTTTTTCTTGTGATCTTTGTGCTTGGTATGATTTTAGAGTTGGAGATTTTGCTTGGAAAATGAATTGGGAAAAGATTAGAGATTTGAGAGCTTATGGAGGTAGGCTCTTTGACTCTAATTTTTGTTTTGGAGTGTTAGTGTTAGTGAAAAATCAGAGCACTCCCAAATGTCCTGTGTGTGAGTGGGGCATTCAGTTTGATTGCACAACATGGGACCATCTCTCAAGCTTGTGAAACTTGACAAAAACTTGAGATGGACCTCTAGAGAAAGTTGGTTCTTGCTTCCTAATCTACCTGCCACAAGCTACTCCAGTGCAGGAAGAATCTAACTAACCTACTCTAGCCATTCCAAGGGGAAAGGGAGAGAGAGGGTGAAAGAGCCTACACTAGAAGCGGTGATATACCAGAAAAGGAAGTGGTGAGATACTCTATTGAGGGAGAATGAACAGGAAAAAGAGGACTAAGGGAGGTCAGACATAAGTGACACAGAACCAGATCTAAATCCACCATCAAAACTCCACGAAGCATGACATCTTACACCTGAAAATGTGAAATACATGCATAGGGAGAAAACATGAGATATAGAGGCATATAGAAACAAAAAAATGATGAAAAGGGTTGAAAGACACCATGAAAACAAAATTTTATTTCTCTATAAAGTGCATTAACTATTACATGTAGTGCTTAGAGGCACAAATATGCTCTCCAGGCATAGGAGAAGGCCTAGAGCTCAAATGGACTCAAGAAATGACTTTGACTAAGTTTCCCCACATCCCAGAATTTCTCCCCTTTCTCAAATGAGAAGTGTTACAATATAGAGGAGATGAAAACTAAAAAGAGAGATGAAAAACTTGACTCTTCTCCAAAAAGTCAACCACCAACTATCAATGCCCACAACAAATATGCCTACAATCTATCAAGTCTAGTTTACTATACCTGTTTGGCGTGTTGAAGAAGGAAGAATGGTTGATCGAATCAAATCATATCTGGTAGTTGAAGCAATCAGATTCTACTTTAATATCTTGAAAGGAATTTTCCCATTTTCACTCATCTAACCTCGTCAAAATTAAAGTTTCTGGCAATGACCATTTGAATATTTGAATCAGATCTATACAAAAATGGTGGAAACAAGTTAGGAGAACAGGTCTGTGGGCCTGAAACTCACTTTGTGCCTTTTGGCACCAAAAGTACAAAATGTAAAAATGCCCCCCAGCCCCGCAGTTTATTTTTTCAAAAACCCATCTTTGGGCCTGTCGGTCTGCATTTTTCATTTGGGTGAAAAGTCTCTCCTAGGTCTGTCGGCCCACATGCAATTTAGGCTTAACACGTGGCTCCTTGGGCATCAGCAAAGGTGCAGCTCATTTTTTCACTTTACACCTTCTCGGGGCAAAAATTTCAAATTACCTCCAATGACCTACTTTCCCACCTTGAATTTTCAATATGGCCACATTGCGAGATGGCACTAGTTTTGGGACAGCTTCTAGATTTACCTTTTGAAGGTGCTCCAAAGAGACACATGGCACCTTCCATTGCTTGCTCTGTTCCTTTTTATTTGGCTAAGTCCTTTTTTTCTTGGCGGGGCATATAATCTGACCCTAGACAGGTGGAATCCTAGCATTCATTTAGAAACCCGCTTAGGATTTTACCTTTGAAGGAGCGTCATGTCAATACGTGGCTTCTTCCACCAACACCTTTATACTTAGCCATCTTAGGCCCGCTCTTTTTTTCCTTTTAACTCTTTAGTTGTTGACTTTGCCCCTCCTTGGATTTGGGACATGTGGTGACCTGGCACGTATTTGGGTCTCCGTTTTGGATTCATTCTTTGGAAGTGCGATGTTTTTACACGTGGCAACTTCCGCTAAATCCTCCATACTTAGCCAATTTGGGGTTGTTCTGAATCATTTGTAAAGCCCGAAGACTTTGATTCTTTCCCTATTTCTCTCCCGAGAACCTCTATTTTCTTTGACACTGTTTGCCTCCTTAGCCGACCCTCCTTCTCCATTTTCAAGCTCATCTGCAACCTTCTCTTTAGATTTGAAACGTGGGCTCGTGCGACGGAAGGAACTCTTAGATTTATTCTGTGTGGGGTCGTTTGATCTTTTCCAGACCTTGATCCTCCATTGTAGAGTCCCGTTGTTGCCTGATTGTTGGATTTAAATGTGATATCTTGGGACAGAGCTGACCCTCTGGTTTTCTTCTGTGTGGGGGCGTGTTTGACCAATTTTATCCGGGGGCAAAATTGGGATAACAGTTATTTTTTAGAATTTTTTATTGTTGACCATTTGGTCCTATTGCATGTGTGGTATGGTTGTTTATGTTTGCATATATTATGTAGTAAATAATTATATATTATTAGGAGTGTTTCTTTAAATCATATCCTAGTATTCTCTCTCCGTTCTAACCTCTCCTTTTATTTTGGGGAGTATTGTTATTTCTCTTCCCTATATGTTTGTATATGCTTCTGAATAATATGATAATAGAGATATTTGATCTCTATTTCTTAACCACTTCTCGCTCTTCTCAATCTGGTATCAGAGTCTGGAAGCTTGGGAATAGTATTTTTTTTGTACTCTCTCTTTGCATGGACTAGAACATCTTCCTGTGACTTTGCTGTGGAGAGCCTGAGCGTGTAATTATGAATTTTTGTTGTTACAAGATCCTCTTGTTCGTGCTGCTTGGATGTGTGGAGAGATTCGGTTATAAAAAGACAAGGTTCGGTGAGCCCACGTGCATTGTTTTCTATATGAAATTATAGTAGAAAAGGCTACGTGAAATAGAATAGGTGTGAAGATTATCAGGAAACAAGTGATCCTCTAGCTTCTGCGTGGAAATTTCCGAATATTCTTTCTTTATTCTGCTACGTGACATAGAGGAGTAGAAGAGGATGCGTGAGGAAAGTACCTAAAAATTTCATTTCCTATTATTTACATGGAATTGGTAACCTTTTTGACTAGACATCTACACAATACCTTCTACGTGGAGATCTATAGATTGCTGGAGACTTTTGTATTAGTAGAGAAAAGAAATTTACATGGATTGCTGCTTGGACGAGTAGATCATGCTAGTAAGCCACGTGCACAATACAGAAAGTCATTATCCACATGGATTCTCTGTTGTTTGAAGTCCATACATACCTTCTGCGTAAAGAAAAGCATAGGCTGAGTATGTATGAACAAGGAAATTTCAATCAGCGAATTTCTGAAAGACAAAGTTTTTATTATTATTATTACCGGCGTCAAGAATAAAAGCAAGAAAGATTGGTACATTGTATTTTTTGCTATACACATTTTTCCTATAAATCAATCTCAGGATTTTATTATCAGACGTAAGATGAGAAAAGACGTGGTGCAATGATATGCCTACATAATAATAATTAAAAAAAGGGCGCTAGTATTTCCTAAAAATTTCCTCAAACGAGCACAATTTAAATCCCATATACCAACTCTGAATGTCAAGTGTGAATGAAACCATCGGAACTGTGGAAAGCCATATCAACCCCTTGCAAGTGGTAGAATCAAACTAAGCTACTCCATCTTCAGTCGAAACTGCACACCCTATCTATGGGGTCAGATGAGAAAGTTGAGGAGTTATTACATTGGGTGGTTGAGCTTCAAATGGAGTTACTAGTGCTCGGTGAAAAGGTCGAAGACAAGATTTTGGTTCTGATCACCTTGAGGGAACTCCCTTCTCAGTTATGAGTGTTTATTACAACACTGAATGTATCCAAATGGAAAGTGACATTCAAAGAATTCATGAACTTGTTGTAGCAGGAGGATGCCATCAATTTAGTCCAAGATGAGGTCCAAGACAAATCACTTTTCTCAAAGCTCCATCGTGGCCAGAATAATTGGAATGATCCCCCAAAGACGTAAACACAAGCACATCAACATCAACAGGAGCAAGCTAAAAATTCAAAGAAGTGGTGTCAAATCTGCAAAAACAAAACTCACGACACTAATCATTACTGGTATAATGACTTAAAACAAGGGTCTTTGAGGCAATCAATCCCATCCAGGCATGATGATTTTCAAAATTCAAAACGAACTTCCCACCGAAGAAAGCAAAGGGACATCTCGCAGCTCAATAAGATGATGACTCTGATGAGGAGACACTAGAAGGAATCAATTGTGGTGAGAATCTTGTACTAGTCTCTCAGAATTCACAACCCATGAAGGGAGTCTTGTTGATAGACTAGGGTGCCAATAAGCATATATCAAGTCACAAGAAGTTGTTTGATTCACTGAACAAATAACCCACTAGAGATCGGGTTTGGATAGCAAATGACAAAGAGTACGTTGTAGAAGGAATAGGCCAAGTTACCATTCCTCTGGGACCATGAAAATGTACGCTTACAAAGGTACTATATGTTTCCAGATTGACTAATAACCTCTTGTCAGTAATTTGGCTCCTAAATCATCATCTAAAGGTAGAATTTCTTGTTCAAAATGGCATTGAATCATGCTTGATATCGAGACAAGGTACGGTTATTGCTAGATCATTTCTAAAAGATAAATTATTTTCTTTAGATACTATTTCATCTTCTGTAGTATCTTTATCTTCCTCAACATTAGAATCTACTACCCTGTGGCATTACCGATATGGTCACTTGTCTATTGGATCTTTGTATTAATTGAGCTCAAAAGAAATGGTACACGGGCTTCTGAAATTTTCCATTTCCTTGCCTATTTTCCCTAGCTGTCTTGCAGGAAAACAACACAGTGATCTATTTAAGGTGAGAAAATTCCATGCCAAGCAATTTCTAGAGGTAGTTCTTAACTATTTGAATGTATCGTTGTCTACTTCCATTTCAGGATACAAGTACTTCTAACTCTTCATGGATGACTACTCTTAAAATATGTGGGTGTTTTTCTTAAAAAAGAAGAGTGAGGTTCTTCACCATTTGTAGATCTTCTATCAATGTGTTGTGAAAGAGACCAAAAAACATCTTCTTCTACTCCGCTTAGATAAAGGGGGGGGGGGGGGAATTCCCATCAACGAATTTCTTGGCATTCCCGAACCAACAAGGCATTAAGAAAAACTTGACTGCTCCCTACATACCCCAACAAAATGGCATTGTGGAGTGATGCAATCTCGCAGTGATGGAGATGGCTTGTTGTATGCTTTCAATAGAAAATTTGGATAATCGATATTGGGATGAAGCAATATAGACAATTTTTTATCATCCCAACATGGCACTAACAAATATTATAAAAAATAAAACTCCATAAGAGGTATGGAGTGCTAGAAAGCCATCAATTTCTCATTTACAAGTATTTGACTACACAACATACATGCATGTCCCATCTTAGAAGAGAAAGAAAGTCCATCCAAAAACACTCCCATGTATCCTATTGGGCTATAACACTACCTCGAAGGAGTACCGTCTCTTGGATCCTAAGACAAATAAAATATATGAGATTCGAGATGTGGTTTGTGAAGAGTCATCCTTTGAATCAACAGTGCCAACAGATAACCATTACCAACCACCTCTCACCGACTAATCTCAAAATTAGATGATTAGCAAGAGGATACTACTCAAAGAAAAGATGTGCTAGAAAGTGAGCTATAAGGGGACCTTGGAGAATTGGAGAATGTTACTCTATATCTATCCTCATGTCAGTGATGCATTTCTTCACAAAATCATATGAGTTCTTGTCCGAAGTGGGTATAAATAACCATCAAAGACTCGTATTTGCAATAAATCCCAAATACTTCATCCGGAGTCAAAATGAGGATTCAAATAAGAAATGAGGTAAATTTTTCACTTATGATTTCACTGATTAATAGTTCTGAGCCTGATAATGTTTGTGAAGCACTCAAAATAAGCCATAGATGTAGAATATGAATCACTCATGAAAAATCAAACATGGGAACTTATTGATCTGCCTACAAGAAATAAACTCATAGGATGAAAATGGGTTTTCAAGAAAAAATATAAGGTAGATGGATCCATCTATAAACACAAAACATGACTTGTAGCAAAAGGGTATTCTTAGAAATAGGGCATTGACCATGAATAAACCTTTGCACCCACTGTAAAGATTAAGACCATCAAAGTTATTTTCATACTAGTAGAAAAGATAGGATGGAAACTTCAACAGATAGACGTCAAGATTTCTTTCCTAAATGGTGATCTGAAAGAAGAAGTGTAGATGACCCAACTTGAAGGATTTTATGATGAAGAGCATCCTAAAAATGTATGACATCTGATCAAATCATTGTATGGACTTAAACAAGCTCCAAGAGCATGGTATATAAAGATAGATGATCACCTTTTGCAGCAAGGGTTCACTCGTAGCCCGTCATACTCAAATTTGTATATAAATAAGGTAGGAAAATAAATTTTCATTCTTCTTGTGTATGTGGATGATATTTTGATCTCTGGAAGTTTAGAAGATCTTTGAAATGACATATTTAGGGCTACTACATTACTATCTTATCTTAGAGATATGGTAAAAGAAGCATCAATTTTTGTCACCTATATAAAGTATGCCAAGAAAATCCTTAAAAAATACAATATGTCCAATAGTAAACCTATATATACTCCCATGGAAAAAGGTTTGCAACTTTCAAAATTCTAGGACTCACCTCAAGTAGATGTTACTTGCTACAGGAATTTTTTTGGAGGGCTCATCTACTTAATATATACTAGACCAAATCTATGTTATGTTGTCAGTTATCTTTCCAAGTTCATGCAAGAGTCGAAAAAATGTCATTGGACTGCAAAAAAAAATGTTTTGAGGTATGTTCGAGTTACAGTTGATTATGGTTTAGAGTATAAGAAGAATGGTCAATTATTCTTACAAGGATATGTCAACTTGGACCACACTGGATCTGTTGATGATAGGAAATCAACCACATGATAAATTTTTCATGTTGGATATAGACCTATCTCGTGGATAAGCAAGAAGAAAATTTTTGTTTCTATTTCATCCACAGAGGTAGAATATCATGCCGCACAAGGAGTTGTGTGAAAATTCATATGGTTACGTCACGTTTTGGAGGACATGGGCATTCCTGAAAAATAGTCACCTATACTCTATTGTGACAATCAGAGTGTGTTGAAGCTTATGTAGAATCCTGATTTTCATGAATGAATAAAGCATATTGAGATTTATCATCATTTAATTTGAGAGAACATCTTGAACCGTCTCACTCAACTCCTGTACTTTCCTACAAAAGCATAAGTAGCTGATATTCTCACCAAATATCTTGGAAAAGTGAAATTTGAAATTTAAAGGGGCTACATTTGCAAGAATAATGTAACAAGGGGAAATGTTGGCATAGATTATGAAGAATTTTTTTTATATTATTAGGAGTGTTATTTTAATAATATCCTATTATTCTCTCTCTGATGTAACCTCTCCTTTCATTTTAGGGAGTATTGTTATTTCTCTTCCATATATATCTGTACGTTCTTTTGAATAATATGATAATAGAGATATATGATCTCTATTTCTTCTCCACTTCTCTCTCCTCTCATTTCAGGTGTTTTACTACTATCCAAAATTCAACCCTTAAGATAATTTTGATAACCTGCATCATTTCTTTAGGCTTGAGAAAGTAGAAATCGTCCAAGGCCCAAAAAATCAGGTTTTGTGATTCCCTTTGGTTTCTCTCTAACTTCGCCATCTAAGGAAAAAATTCAAGAAGTTAGAAAAATTGCAAAAAATCCAAAAAATGGGCTTATTTTAGTGTATTGCAGAAAAATTAGATATTTTTGTCCTGCACAGTCCGCAGAACATTGGAACATCCGGAACCCAAAAATCAAAACTGGACGCAGGAACTTCAAATCGGAAAAATTGGATAATTTTGTTGCATGTGACATCGGGACAGCTGGGACCCAAAAAGCTGAAATGGCCATAGGCAGTTCAAATCGACAAAGTTAGATATTTTTGTTCTGCATGGTCCGCAGAACGTAAGGACAGTCGGGACCTGAAAATGTGATTTGCTCGAATTGACTGAAAATAGCATTCGGTGAAGTCAGGTCTAAATGTCTTGATCAGTCCGTGGGATGTCGGGATGCGCAAAACCCAAATGGATGAAATCACTAATTTGCAAAGTGGATCAAGAGACATGCGGAGGAAGAGAAGGTCAACGACCCTCACGACCCAGTTAATGCTGGGACATTCAGGACATCAAAGGTCGAAATCGCCACTCCAAGACGAAATCAGAAAAATAGGAGGTTTTTGGCACAAATCATATAAGGGACATCTAGGACATAATGGCCGATTTCAACAAAATAGCCACATGCAAAGGAAAATCATTTTTGATGCTCGTGAACATCAAATGGCCATAACATTTGACCCCAAGCTATGATTTTCATGAAATTTGAATTTCTGGAACGAGCACAATGTCCTCTACGCCACAAAAATAATATTTCTTAATTTTGATGAGGGTATATATATGAAAATAAAAGAAACATATCCATCTCCAGTAAATTAAATTCTCAGTCTCGTTAAATGACAGAAATGCCTGGCAGACCCAAAATAGCTGCCCGCGCTCAGAAGGTGATAACTTTTGCATTTATCAACAAAAACACACAAAATTTGGACTGTTGCAATTTTGGTTCTAATCCTGATGCACATGAATTAATAAATCCATAATTTTATGAGGAATCGATAGAGAGTTTGCAGAAAATGTGCCTAGTTTAGAACAATGTTTCTAGTGGTGGTTTGGATGCATTCGATGAAGCATGGGATGACATACTTCCCTGCTGCAGGTTATGGGACAATATGGGAGGAATTTATCAAGCAACAAAACATCATTTCACTCCATTTACTACATTTTATAAGTGGTTGTAGGACAGATTTTGGGATTTTTATTTTCCCTCTCTCTCACTCTTCTCAGATTCTATAAATTAGAGTGTTGGCCTCATTGTAAAAGGGGAGATAGTTTTCGGAGTAGAAAAAATCTATCAAATTTGTTTTGTGAAACAAATGTGTTGAAGGCCCTTGTAGTGGAATCCCTGCATTGTGATCCAAGACGTTATTCTGTAATAGATTGAATTCTCCATATCAATGAAAGAAATAGATACAATTTTGTGGATTTTTCTTCCCCTGCTGTGTTTGTTTGCATTTCTCTTACCCCTTTAATCTCATTGTATATATATATATATATATTATGTCTATCTTATGTTTTTACAGGGAGTCATTATCATTGTGTGTGTATGAAATATTGTTGTGAATGCAGTTGCTAAATTTTGGAGAACTATTATCACCCCATCTAGTTCGCACTTTGCTTCTACTTTTCAGACATTGGAAGAGTACTCTCATACCCCTAATTTTCTGGTGTATCACCACTTTATTGTAGGCTTTACTTCCATGTACTCTCTCTCCCTGGTCCCTTGGAAAGTAATATTAGGACACGATAGTTTAACCTGCATTATAGTAGATTGTGGTAGGTATTTTATGAGCAAGAACCAACTTTCTCTTGAGGTCTATCTCAAGTAGCAAGTCCCACAACTTGGAGATAGTACCCATGCTATCCAATCCTAATATGAGCTGAAGAAGATACACTTGTGAAAACTATAGGGTGTTTTGATTCAGTGATAACATTTCTAGCATGCCCGGTGGGACCAAGAGGTCTTCATTTTTATTGTAGCAAGATTGATGCGAACTTGTTGTAAGTCTCTAGCTTGTAAGAAGCTCTGAAATTTCACATCTGGTGACTTTAAAGAGAAAGAATCCATTCATTTCAATAGTCAAAGCTTGGTAGATTCATGATAAGAATCCAAATAAGATCAAGAACTAGAGAAGACGTATTATTTATCTTTCTACACATGTCCCTAGATAGAGCAAGAAGAGGAAGAAGAGATCAAAGGTCTTCATCTCCACCAAATAGAACCTTATCAACACCTCCACCTAGAAGGCCTTTCATTCAATCAACTACAGTTATCTAACCAATCAAAATGACGTAACCCAATCCCTGCGTCAATTTTACTGGTAGTAGCCCACTTGCTCTCAATGCACAAAATCCAGCTCTAGTTGCAGCATTAAACAACATTCCATATTTCAGTGGTGAGTACCAAACAACTCTAATTTACCACATCGAGGACATTGCAATTTTTTTTGTAATTCACGAAATTACTGAAATGGACATCACTGTAAAGTTATTGGCATCCTCCTTTAAAGGTAAATCATTACAATGGTTTAGAATCCTAACAACATGATCTATCCTAAAATGGGATCATTTATGCACAACTCTTCACAATTAGTTTAAAGAAAAGGGGGATAATTTGTATTTATTCGAACAATTGCTAGCTATTAAGAGGGCTCCTAATGAAGAGTTGACCAATTTCAACTTCAGATTCCAGCGGACATGGGATAGGATTTTATTGGTTGTGAGACTATCAACTGAAGGTTCTTTCCTATACTTAAAGCTTTAAATTTTGCTATTTCCATGATGATTCAATCTATGAGAGGTATAAATTTCCCTGTAGCTTATAGCATTACTATTAGAGACAAAAATTGCTTGATTCAATTTGGTGAACTTTCACCTAGGCCTTCTATGCCTCTATATCTAGAACTAGGAACTCTAGAAGCACTAGTTAAACACCTACATTAGCTCCTATTCCTTCTCCAAGAAATTAGAATTCTACTAAAGCTTCCATCTCATCTTCTAGGACCTCAAGCGAGCTCCAAGAAGTCATGAAGCAGCTACAAAAATTGGGTAATGAGATGGTGACACTTAAGAGGCAGTAAGCTCAAAATTATAGATCATATCTGCCTCAAACTCAACCCAATAGACCTCCATATCATCCTAATAGGCCACCTATTCAAGCTAAAAATCATAACCAAGTAAAACCTCCTGTTAATATGCCATGTCAACCTTACAATCTGAATGTTGCATCCACATCTAGAGCCTTAGTAATAGTGTAAAATAACATGGCTCAGGAATATGACTATTGTTTCCCATGCATTAAACCTTATAATTAGTCTATGTGTTTCAATGGTGCTTTGAATCAAGCCCTTATGGTGATGAAAAATGGTGTGGAACAAGAGACATGCCAAGAAGTAAATCAGGAGCAGGAAGCAACTCAACAAGAGGCACCTCCAAATGAGACCACACTTGTCAATTGGCAGGCTAAAGATTTATGTGGTATCACTCAACCACCTTCTCAAAGTGTAGTAGCCAATACACGATCCAAAAAAAGGAGTATTAGAGAAGGATGGTCATCATATTCAAATGAAACACAACCATCTATTACTCCACAAGGTATGGGAAATCAAAGTGCAGATCTTAATGTGCAAATTCAGCCCAAGCCACCTTCTAGACCAGCCCAAGTTCTAGTAATAATAGCCCATGTGCCATAGAAAAATGTATAGGGAAAGGGGCAGTAGAGAGATATCTCATCTCCACTAAACATCATTGAGAAGATGAAGAAAACAAATGTAAACATTTCAATGTGGCAGTCATTGGCTATCCCAGGAAAAAGAGACCTATTGCGAGATGTTATGGAGAATTGTTCAACATCAAATCAGCCACCCAATCAACAATAAAAGGTGCCTACCAATGCTACTCAATAAGAAGAAAATCATGGAGATCAAAAAGGTAAAAAATTGAAGTCCACTCCATTCTACATCTCATTGATCATTGGAGATAATTTGGTGCATAATTGCATGATTTATTCGGGCATAAGTATCTCATTCATGCCAAAACAAATAGGTAATAAATTAGGCCTTTAATATGAAGTCATCTCTAAAGCTGTGGTACAATTGGATGGGACAATAGTAACAATGGTTGGGGTAATAAGAGATTTGATCTTCACATTGAATGCATGTCCTAATGTGACTGTCTTGTAAGATGTATCAGTCATAGACTCACCACCACTCTTTACATTGTGTTTATCAAGGGACTTCACTACTAAAATTGGAGGCTATTTGTCTATTGATTGGTCACACATGTTATTCAGAACAAGGTATGGAGCTATGGATACAATTAGATCTAAGTCTATTGTAAAATTTCATATTGAGCCTCACACACCAAGTCCAATCAATGTGAATTGCTTAGAATTTAATCATGAAGATATCCCAAGTACTTATGAAGTAGATACCAAAATTTGATGCATCCCATACTTCACTCTTGATGAAGGGGGAAAAAAGAGGCATGATTTTGATCCTTATAAGGAAATGGAGTAATCTGAGCTAATATTTTATTATTTGCATGAAGAGAGTCATTCTCTCCCTAGCATCACCAAGTCATACCACAAGGATGATAATGAGTTATGGAATTTATTCTTTGATGGCTCAAGAAGTAGAAAAGGTGGAGGAGGAGGAGATGTGCTTGTTTTTCCTTGGGGTACAAAATATTACTCATCTTTTTGTTTCCATTTTTCTTTCTCAAACAACATAGTTGTGTATGAAGCCTTAATTCACAGATTGCATTAGGAAAGAAAGAGAGGTATAAACAATTTGTAAGTGTTTGGTGATAGTGAGCGGATTGTGAACCAAGTTAGAGGAAAAAATGATGCCAAGAATGATATATTAAAGAAATACAAGAATCATACATGGGATATCATTGAAGATTTCAAATCTTTTAGCATCAATTCCATCCCAAGAAAGAAGAATGAAGTAGTAGAAAAACTGGCAGCAATCGGGGAAGCATTTGATGTCATCAGCCCCATATCAAAGTGGTTATGAGACCAGCTATTCCAGATAACAATATAAGTTGGCAAGTCTTCGAGAATGATCAACAAATTGTCAATTTTCTACAAGAGGAAGTTGAGTTCTCCACCAAAAACCAAGACAAGTTGGAACAACATTATGGTCACCAAGTGGTGCATTTGAGAAATGATAAATTACCAAAAGGTCTCGTAAACTTGGAGTCGATCTTTAACCCCAATGATCTGTTCCAGAAAGAGTAATCAAACATTCAGGTAAAGGGTGAAGATTTAAAGCCCATTTCGGTAGATGAAGGTAAGACATTGCAAATTGGAAAAGTAAGTACCCAACAAGAGAAATCTGAATTTGTTTAACTTTTTCAAGAATTCTCAGATATATTTTCCTGGAATTATAAGGACATAAGAGGTTTCAAGCCAAAGCTAGCACATCATACTATTGATTTAGATCCAAAATAAAATCCTATCACACAGAAGCAAAGTTTAATGAATCCTCACATTGAAGAGTTGAATAATCCGATTAAAGCTATCATCATCTTCCATATCAAACATTCAATTTGGGTTGCAAACTTGGTTCTAGTGAGGAAAATAAATGGATGAATCAGATTGTGCGTATAATTTCATGATCTAAATAGAGCATCACTCAAGGATCATTATCCACTCCCATCAATGGAACAAATCTTGCAGGTTATAGCTAGTTCCGAAAGGTTTTCATTACTAGATAGCTACTCAAGCTACAACTAAATAATGGTGAAAGAAGAAGATCAATTCAATACATCATTCACTACGAAATGGGGCACATATGCTTATAAGAAGATTCCTATTGGATGGTAAAATGTCAGAGAAACATTTCAGTGAGCTATGGATATGGCATTTAAAGGTTTAATCAAGAAGATAGTGATAGTATATCTAGATGATATCATTGTATTCTCAAAGAACACAGTATACCACCTCTTTCACCTTAGGAAAGTATTTCAAAGCTATAGAAGGCTCGAAGTGTCATTGAATCCAAAGACGTGTGTATTTTTGGCACATGTAGGAAAATTGTTAGGCCACATTGTCTCTAGATAAGGATTAAAAATTGACCCTCAAATATTTGAAGCCATCCAAAAACTTCCATTACCACACCACAAGAAATATCTCCAAAGCTTCTTGGGAAGGATAAACGTTTTCCACATATTTGTGCCAGATTTTTCCATTCTCACGTAACCCTTAACAATGATGTTGAAGAAGAGTATTGCATTCAAATGGACAATAGAAGGTAAAGAAATTTTCTAGGCTATCAAACATGCCATATCACAAGATCCGAATCTTATCAACATAGACTTTTCAAATTACTTCATGGTGTATGCTTTTGGAGGATCGGATATAATCTCAGCTATCTTGGTAAAGATGAATAGAAAAGGTTTAGAAAAACCTATAACATTCTTCAGTCAAAGCCTAGAAGATTATGAAGTAAGATAATATTTTATTTAAAAGCATGTCCTTGCTATCATTAGGAGTTTGAAGAAGTTCAAACACTTGGTCTCGAACAATAAGATTCGATTGCTAGTGTCTCATGCTGGTGTTAAGGATTTTCTCCTAAACAAGTATTTGAATGATAAAAGAGTAGCTTGGATCACTTGTGTAATGGAATATGATATCAAAATCAAAGTGACAAAGCTGATTTTTGGAAAAGGTTTGTGTGAGTAGCTCACTTCTAAACCACATGATGAATCAGAAGGAGAAGAAGAGGTTGTCCTACTACTACAGAATGAGTAAGAACATACAGCTAAGGATGCTCCCATTCCATGTTGGAATCAATACTTGGTGAATTATCTCCAAACATATTTGTTCCCTACAAAAATGAGCAAAGAAAATATTATATACTTTAGATTACAAGCCATTCCATATTTGTCTATCAATGGTGTTTTGTTCAAGAATGACATCAATGGTATTCTATTGAGATGCATGGGAACATGTCAAGTTGAGAATATATTACATGAGTTCCATGATGGAGAAGCACGATGCCACTTTTCCCCACTATTGATAGCTCTCAAGATCATAAAGGCTGTTACTAATGGCCTATGTTGTTTAGCAATTGCTACTCATGGATCAAGAAATACAAGAAATATGCATTCTTCCCAGGGAAGGAAAGGTTAATAGCCCTACCCATTCGTCCAATTTTAGTAGGTCAACCATTCATGCAATGGGGATAGGACTTCATTAGAGTTATCAACCCAAATTCAAGTCAAGGCCACAAGTGGATACTTATAACAATTGATTATTTCACCAAGTGGACTAAAGCAGTGGCACATAAGGAGGAAAATGAATCCAACATCTTGGATTTCTATGAAGGGATAGTCATAAGGTTTGGTATCCCTATTACTATCATATCAAACAATTCATTATCATTCCTAGGCACCAAAATCACTAAATGGGATGTCAAGAAAGGTGTATATCTCATCACTTCATCAAACTATTACCCTCAAGGTAATGGCCAAGTAGAATCTACAAATAAGAACCTACTAAGAATCATCAAAAGAAATCTTGATGAGAATCATAAAACTTGGCATGCAAATATTGAATCAGCTCTTTGGGCTTATAGGATCACACCCAAGAGGTCTACATGAAGCTCTCCATTCAAGCTTGTATATGGAAAAGAAGAAGCCGTACATATATCACTTGAGCTGCCAGCATTGGAACTCATGAAATAGTTAGAACTAGATGATTTTGATCCTATGGAGATCAGGTTTGCAGAGCTAATGGAATTAGAATAAGTAAAAGAACATGTAGTACATACCATAGAAAAATATCAAGCATTGATCAAGAAGATATTTGACCAGAAAACTAAGCCCAGGGCATTCCAAGTTGGAGACATGGTACTGAAGTGGGATGATGATCATGCAAAGCAAGGAAAATATTCCAAGTTCGCTACCATATGGAGTGACCCATACATGATCACTGAATGAAAAGGTAGCAATGATTTCTGGATGGATAAGATGGATGGTGAAGAATTGTAGATTCTAGTCAATGGAATCTATCTCAAACATTGTTACTAGAAGGATAATTTCTCACCCTTGTATATATTAGTCGAGGAATTTCAATTTCTCTAAGTGCTTGTGCACATTATTTCTGATATAGAATAGGTTTTAATTCCCTAAGTGTCGGTGCATATGCTCTATTGCTTATAGTGTATGCTTTGTATATAGTTAATCACACTTCAAGAAGAGGACTTGCATTCATAAGAGAATCAAATCTGCAAGGAATCCATATTGTGGTAGGTTCAAGTATTGTCATTGCATTCATGCAGATCAAATTTTTGTAGAGAGTTAAGTGAGGGAAAATCTTTTAGATTTCAAACAATTTTATACTCTCAAAAATCATATTTTCAAGGTTCTCTTATCAAATTGAGATTCCACGCAGCAAAATGCAGTCTCGGGTTTAGAAGAATTGTTTTGGTAACTCAAGGATACAAATATTCAAGTTCCAAATCAGATGTGAGATAATCGGGAAGAATCCAAGCCCAATAGATTGCTATAGGAGGCTAGAAATACTTCATCTGACAGGAAGAGAACCCCACCGAGTCACCAAATTGTTACCCAAATTCACCCCTCAAGGTAATTTTGATAACCTACATCATTTCTTTAGGCTTGAGCAAGTAGAAATGGTCTAAGGCCCAAAAAATTAGAATTTGGGATTCCCTTTGGTTTCTCTCTTACTTTCTTATCCAAGGAAAAAATTAAAGAAGTTAGAAAAAATTTGCAAAAAATCCAAAAAAAGGGCTTCTTTTAGTGTATTGCATCAAAATCACATATTATTTTCTCGTGCAGTCCACGGGACATCGGGACAGTTAGGACCTAAAAATCTGAAATGGCCATAGGTAGTTCAAATAAGAAAAATTAGATAATTTTGTTCCACGCAATCTGCGGGACATTGGGACAGCTGGGACCCAAAAATCCAAAATGGTTGTAGGCAGCTCAAATCAACAAAATTGGATATTTTTGACCCACGCGGTCTGTGCAACATCAGGACAGTCGGGACCCAAACACTCAATTTTCCTGAATTGGCTGAAAATAGAAGGAGTTGTTGAAGTCAGGTTGAAATGTCCTTGGTAGTCCATAAGACATCGACACGTGCAAGACCCGATTGGCAGAAATCACTGATTTGTAAAGGAGGTCGAGAGACACGCGAAGAAAGCGAAGGTCAATGGCCCTCACAGCCAAGTCAAAGCTAGGACATTCGAGACATCAAGGCCAAAATCCTTGCACCATGAGGGAATCAGCAAAAGCAAATTTTTTTCAACCCAAGTCACATAAGTGAAAGTTGGGACATAAGGGCCCAATTTCACCGAAATAGCTGCATGTAAAGAAAATTTTAATCTCTAACCCTCCTGAACTTCAAACGGCCATAACTTTTGACCCTAAGCTATGATTTTCATGAAATTTGACTTTCTAGAATGAGCACGATGTCCTCTATGCCACATAAATGAAATTTCTTAATTTTTATGAGGGTAGATATATGAAAATAAAAGAAAAATCTTCAGCTCTAGTAAATTAAATTCTCAATCCTGTTAAATGACAGAAATGCCTGGCACACCCAAAATAGCTGCCTACACTCAGAAGGCCATAACTTTTACATTTCTCAACAAAAACACACAAAATTTGTACCATTAGAATTTTGGTTCCGATCTCGATGCAGAGAAATCAATAAATCTAAAATTTTATGAGGAATCGATAGAGAGTTTGCAGAAAATGTGCCTAGTTTTGAACAATCATTCTAGTGGTTGTTGGGATGCATTCAACGAAGCATGTGCTGACATATTTCCCTGCTGCAAGTTAGTAAACAGAACATCATTTCACTCCGATTACTACCTTTTGCAAGTGGTTGAAGGACAACTTTTGGGATTTTCATTTTCCCTCTCTCTCTCTCTCTTCTCAGATTCCATAAATTGGAGATAGTCTTCGAAGTAGCAAAAATATGTAAAATTTGTTTTGTGAAGCCAATGTTCTATAGGCCCATGTAGTGGACTCCTTACATGGTGATCCAAGCCATTATTTTGTAATAGATTGAACTATGCATATCAATGAAATCAATAGATACAATGTTGTGGATTTCTGTTCCCATGTTATGATTGATTTCATTTCTCTTGCCCCTTCAATCTCATTACATATTTATATATTTATATATTGTTTCTATCTTATATTATTGCAAGGATTCATTACCATTGTGTGTGCATGAAATATTTTTGTGAATCTAGTTACTAGATTGTGGAGAGCTGCTATCACCCCTTCTAGTTTGCACTTTGCTTCTACTTTTCACACATTGGAAGAATATTCTCATACCCCTCCTTTTCTAGTGTATCACCACTTTAGTGTAGGCTTTTTTCCATGCACTCTCTCTGCCTGGTCACTTGGAAAGTCAGATTAGGACAAGATAGCTTTTCCTGCATTATAGTAGATTGTTGTAGGTAGTTTAAGATCAAGAACTAGCTTTCTCTGGATGTCTATCTCAAGTACCAAGTCCCACAACTTAGAGATAGTACCCATGTTATCCAATCACATTATGATCCCAAGCAGATACACTTGTGAAAACCATGGGGTGTTTTGATTTGGTGATAACAGGTACTTGTTTTCTCCATCCATCATATGGTTTGATGGATTTGGGAGTCGGTTTTGAGGAAGAGGGGGTAATTTTCTCTCTTAAACATCATGTCTTGATGGGCAAGCCATATTAGTTCTCTTTTATCCCCTCATATGGTTTGAGGTGGGGAATTTAGTTTATATGGTTTGAACCTTGTCCCCCATCCTTGGAGAGGAAATCAAATGGGTTTGAAAATCCTCCCACGGAGGAATTTAGGTGAATGGGAGGAGTGATAATGAGGGGTGATTTATTTGGTTGGATCAAGAGGATTTTGAAGTTTTTTGTAGGTTGGTTTCTTATGGTTGGACCCCACTCTAGGGCACTACTTCCCCTTGTTGAGAATGAATATGGTCAAGGGAAGTTTTTTGTAGGAAGCTTATATTATTGGGATTGTTGAAAGAAGATCGATGGATTAGTTAAATGAGAATTTTACCTTGCTTTAGTGCCTGACTCTGTTCTTCTAGGTGTTGATTTAAAAGGGATAAGCCACATTTATAAATTATTATGGGGAATTCAAATTTTGTTGTCTTATTTATAAGTGAAAAAAAAAGATAAATGGAATTGTGTTGAAGATTGAATTTTCAGTTACATAAATTTCTGAGTAGTGAATTGTCCATTAAAATTTTCCATTTGTTTATTAATATGTTGACTTGAAAGAGTAAGTGTTCATTTGATCACTGGAAAAGTATATTATGTTCACTTCATGCCTTGGAAAAACTGTATGATAACTATGATTTCATTTTACTTATTTCTGTTACAACAATGAAAATTTTAGTTATGGAGATGCTCCTTTAAAAAAAAAAACTTCTTTCCATTCTAGTCATTAGAATTTAAATATTTACTTATATTTGTAAACTCAACACACACACACACACAAAAACACACACTTAATGTAAATTATCCTAAGAATTTCCTTTTACATTCCTTAATATGACCTTTTCACCTGAATAGAAATACCAACAAGGTCAACAAGTGAACCCCTTCATATATAGTTCTATATTTACATTTGAATCTATGTTATTTCTATAAAATCAACTAACAATAAGATAGAAAAAACTTACATCATCTTATTAAACTTGAAAATGCCTAAGAGACTTGACATTCCCCTGAGAGTTTTATTGACATCTATATATGTGTCTATAAACAAATAAATTTTCATTTATGCGAAGGTAAAAAAAAATATTAAAAATTAAATGGTGGGTGGAAGAGTAGGTTGCATCTTGTCTGCAGCCTATACCCCCACCCCTTAGAACCCTAACACTTCATTAACACCACCCCCTTCTCTCTCCCCTGCCATAGCCTTTGGCACACCCATAACCTTCCCTTGACCCCTACACAACTTTATGTGCATTTTGCTCCATGATATCCTCATGGCTATGGATGGCTGAAACCAAACTAAAAATTAAAATTCACACACACGCCATGAACCAGAATGTTTCTGGTTAAAGTTTAAAAAAAAGGATTTACTTATAAAAACAAATATGTGATACCCTTGATTCGGTAATCTAAATATAATGGGGGAAAACATTCTTCCTATAGAATCTTGCAGAGAAAATAATAATAATAATAATAATAATAATAATAAAATAAAATAATAGAACTTTTTTTTTAGCCTCAATAGGCTCTGCTTCCTCAAGGACTTTTCTCCCAAAATCTACCTACAAAAAGGGAGGAAAACAATAAGAAATTAATAATAATATAATATTAATATTTTCCTCACTCACTCATGGTTTTGATTTGTGTTGAAGAAAATAAAATTGAAAGAAAGAAAAAAATTGAAATGTTCAACCCAAAAAAAACATGTAGAGAGATTTAAGGAAAGTTATGGCTTCTTTTCATCTAGGGCTTAGTCAATAGGAGCACATCCACAATACCCAAAACATTCTATGGTAGGATTATCAGGTTTACAACACAGACCCCTAGAGTGGCTAGAGGGGCTTGCATTCATTGGAGGGGACCAGGTATTTGTTATGGATGTGTTGTATAGGGACACCATTGGTGAGAATGTTCGCAAAAACCTTATAACAAGGGTAAGGTCCCTATATCTAAGCCTACATTTGGTGACATGGCCAAAAGCCATAGGATTTATGTAGCAGTTGAGAACCTCTAGGTAGAGCATCAGGGTAGAATGATTGAGACTAAAGGTATCATCTATAATTTTTCTACATCTATCTTGTTTGATTCATGCTCTTATGATTCCTTTATTTCTCCATCATTAGTAGAGCGATGCAGGCTAGTGGTAATTAGGAAAGGTCATATTTGGGATGTTGAGATGGCTTCTGGATCCAAGCTCTTAGTGGAATTCTTAGCTGATGAGTGTGTACTTGACCTAGGACCCTTCACCAAAGCCTTGCATCTCTTCATCCTTCATTTGGGTTATTATGGAGTTATTTTGGGTATGGATTGGTTGTTTGCACACAAATCTATAGTATATTGTTACATCAAGATGATATCATGTACATATGATTTGGGTGATGAGTTGGTGATAGTTGGGGTTAGGAGGCCTATTTCTATTCACTCCATATCTAATATGTAGCTTAAGCAGTGTGCGCGTCGGGGATGTCAACTATATGCTATTACTGTTAGTGATAAGTTAGAGGATGAGAATAGTGGGCCATCACTAGATGATCACTCCAAAGTAAGGATTTTTTAGATTTTTTCCCTGGTGAGATAGGTGACCTACCTTCCCCAAATGAGATACATTTTCATATTAGTTTGGTTCCTTGAGCAGATCCTATCTATAGTGTTACATATAGGATGACTACACCTCAGCTTTGTGAGGTAAAAATTCATCTGGAGGGAATTCTTGAGAAGTCTCATTCATTCTATTATATCTCCTTGGGGTGCACTGATGATTTTTGTGAAGAATAATGACATATCCCTATGATTTTGTATTGATTACAGACAACTAAACAAAGTAACGATCAAGAATCGTTACCCCCTTCCACACATTGATGTTTTTTTAGATCAAATGAAGGGCATCATAGTGTTTTCCAACATATATCTTAAGTCGGCATATCATCAGTTGAGGATTGCAAAGGAAGATATACATAAGATAACTTTATGCATGAGATATGTCCACTACGAGTTCATAGTTGTGTCATTTGGTTTGACGAATTTCCCCACAGTATTCATGAGTTTGATGAATGGGATATTCTAGACATTCTTGGACTACTTCATGCTCATGCTCCTAGATGACATATTTATATACTCACACACGTGTGAGGAGTATGAGGAACACCTTCGACATGTTATTCAGTCTGTCCAAGAGAAGCACCTTTATGGGAAACTAGAGAAGTGTGGGTTATTTCAAATAGAGGTTCAGTATCTAGGTCACATAATATCTGGGGAAGGTATCAGAGTCAATCCTTCAAAGATTAGAGCTATCATTGATTGACCAGTGCCAACTAGTGTTACCAAGGTATGTAGCCTTATGGGATTAGCAGGGTACTATAGGATTTTTTTTTAGGATTTCTTGAGTATTTCTCATCCCATCACTTCCCTACAATAGAATGAGAAGAAGTTTTTATGGTCAGAAAAATGTAAGTAGGAATTCTCAACTATGAATGAGCTCCTTACTAAAACTCCTATAATAGCAGTGAAAAATCCATACAGGGACTTATTTGTTTACACAGATGCTTTATTGGCAGGGATAGGAGTAGTTTTGATGTAGGATGGCCATGTTGTTGCCTTTGAGTCTTGTAAACTCATATATTATGAGCTCAATTATCCAACTCATGGCCTTGAGCTTGTGGCAGTGGTGCATGCTTTAGTTCAGTGGTGTCATTTTCTACTAGGTATGAGGTTCATTCTCAAGACATTCCATTTGACCCTTTAGAACTTCTTCAAACAATGCAATCTCAATGCCCGTTAATGACATTGGATGGATTTTCTATGTGAGTATGATATGGAGATTGAGCATGTCAAGGGGAAGGAAAATGTGGTTGTAGACAATCTGATTCATCGAAGGCATTTGGTTATGGCTACTTTAGTGGATGAAAAATTATAGAGAAGGATCTTACAGCACCTTCCACACGACAATTTCTACCTTTCAGCTAGAGCAGAGATTGAGTCTTAAAAACACCTTGAGGGGAAGTTTGAGGGATTTTTTATTGGAGCTTTAAGGACTTCTAAAACACATAGGTGAGATATATGTGCCTAGGGATGAAGATTTGAGACAATACATTATAGATGAGGCACACCGTGTACTTTATTCAGCCCATCTAGGTGTTAAGAAAATGCAAGCTACATTGAGACAACTATTTTATTGGAGAGGGCTTATAACATATATAGCTTGAATTGAGTTTCATTGTTTGGAATGTTACAATTTCAAGTCTAAGCATCAACATCCAACTGGCCTTCTTTACCCTCATGTTATATTGGAGTGGAAGTGGGACACCATTTCCATTGATTTCATAGTAGGGCTAACTATGTTGAGTTATCACCATGAATCCATCATGGTCACGGTGGATAGATTGACGAAGGTGCTTCATTTTGCTCCGGTGAAGACCACCTATATAGATAGTATAGTGGCGAGAGTGTATTTGGATGATATACTAAGGTTTTATTGGATATTATATGATAGAAAAGTGACATGCGAGCATGAGAATCTACAAGTAGCCCTTCTTCATACCTGACCTCCCAAGGTCTTACCAAGACAGCCAGTGGAAATGAAATATATGTGGGTATGGAAAAACTAGTTGGGTAATATTATATCCTCAACATGATGGGAATAAAGGGATCTGCGAGTCTAAGGCAATGAAAGCTCTCCTAACCTGAATTAGTGTAATGGATTGTTTAGATATAATAGTTGTTTGGAGGCTTCAATCAATGTTGAGCTCTACTGATATCATATCTATTAGCTATTGGATGCATGGAAAGTGACCTATAGATGCTTCGTGTATATTTCCAAACAAGGTCATGGAAAATGGTAGTGAGAGGTGTAGTTTATTTGTAGGAAACTATGGGTGGTTTTCTGGTCTAGCCTAGAAAATTTTAGCTTGATTGGATTATCTGTTTAATGCGGAAAATTGTGTTATGATATCTGGTGGGAGTGGTGAGGATCTAAATACCAATGTACATAAACTGATGTCAATGTTTAATTGACTAGAAGGCCCATTGGGTTGTGGGACATAGGGATCACAACCATGAGTTTGTGGTATTATTGTGGATCTGTTATGGTCATGTGAAGAGTCAATCTCTTCTTCTGACTATCCAGTGGTCATAAGCCTTTTCAGTTTCTATGTTTAACACCAGGAGTTGTGTGCCCTGTTGGTGCTCAAAATAGTCTCGGCCCAATTTGCCTCTCAAAATTTATTGATTTACGGTCTCTATCATTTTCCCCTTCCCCGTGTCATTCCTAGTTAATCTTTATAGCCTTTTTTAATCTGTTACTGGGTTACAGATCACTTAAGAGTCTATATATTGAGTTTCCCATGCTCTATTCATTCAAATGCTTGGGTTCCCCCATTTTTTCTACTCTCCACCGTTGGGATTTCTTCTCCTTGTCATGTTTTCCCTAAATTCTTGAAGAAAATGGATGGATGTATCCCTGAAGAATGTATTTGAGCCCTGTAACATTTATGAGCTTTATGTCCTTGAAGAAAATTCCATTCCCAAGCTCAAATGGTCATTTTAATGTATTTTACAGTTTGATAAGCTAATTTCTCCTGGTCAAATTTTCATCCTTGTATCTACAGGGGATGTGGCACCTTTTGGTTGGATGCAGCTTGAGGCTGGGTAGTTAGGAAAATTCATGGAAAGCCTCAACTCAAAATGTGTCCACATAGAAGCACGGCACTCGTTAAAATATCTAATTTTTGGTTTTTTCCTCGGAGTAGCACCGAGGCTGACACGTGGAGGCTTCCATGTGCTTATCCCAGACTTAGAAAAAATTTCATGCGGTTAGGGCGGTTTGGCAGAATAGGACACATGGTGAGATCGTGCTCATTTAGGGTCTTTGTTTTTGGAACCATTTTGAAGTTGCACCATGGAGACACGTGGGGAACAACGCATGTTCCGGGACTAGCCCTTGAGTTTCATTCTAAAGAAGCACCAGGCTGACATGTGGAGGGCTCCGCTCACTTTGCATTTTACATATACTTTTCAATGTCCAAAAGGAGATTTCCTCAGAATATGACATGTGGTGCCTTCTAGGAAGCTACAAGAATTCAGTCAGACCTTTCCAGAGCAAGACATGTGGCGAGCCCACGCTCGTTCAAAGTGTCAAATTTTGGGACCACCTTAAGGTGCTCCGTGATGAGGACCTGGGGATCACAACCATGAGTTTGTGGTTGTTGTGGACCTATTATGGTAATGTTAAGATTCAATCTCTTCTTCTGACCATCTAATGGTCATAAGCCTTTTCAGCTTCTATGTTTAATACCAAGAGTTGTGTGACCTTCTCAGAATACCTTACGGGTGTTCTAGTAACTTGTATACGTAATCCTGTGTTTATGTCGATGAGAAGGTCTCTTGGATTTAGTTATGGAACTAATAGATCATAAAAAAATATTTGTTCTCTTTCGGGTTCTTGTATGGTCATACAAATATCCTATCAATGCAATCTATAGTTAGGTTGACTTGACCAAAATGCGTATGCTTTTTCATCTTCAATATTCAATTATCTCAATTGTTCACTAACTGCTTTTCGATTTATTGTCATTTGAAAGATGTGAATCCTAATGCCTTGATCTATATCCTTTAATGTTGTGAAGAGATTTGGCTGAGGTACTCCCGGTTCGAATACGTAATCCCTAGGCTCTCTGGGTCCCATAATTTTAATGCAAGAGATAATGTGACTTTAACTTAAATAAGTAAACTAATTATTAAAATAAATCTACACTATGCTTATATGTTTCTTTTGTATTTTCAAGGATGTGAATTTGAACAAAATTTAAAGAGCACATATTCTAATATATTCCAATAATGAACAATTAATCTAATAACAAAATTAAAACAAGCGTGTTAGCCTGATATAGCTATTTTCCTTTGCACTTGTGACTTTACCCTAAATATTAAATAACTAACTAATTTAACGTAAAGACCTTCAATATTACCTCAGAAGTGAGGAATAAATCACAATTTCTCAGAAGCTATCATTCCGCACAACTTCCCTAGTAATACTGAAAGCAAGCTTAACTAAAATAAAATGATTTGCTATTCTATTTTATATATTATAACTACAACTTTGATAATTCAAACTTGGAGTTTACAGTACAATAGAAAATCCATTTGTATCGTTACTTGTCCCCTCAGTGTGATCTCTTCAATCCTTCATATTCTCGTGAATACAGAAAGTGGGAATGTGACAGTGACAGTAGGAGAAGATACTCAAATAGTGGTAGCTTGGACGTAAGCTGAACATAATGCAAGTAAGAGAGGGATAGTGCAAGAGAACGGAGCTTGAATATTCAATTCATAACGAGATTGTTATAGGGATACAATATAAGCATACCGAAATCTATAAGACTTATAATTCCTGTGACAAAACAACAACTTATAATTCTAAGTAGAATCAAGATTGAAATGGACATGATCTAGGACCAGAACTGTGGAGCCTTGAAATGAGAGGCTGAAAGCTTTTACAAAATCTAAACTTATTGAAACTTATTAAAGAACTTTCAAAACACACTGAATAAAAAAATAATAGAAGGTGAGCGGCCATTTGCTTGTAAACAAGCTTGCTATTTATAGCATTTGGATTTACCAGAGCGTAAGTTTTAATTGAACTCTTCTATTATAAATAAAGAGAAATTACTATTTACCAGGTGGCTAAAACATAAATGCAAGCAAGAGTGGTTTAGAAATGCAAGTGCCACTTGATTTTTTACATTGAAGAAAGCATCAGAAAGTTCTGGAAAATGCACGCATAGGATCTACCACCCTATCCTGGGTGAAAGTCATGGGACTACTAACTAGGAAGGGCGGTGGACCTGAAACTAATTGCAAGAAAAGTAGAGAAAATGGGGTCAAGGTTTAGACAAAGCATGCAGAGGTCATGGATAAGGCATTTTAGGATGAAAATGTATACTTCTCAACGTGCTTTCTATATTCTGAACACCTTGCGAAGAGATCTAAATTATCATTGGGGTTTATGTGACCTCTTTCTGGTAGTACAATACATATAATTTTTGGTACGTACATATTTTCCCTCTTGGAGAGGTGGTTTTAGCCATAGAAGGGGCATAAAGCGGTGGGTCTCGAGTATGGTGGTCCTGAAATGGGGAGTTAGAAGTTATACCTGCCATACCCATGTGTCATAATGTCGCCATCTAGATTCCCACTATCTGTAAAATGAAAAGAGGACTCAAGTGTAGATAGATAAAGAAATCCGAGAATACATATTAAATTAAAATTAAATGAGAACTTACCATTTCTGTGGGGATAAAAAATTACCTTTATCGGTGCTCTAACTCTGCGAAAGAACATAAAAAACAAGGTTAGAATATTATATATATACTAATTTTCCTATTCATTTGTGCATGTTGATTTGGCAATTTTTGAGCTATAGGACCCACGGTAACCTTTTTTGATGAGAGTACAGTCAAAATGTTCGTTGCGAGATACGTGATCATGCCTTTGAGAGCAAGACATTGACCTGTGAAGTCTCAGGTTAGTTTTTCTCAATTCATTGTTTGTAAACCTAAAATCTAAAAATGTTGAAATCTTTGTCTTGGGGGGGTTATTTTTGAAAATATTCAGTGTTAAACGAGTCTCTAAGGGGGGTGCACCCATAGGGTAGGATTTTTATTTTAGTTAAAATAGTGTATTTTTCCATGCTTTTAGTCACTTTTTAGCGATTTATAGGCACACGCCGAATCGACACAGGACCACCACCCTACCCAGAGCGGCGGTCACAGGACCGCCACCCTGTGATGGTGGTAATCGTAGGACTACTACCATTAGATGCAGGCAGTCATGGAACCGCCACTCTGCACAGGGTGGTGGATCTGGACGGAAAGTGAAAACAGATGCCTTAGTTAAATTTTTTTATATTTTTGACATTTTTCTCATGTTTTTGATGAGCTTATCTATTGGACTATGTTACTAACTTGCTCTTTTTCTGTGTTTTGGTTGGATGCAGAAGGAGGAGTATATTAGATGGAGTAGAGAGAGGGAGTGTGATTGGCTCCCGAAAGTGTTGGACATGTTGACCCAGGTAGAGAGAGACACTTTGAAAAGGGGCCGATATTTTGAGGATCTCATAGATCCCTCATGTTGCTCTTGCTCAGTCACATATTATGTGACTTTGTTCTTGTATTGGTATGCGGACTCGGAACACTTTCCAGTTTTCTAGGTGTTAGGGGTGAGTAGACTATCACCTTGCATGACATCTATCGCATACTGGGGGTCCTGATTCTTAGGAGGCGGCTATCTCTTAAGACAACAGGGTCCTAAATCTCAGATGGTTCAATGGGCTACCTATATGGGAGATGTTGTTATCTCATTTGGTTTGAAGAAGGGGGTGAAGGTCTTATCTATTGTTTGTTCTCCCATCCCTGCCATCCATAAGGCCATTATGGGTATCTTGGCCTCACGGTTGATTGGGGATAAGGGAGGGGATACTCTCTTATACTGCTGGGATCCCATTATTACACATATTGAGGCCCATGGCCGTACTTACGCTTAGGGAGTAGATATTCTTGGGACCACATACCATGACTTATATAGGGTGGTCAGGTTACAAGGGCAGTCCTTGAGTCACCCCACTCTAGTTATGAGTTGGGTGTATGAGTGCATCGTCCCCTATGGAAGGGGTGTACTAGTAGAGGATCTGAGGGCTAGTTAGAGCATCAAGGTGGATGGGGATGATAGTGCTCAGGACTCCACACTAGCCAGTGGCTTCATTGACTACCATAGATATGGAGGCCACTCCTTATCAGGCCATGGCGGGAGTATGGGGAGAGGAGACACTTACATTGATTGCCTGCTCTACTATAGGTCAGTTAGTAGACTAGATAGAGAGGGTGGAGGTCCACCCATTTGACCAAGTCCCTCAGCAGTTTGGTCTCCCCTACGTTGATATGCTTCCTCAGTGGGGGCTAGTATACAAGACTATTTGTGAGGCCCAGGGAGGCCCTAGAGGAGATCGGGGTTGGACCACAGTTACTCCTGGAGTTCCTATTACGGTTAGGTGGGTGGTTTGGGCCCAAGGGGAAGCCAGTGCTCCTCGAGCACCTTTACTTTAGATCGGAGCCGCTCATTCTTTCAGTGGGGGGAGGATGAGCTTGTTGATGTGGACTCAGACTCTGAGGAGTTGACAGGAGGGGAAACAGAGGAGGAGATGATGGGAGGAGGAGACGATGGGATAAGACTGAGGAGGATGAGAGTGATTATGAGTGGTATGACACTCAGGATATCTTGAGGGCCTAAGAGGGAGGAGGTGAGTGTAGAGAAGGTGACCCTGATTTCAGAGGAGTTTCCTTCTCAGGACATTGGGGGAGATGATGAGTCCATGGTAGGACAGTCATTTATTTATTTGATTTGGGAGAGGTTCTATAGTTGGCAGCAATGTCAGGTAGTAGGTGTAGATCCTAGAGACCCTACCTGGATGCCTAGAGATCCAAATGAGTTACTATTCTTTTCTCGACCTTGTTTAGCTAGAAATGTTTAGTTGAATATTTCCTTTTTGTTGTTTCGCTTTCTTTTGAATTTATTTTTGGTGATTTTATAACTTGTTATTTCTCTTTTTATTTGCAGTGACTGCTGAGGGATGGCGAGACTTGATTCAATGAGTGTGTGTGGACACCATGTTTCTCCCCTTGGAGATGACTCAGGCTCAGCTTTTCGAGGATGTTGGAGAGCCTTCAGTAGTTGGCAGACATACTTTTGTGTTTGTCCCTGTCTGGAAGGTAGAAACGTTAGTGACTTCCCTTCGTGCTAAGGTAGCTGGATATAGGACTCCTGAGCGTCTGATGAGGCAGAGTCATTCTCATAGTGAGACCATAGCCAGTGGCCGTGATTATGAGCACTTAGTTCATTCAGAGCGTCATCGTAGCAGGAGTCCTAGATGCGATCGTGCACCCTCTGAGGGATCCCATAGGGATTGAGAGGCCATTTGGTCTCTTTTGTAGTGATATTTTTAGATGTTTATATGAGTTATTTTTGTATTTTTTGGGCTCATTGAGTGTTTTTGACCATGCCTAGTGCATGATGGCATTGTATGTAGAACACGATTCTTATATATATATATATCTTTTTGGATCTAGATCTTCTTTGTATCTAGATTTTTTGTGATTTGTTTCCCATGTGTACACTAGATTTTTTTGGAATCTTTGTTTTTATATGCTTTTCAGAATGTATGCAATGGATGACAAGTGATAACAAGTGTTGAATTTAATGTTTCTCTTTTATTTCTTTTTGTAATGCTGATATGTGATGATGTAAACATATTGTAGTATTGAAATTTTGGCTTCTTTGGGCAATGTTCGTTGCTTCTTTTTGTTTTGGAAAAACGTGATGAATATGTAGTGATAATGAGATGAACTTGCCCCATTCCTAACTCCATGTAACTAGTAAGACCCGAGGGCTCAACACCAAGAGTTGGGAAGGGCGTAAATTGTATGAGTTTGACTGAATGGAAATGATGAGAGAAAGACAAGGTATTGACAAAAATCAAATTTAGAACCTGTGTACTTACTCTTACTCGAAACTACTACATAGTTCAAAATGCAAATTACTTTCCATTTTATCTAGACTTAGATCCATGGATGGTAATTTGGTTGACAAAATCTGGTTTTGAGGATTTGATCTCTTTGGAATTTGGATACTTAATTTCACTTAATACACTTTCTTTACATTTTTAAAATGCTAAGATTCATTGATTTGCATGAATGGACCCCCTACGCCCTGTCTCATGCTACTGGTAAGAAGCATGGGCTCATCACCAAAGGCAAGGAGATAGGCGAGTAAGGGAACTTCTTTCCTTTCTCAACCTTGCACTACTAGTAAGATATGTGGGCTCATTTCCGAAGGTTGGTGGGGCAAAGAAGTGTGTAAAAATAAAATATTCTATTTTTTTTAGTATTTTTTATTTAATTTGACATTTTTGATTTGTGATTTTGGAGTATCCTTGTTTCAAAGAGATGTAAGAAGGATAGATGTGACACCAAGAAGCTTCTAGAATAGACCGTAGGTAAGAACAACTTAACCTAGTAGAAAATAATGAGTATGACCAAGTATGCAGGCCTTGGTATGGTTTTTGTCAAGACTTTGTCTGTCGAATTGATGAGATGATTTTGGAATCATTTGATGATATTATGAAAATTGAAGAGATATGATTTGAATGCTTTTGCCAATATTTTCAGAAGCTTATAATAAATTGCTTAAGAATAAGTTCCTTAACCACAAAATTTACGAAATGAGTGAACAAAATGAAACAACTGAGTGATTAATGCAATGTAGGTAGATATAAAATACAAATGATGATATTGATGACCTATGCGTAAAACCATTTAAGATGTAAGGAATTGATAATTTTCATTGAATTCCTCACCTTCTAGTGTACACAAGAGATACGCACCTATTTCCGTAGTCTTTCATGAGTCAGTATGGGCCCAACCAATTGGGCCGGAATTTCCTTCCTTCACTAGTTTTCTTATCAATCCAGTTGTCTAGTCTTAGAACTTGATCTCCCTCGTATATTTCTTGTTCGTATACCTTCTTGTTATATTTTTGACACATCTTGTCAGCATAGGCTCTGTGCTGTTGTTCAGTGTTATTTAGCCTGGCCTCATCAAGGCTTTCTAGTTGAGAGAGGCATGCCTCTCTATAGGCTTCTTCTCCCAAAATCCCTTGTAATGAGATGCAGAGACTAGGTATTTTGACCTCAAGTAGGAGAACTGCTTCTACCCCGAATACTAATGAGAAAGGGGTTACCCCTGTTGGTGTTCTTATTGAGGTTTGATGGGCCCACAAGGACTGGGTATAATTTTAAATTCTAATCCCATTTTTTCTCCTTAACTATTTTGAGGAGAATGGATTTTAACGTTTTGTTTGTTGCCTCATCCTATCCATTGGCTTGGGGGTAATAAAGAGAGGCCATGTGATGGTTTATCTTGAATTTTCTGCATAACTCATGGACCTCATCATTTTTGAAGGATGTGCCATTGTCTGAGATAATGACTGTAGGACACCATACCTGTAAATGATTTGATTTAGGATGAACTTAGTGATTACAGAACCTAGTACAGTGGTGAGAGGCATGGCCTCTACCCATTTAGTAAAATATTCCATGGCTGTGATTATAAAGTTGTGGCCATCTGTTGATGAGGGAGAGAATTTCCCTATCAAATCTAGGCCCCACGTGGAAAAGGGCCATGGGGTTGCGATTGGTTGTAGAGCTTGTTCTGGCATGTGAATATCGTGGGAGAAATCTTGACATTTATGAAACTTGCACACAAACTCTACTACGTCATGTTCCAGAGTGGGCCAGGAATAGCCCATCTGATGTATTTTGTGAGCAGTGGCGTGGCCACCAAAGTGGCCTCCACATATCCCACTGTGGGATTCGTAAAGAATCTTTTTGGATTCTTCTGTGTCAACACATCTTAAAATCATTCCATCAAAGGATTTACGATAGAGCACCTGTTCTAAAATAAAGCATTTAGCAACAATAATGCATAACCGCCTTCTTTTTTGCGATGTGGCTCCTTCTGGGTACATTTGGTCCATGATGAAATTGTCGATGTCAGTGTACCAAGTACATATGGAGATGGGGGGTTTAGTTTCAATAAAATATATGCACTCATTGGGAAATTCTAGGTCTACCAGATCGCCTCCATCTAATGGATTGTCAGCTAACTAGTCTGCAATGATTTGTCCCTTAATGGATTTCTGGTTTACAAATGTTAATTCAAATTCACCCATTAAGGTTATGAAACGTCCAACCTTTTTAGATAAAGACCCTTGCATGAGGAATGTTTGTAAGTGATCTGTCTTTACGATGACCCTTGTTTCTTGATTTAACATGTAATGTCTTAAACGTTTCATTGTAAAGACTATGGCAAGGCATTCTCTTTTTGCCTATGTGTAACATGTTTCATAATCAAGCAACATCCAACTAATGAAATAGACTGCACGTTCATGTTTATCATTATCTTCCTGAGCCAACATGCAGGCTAACGAGACATCAGTAGCCCATGAATACAGGATCAAAGGATGATCTGGTCTAGGAGGCATTAGTATGGGAGGAGACAACAAGAAGCATTTAACTACTTTGAAGGCCTCGTTACATTCTTCTATCCAATCAATGCTATAATCCTTCTTTAATAAATTGTTGATTGGATGAATAGTACAAAACTTAAGTGTGGGATGAACCTTCGGATTGCACCGAGTTTCCCAAGTAATGATCTAATACCAGACTTGTCTGATGGTGGAATCATTTCAAGAACAACCCAGATTTTGGCTAGATCAACATCAATCCTTTGTGAGGATATAATGTAACCCATAAGCTTGCCTCATGTTACACCAAATATGTATTTCTATGGATTCAATGTGATGCCATATTCGATCAATCATGAGAGAATGATATGGAGTACTTCTGGGTGATCACAGTGCTTCTTTGGCCTTGGCCAACAAGTCATCTACGTAAGATTCCACAATCTTATGAATAAGGTCATGGAATATGTATGTCATTTCCCGTTGGTATGTAGCGCCAGCGTTCTTAAGACCTAATGGCATGACAACATAACAATAAGTTCCCCAAGGAGTTATAAACGTAGTCTTGACTTGATCTTGTTCAGATATTTTGATTTGATTATATCCCGAGAACCCATCCATGAGAGACAAAAGCTCAAATCCAGATGTTGCGTCAACAATGATGTCGATGGATGGTAATGGGAAGTCATCTTTGGGACAAGCTTTATTAATGTCTTGGAAGTCTATGCAAATGCGTATCTTCCCATTCTTTTTTAGAACAGGGACGATATTAGATACCCATTGTGAATAGTTGACTAGTTTAATGAATCCCACATGGAGAAGTTTTATTACTTCTTCTTTCACCATGAGAGCCACTTTTGGTTTCATTGGTCTTGACTTTTTCTTAATTATCTTTGCATCTGGTTTGGTGAAGAGATTGTGTACCGCGATATGTGGTGAAATTCCTGTCATTTATTTGTAATTAAATGCGAAAGCCTTTTGATGTTCCTTAAGGCCCTAGGTATGTATTTCTATCTCCTCCTGAGTTAACGAGGATCCCAACTTCAAAATATTTGGTTCTTCCTCCGTTCCAATATTTATGTCAATCGTTCCTTCGATTAAGGAAGCGTTTCCTTCTTCAAATTCAGGCGGGGCTAGAGGTAGTTCCAAACCTTCTCCATTCTCTACCTCGTAGATATCGAGATTATTTTGCGAGGGAGGGATTCTATCATGGGGTTTCCAAAATAGGAAGAGGAAGATGGGATTAGGGAGAAATCCTCTATGTGATGAGTGAGATGTAATTCTACATAGGCATTTAGATATTCAAGAGTGACCCTATCACTATCAAAGTGGTCTAGGATAGAAAACTCATTCTCAGCTTCTATATGTGTCAAGATCAGGTTTGTTGGTATTTTACGCACCAATGGTTCAGTATGAAGTGATACCATGAAACTTGTATTTTCCAACTCACTACTTGGAGTGAAACGGGAAGCTGAGGTTGCTATTGAATTAGCGAGAAGGTTTTGTTCTCATGGGATTGCTTTGATTGATATGAAGTCGAATCCTTTGGTTAGATCTAATACCGCCATTTTATAGAGTTATAAGTGTTCAGCTCTAGTCCCATATACCTTAGAGACTTGGTTTGTGACTAGTTGTGAGTCTCCTAGCACTCTAATGCTATCAACGCCCATCCTTTTAGCTATGATAAGGCCAAGGAGAAGGGATTTGTATTCAACCCCGTTGTTCGTACATTCAAAGTTTAACTTAAAGGAAAAAGGTAGGATCTTTCCCTCAAGAGAAGTAAAGATCACACCTGCCCCAGCTCTGAAATGAAATCTAGCTCCATCAAAGTGGAGAGTCCAATATTTTCTCAGAAAAATGGATGTTGGGACATTCTTCATGTCTACTTCTTTTTCCTCGGTTACTTCTACCATACAAACTTCGACTGCTGGAAGGGAGCCAATTCCTAGGGTGTATCCCATACCCATGGAATCAAACGGTAGGAGAATGGGTAGATATTTCTCTAGTAACTTGAAAATTTTTGTGGTAGTCCCTAATGATACCATCTCTATGATGTTAGTCTCATTTTTGAGTGCTAGAATGCCTTCGACTAGATTCGTAATTTCTAATTCTGTTGTAGGTATCAACTTTTCTTCTGGTTTTGAATTGATTGGTTTGTTAAGTTGATTCATTGGGAGTTCAAACTCAGAGTGAATGCCTGGTCTCTTCTTCAAATCTGCTAGGTGTATATCAAATGGTTTTGGGTCACCTTGCACCACAAATATTTTCCCTAGGTGTAAAAATCTTATTTCCTGGAATAACGTGGAAGGGATTGCCTTCATGCGATGTATCCATGGTCGACTGAGAATCATATTATAGTTGGTTTCCTGATCTATAATATAAAATTCGATGAGGACTATCTTGGGTCCTAAGGTGACTGGTAATACTATAGTCCCAATTGAAGTGGCCTTGAGGCTATCATAACCTCTTAGCGTATTTCGTGTTGTGGAACAATTTGTTTCTCCATATCCTAGATTTTGAAGAAAAGCAAAGGGGACTATGTTAACTGCTACCCCATCATCAATCATTGTGCGCTTAACATAATTATTATAAACCCATACCTATAAATGCAAGGTTGGGTTTCCTCTATGTGTAATTTCAATGTCTGTTGGCATTTTTCTTATATCAAATATAAACTCAGTATCCCTATCTGGCTGCCCTGGAGGGTAGACATCAAAGTCTACATGGTTTACTTACATTTGTAGGAGGAGTGATGTTAATTAGATGACCAAGACCTAATGCTTCTAAGAGAGCAACCCTGTGGGTGGGAGAGTTCTTCAACAAATCCAAGAAGGAAATGTGAGAGAAGGTCTTTGTTAGGTCATTAATTAAATCGTAAGAACCTATGGGTTTTACCAATGTTTGTTGAATGTTGTCTAGTTCTAATGGGTAGGTTGGAACTAGTTGAGAAGAATAATCTCGTGTTCTTGTTATGGTTTCTACGTGTAGCTCGGTATCTAACTCTACCAGACCAACTATCTTGGTTTGTGGTCGAGTTCCTAATTGGGGTGCGACCGGTGGATTTAATGAAGTTGAGGCTTCATGATAGTTATTTCTTGTTATAACACCCTTGTTCATCCCATTTGGATCTAACCTGTTATTGTTAGAGTGATTCGGGAGTGGATCATTAAAAATCTTGAGGGGTGCATTTTGAGGGGAAACTACTCCCGTATAAGTGTTTGGCATGGGTACTGCAGAATTTTCTAAAAACATATCTATAAAGAGTTGTCTTTGGTCTTCTGGAAAATGTTGCATGAATTTATCGTAGTCATGGTAAGTCCTAGTATCATGGCCTTGAATTTTGTGGAAACCACAATACAAGTTGGGATTATAGTTTTGAGGTTGTTGGTTTGAAACCTGTTGTGGTCCAAAACTCTAATTAGGTTGTTGTTGTTAGAGTTAAAATTTTGAGGTTGTTGCCTTTGGTTTTGATTCTGATATCCAGTTGGGTTTTGGATTGGACCTTGTGTCTGGATTTTCCATTGTTGTCTCTGTTGTTGTTGTCGTGATGGATGATTAAAATCCACCACGTTGATTGTTGGAGTGAAGTTATTATTTCGCTGATTGCTTAATGGGTGGTGAAATGTTCACAATGTTTTCCCTTTTAACCTGGTTTGTGACTCCATCTGTTGTAACCCCGAAGTTTTTGTTAAGGATTTGAGGTCCTTGATTGGTATTCTCGACATTAGGATAAGTCGTAGTGCCTTGATTGGGAGTGATTAATTTCCCGTTTGTTCCATATGTCTTACGACCACTGTCTATTGCCACTTGATCAATTCGGAGGGCACTCTCGAGTACTTCATCATAAGTCCTTAGTGGGAACTTCTAGACTTCTTCCTTTATCTCTCTATTGAGAGAATGAAGGAATAAGTCACATAGTTCCATCTAATCCATGTTTGGAGTACTTGTTGATGAGTAGAGGATTGTATGCCATCTTTGAATAAAATGGGCAGTAGATTCATTGTGCTTCTTGTTTAATATGTAAGAATTCCCTGATCCTTGTTCTTAACAATTTGTTCATATCAAAATCTTTGATAAATTCTGACACAAGTTGTTTGAATGAGTGTATTAGGCTTCAGGTATTCTATAATACCAATCAAGGGCAATACCCTCTAAGGTTTTAGGGAATATCTTAGCAACAACCGCATCCCAAGGGAGCAATTCTCGAATGGAGCCGTGGCATAGGCCTTGATATGTGCATTTGGATCTCCCTCCCCTTTGTATTTAGGCAAATCAAGAAGAGGTCTTGGAAGCATGACTGCTTCGTACGGTGAAATCTAGAGGTTATTTTAAATATTCTGAGTAAGTCCCTACCGCATAGGTTTCGACCATTGATGGTGCCTGCTGAGGGGTAGAGGTGGAATGGGTTGTTGATATGGCATAGCATATGTATATGCAGGGACATAAGGAAATCCCTGTGGTTGAGTGAACATCCTGGGAGAGGAGAACATGTCTCCCTGTGGTGATTTTGAATAAATGTTTAAGTAGGGAGGAGCATTTCTCTGATATGGGTTGTTTGATACTAAACCGGGAGGTATCATACTTTCAACTGGAGCAGCATTTGAAAATGTGGTTCTAGTTGGTGTTTGTTGTGGGTAGTTATACGAATGTTGAGGAGGCATGCCTAACATGCCCATTCCTGTGAGGAGGTCAAATTGATTGGGATGATGTGGAGGGTTAGAAGTTTCTGCTTGCCCAAAGTGCAAATTTTGATTTTCTTGAGCAATTTCTAGTCCTCTAACCTTCTCAACCAAAGTCGAGATGACTTTGATTTGTGATGACATAGTTTTTCCCCTTAATGGTTGTTGTTTTACACCTTGAGGTTGTAGAGGTGTATGGTATCCTACTATGAATTGATCATTACTTTTCCAAACTGTTCCAAGAGTATTTTCCATAGGTGGATGAATGGGGGTGTTTTCTTAGATCAGGGTGTTGGGTTGTGTTTGCAAACTTCCTATAGGTGGGTACATGTTTTGGAAGCATTTTTCACTTCTATTGTAGCATGATAAATACTCCTCATCCAAAAATGGGAGTGGATCTGACTGTCTACTGATTTGTGGTCTGAATAAAACCTGAGGAGATGAAATGGATTCTCCAGTAAACGTCATATTGTTAGAGCCTGAGGGATCTGGTTGTTGCATTTGTGTGAGCTGATCTAACTCCTCAATTCAGAATGAAGAACTAGAGCTAGTTCTTTGAGGAGGAGTTTTTGATGACAAGTAATTACTTGAATATTTGTTAGCCCATGCAGAAAGTGAGGGTGACAGTTGTCTATTTATTTGACCATAATATACTTTGAGACCTAAGAGAGGTCTTCCATATGCATTGTATCCCGACATATTTGGGGGGTATATAAATACCCAATTAATAATGGGAAAGAGCGAAGATGGATGAAATAAATGAAAATAAAAGGGGAACAGTTGTTTTCTTTCACGTCGGGTTCACCAATTTTGTATGATAGAAAAGTGACATGTGAGCATGAGAATCTACAAGTAGCCCTTCTTCGTACTCGACCTCCCAAGGTTTTGCCAAGACAACCAGTGGAAATGAAATATATGTGGGTATAGACAAACTAATTGGGTAATCTTATATCCTCAACACACAATAATGGGATCTGCGATTTTAAGGAAAAGAAAGCTCTCCTAACCTGAATTGGTGTAATAGATCATTCAGATATAATAGCTTCTTGAAGGCTCCAATCAATGTTGAGCTCTACCGAGATCCTATCAATTGGTTGTTGGATGTGTGGAAAGTGAATTGTAGGTGCTTCGTGTATATTTCTAGACAAGGTCATGGAAAATGGCAGTGAGAGGTGTAGTGGATTTGTAGGAAACTATGGGTGGTTTTCTGGTCTAGCCCAGAAAATTTTAGCTTGATTAGCTTCTATGTTTAATGTGGAAAATTGTGTTATGATATCCGTGGGAGTGGTGAGGATCTAAATACCAATGTACATAAACTGGTGTCAATGTTTAACTGACTAGCAAGCCCGTTGGGTTGTGGGACCTGGGGATCACAACCATGAGTTCGTGGTTGTTGTGGACCTGTTATGGTCATGTGAAGAATCAATCTCTTTTTCTGACTATCCAATGGTCATAAGCCTTTTCAGCTTCTATGTTTAATACCAAGAGTTGTGTGATATTCTTCAGAATACCTTACAGGTGTTCTGGAAACTTGTATATGTAAGCCTGTGTCTATGTCAATGAGAAGGTCTCCTATGTTTGGCTATGGAACTAATGGATCACAACCAAATATTTGTTCTCTTTCAGGTTCTTGTATGGTCATGTGGATATCCTATCAAGGCAATCTATAGTTGGGTTGACTTGACCAAAATGCGTATGATTTGTCATCTTCAATATTCAACTCTCTCAATTGTTCACTAACTGCTTGTGGATTTATTGTCATTTGAAAGACCTGAATCCTAAGGCCTTGATCTATATCCATTAATTTTGTGAAGAGATTTGGATGAGGCACTATTGGTTCGAACACGTAATCCCTAGGCTCTCTGGGTCCCGTAATTGTCATGCAAGAGATAATCAAACTTTAACTTAAATAAGTAAATTAATTTATGAAAATAAATCTACACTATGCTTATATTCTCTTATTTTTTTGTATTTTTCAAGGATGTGAATTCAAACGAAATTTAAAGAGCAGCTATTCTAATATATTCAGATAACAAACAATTAATCTAATAATAGAATTAAAACAAGCAATGTTAGCCTGATATAGCTATTTTCCTGTGCACTTGTGAATTTATCCTAAATATTAAATAACTAACTAATTAATCTGAAAGATCTTCAATCTTACCTCAGAAGTGAGGAATAAATCACAGCTTCTCAGAAGCTATCATTCCCACAAGCTTCCCTGGTAATACTGAAAGCGAGCTTAACTGAAATAAAATGATTTTCCACTCTATTTGATATATAGTAACTACAACTTTGAAAATTCAAACCTGGAGTTTACAGAACAGTGGAAAATCCAGTTGTATCTTGACTTGTCCCCTCAGTGTGATCTCTTCATTCCTTTGTGTTCTCGTGAATCCAGAAAAGTGGGAATGTGATAGTGGCAGTAGGAGAAGATGCTCAAATAGTGGCAGGTCTTGGACATAAACCGAATACAATGCAGGTAGGAGAGGGATAGTGCAAGAGAACAAAGCTTGACTATTCAATTCCTAGCAGGATTGTTACGGGGATACATTACGTAAGCATACCGAAATCTATAAGACTTATCTCTTGTGACAAAACAACAACCTATAATTCTAAGCAGAATCAAGATTTAAATGAAACTACATGATCTAAGGAGACATGAACTGCATGGAGCCTTGAACTGAGAAGCTGAAAGACTTTTATGCAAAATATAAAACTTATTGAAACTTATTTAAGAACTTTCAAAACAAACTGAATAATCAATTTCATAAAAGGTGAGGGGCCATTTTCTTGTAAAGCAAGCTTGGTATTTATAGCATTTGGATTTACCAGAGGGTAAGTTTGAATTGAAATCTTCTAATATAAACAAAGAGAAATTACTATTTACCAGGTGGCTAAAACACAAATGCAAGCAAGAGTGGTTGAGGAATGCGGAGCGCCACTTGATTTTTTACGTTGAAAAAAGCGTCAGAAAGTTATGGAAAATGCGCACAAGACCACTGCCCTACACAGGGAGGTGGTTACAGGACCACTGCCCTGTCCTGGATGGCGGTTCTAAAACTTAAAGGCAAAATGCAAGGAAAACAGGGGGCATGGGTTAGAACAAAGCATGCAAAGGCTAGATAAGGCTTTTTAGGATGTAAATGTATACTTGGCGAGATTTTTTGGATTCCAAACACCTTGTGAAGAGATCTGAATCATGGTTGGGGTTTATCGTAACCTCTTTCCAGCAATACATTACCTACAATTTTGGGTACGTATAGTTTCCATAGATCCAATTTTTAAATGATTACAAGTCCCTTATACTGTATCACATTGATTGACCACCATGTAGATGTAATCTGAGCAACTAGTATTTTCATTTAAGTACAACCTATCATCTTCCAGAAATGATCTTCCTACTTCATTAGTTGGTGAAACTAAATTATATAGAGGACCCTAGCTTCTCTATTTTATATCATGGATTTCATCAGTTATGTTGGGATGAGTATCTTTAACATCAATAGATTATTCATACAACTGGTAGTATCAGTAGTCTACTATTGGCATGACACCATTTCAAGAATTATATCATAGAGAGTGTAGGACACATTTGAGCTTTGGGAAGCATTTGTAGCTTCAGGATAGTGCTCTTTGACCAGCTAATGTAATAGTCCCATATAGAGAAATAGGTCTTCTTGATCAGAAAAATGGCTAAGCAATGAAGAGCATGGGATTAAGGAGAAGTAGTTTTAGAGATTACAGAGCACATTCAGACTATTTTCATGCAAATTAAATTTCAAACATCGAGGGTACCACTTTATACTTAGTCCAGTTTGACTTCATATCAGCACTATCCATTAGACTAAAATGCACCTTTGCAATTTTTACGTAGGTTTGTGCCTCAAGTTTGAGATCTTGAAATGCAGTATCATCCTATTTATTTCTACCGATTTTAGAACTTTCCAAGTAGCTTGGGTATCGTATCCATGATGTGTACCTCGAGCTCCATATTCCCACCAGATGCATACTGGATCCATATCATGTTTATTGCGCATGTGATCCACAATAGTGTAGTAGAGTCTATACATGTGATGTTTTATCAAACAGAAGCAACCCAAAGTTTTAGAGTGCAAGTCTATGATGGGGAAATTAGATTCCATGAAAGAAAGAAAAAATCCCATGTGTAGTATGTTGATGGAGAATTCAAGAATATTAAGGAACCCTTTGTTGATCAGACTTCTAAGGACCAGAATGCAATCTTGCAATTTGCATGTAAATTTCACTCTGAGAGTTCATATCCCAAAATGAATTGCAATTCTAAGTGTTGTGTAAACTTTAATAACCACTTCTCTTTAAGATAATCTTGTCATGTAAATTTCTCATTGTGATTAGAGATCCCATGAACCTTATTATTATATTTGAATAATTTCAGTAGAGAATGAAGTGCATCACAAGTTCAAAATCTTACAAAATGGTTTAGCATAGATTTTCAAGACGAGCATGCAATTAGATATCTTATCGATGAATGCATCTAGTGTAAAATTTTACTATGTACATGAACAAGAAAAGAGAGTTGTAAATGAATTAATATTTTCACAAAATATTTGGAATGTTGGATCATATCATTATCTTGGTTTGATAATGTAGTTAAACACTCAGATGTTCAGTGATTTGAAACTAAGAACCCTTAGCAATGATTCAACAGATATCTTTTCAATGATAACACTTCATTTTTAGATGCTCTCTAACCTAAGTCTATGATGACACCGGTAAGTCTTAGTTGCATGTCGATGTACAAAATACAGTGTTGCATTTTGATAGTCCAATCAAATCCGGTCATAGTTTCAATGGTTGTAGGAAAATATGATGGGAAAACAGTTTAAACTAGAAGATTATCCATGTAAACTTCAATGACATGGGATATTATGTGGATATTGGTAACAAGGTTTTTCCAATCTTTAATGATATGGATGTGCACTTGGAAATGTCCTTTCTGAAAAGTTCCCAATTGACCTCAAATCATGAGCATGGGAATTTATGATAAGGTTTATTTAGACTCATAATATTCCATTTATTTCAAGGAAGTGTGGCGATAATAAATCGTCGACATTCCTATGACCCACATTCACTAGGATATTGCTATAAATGGTGTAATTTTTAAATTATTGAAATCAGTGTGCATTCTTTTTTTGTATCAGATACCTCAAAATGGTTATGTTATTGAGGAAGATAGTCCTTATTATCTAAGTTAATTTTGTATGGAATTCAATATCATTTGCAGTTCTGTACTCAACCTCATCTCTTTAAAATAAATCGAATATTGATATGAGAGGCTTGTAGGACAAGTTAATGCTTGTCCCAGTAGCTCTTAACCTTAGTCGGACAAGAGATACGTTATGATGTGACTTGGGCGTTTATGTTTTTAGGTCTGAATTTTGTTTCTGACAAAATCAGGTGCTATTAATTGCATGGTTGTCTTATAAACTTGTTTAAATTTTAAAGATTTAAAGTATGTGGTAGTGATTTGTGTGTGGACGCTTATTTCAAACTTGTTTTTGTTCTCTTGCTTCTCTTTTATTCCCATGTATGAGTCTATGGGCTTGGTTAAATGCTTAGTGGATTTTATCTTCAAAATGGAGAATTCTTGTTGCATCAATGAAGGATACATCACCACCCTTATTTGGTATTAATGTGGATTATGTTTTTTTAAAATAATCTAGGATTTATGTTAGTATTTTCTTGACTAATTAGTGGTATCTTGGAAGTTAGGATAAGATCCAACTTTATTTGGATTTTACTTCAGTTTGGAGTTCAGATCGGAAGAATTTTGCTTGATGATTGTGGAGGAATTGCAAGGTTTCCATCATGTATTTTATCGAGATCATGACATCCATTTTTTTGTAAAGTGAATGAAAGCCTTGATTTGTAGGGAGGCTAGAATTTGGCCAAAAGTATGGTTTAGACTGCATGAGAGATGAAGATGGTTAGGAGTTATTTTGTGGACATAAACATGCTAGTGAAGCATAAGGCATTCATTTGTGGAGGGAGTGTGGATTAGTATTTTAAACCTAACTGGAGGTAAATGGAAATGTTGTATCATTTTTTTTATGATAAGGGATAATAAGGAGTTATTTGTGTGCATGAGTGTAGCTTGGCAGTGAATTGTTTTGGTACCCTTACATGTTAAGTTGGCCATTTTATTTAGACACCTATATAAATCTGTTTTACAAATAAATATGAAAAAATCCATGAAACCACACATGTGAGGGAACTAAAACATGGAGGTCACTACAGTTGTGTAGACATAGCATCTGTTTATGTTGTGTGCATGTGACCATATTAAGAACATACCTGAATCTAGTAATCATGTTTTCTAAGGAGAGAAAAAAATTAAGGGGGATAAAATATAAATGAGTAACCTCTAAAGTCACATTTGTATGCTAATTTCAGCCATATTTAATTTCATAACTAGCAGTGGAAGCATTCACCCTATGAGTAATGTTTTTACTAGTAGGAATTAATTAAACCTACATTGGATTGGGTCCTTGACAACTTGCCTTTAAATTTTTTCTATCTCAAATTTCCAAATAATTGTGCATCAATGGATCTATAAAGATCAAAATTAGGGTTACATTGGCCATTTTAGAGCAATGTAAAAGGTTCAAAAACTCTTAGACCCTGGAAAACCCTAGGAAGACTAGACTTCAAGAAAATCATAATAAAACTGTCTAAACCTATGAATGATGAAAAAAGTTTGCATAGATCGATTTTAAATAAAAGGTATAGTAAAATTAAACCTTTTATAGGGTTATCCAAAACTAGGTATTCCCTTTTCATTATTAGATTGATAAATAGAATAAATGGTAATATTATAGAGACCTAAATTAAAAATAGATTTTGTGCACTGGAATCACATTTAGAAATGAGATTAAATAAATTAAACGTAAAAGTTCAGTTAATATCACTAAATGTGGAGGATCCTTGGTTATGTCAAGTTGTTGCAAAAAAAGGAGAAAGAAATTATGAGGCTCGTAACCTTTATGAATTATATATTCCTCAACAGAGAATTAAAATATTATGAGAATTAGCCATTTTTAAGGATTATAATGGAATAGACCTATAGGATGCAGAGGATCTGAATCTATGCAAATGATATCTAGATTATATATTTGGACCTGTAATATGTTAATCTATTAATATAGATCCAATTAACTTATGATTTATTCAGATTGAATTTTAATTATGCCAAGTGTATTGACTTGGTAATTTCATAAAAAATTGGTAATATTTCCTAGTTTAATAGATTAAAAAAATCTATGGTAGATGGACCAATCAAATAATGTGAATTATATGCGGCCCCAACAAATCATAATAATAATATGATTTTTCGTAATAAGACTAATAGATAAAATATCCATTGATGATGAGAAAATCATTGTTGTGGTAGCGATAGTCATGAAAAGATATCTATCTAGGATGTTAATGATGGCAAGAAAAATAGTGATGTTGCATGATTATCTCAATCATGAAAATGTTGACAAGGATTATGATGACGAAGGAAAATAGACAGGAACATGCAAGACAATGATGATTGGAATCACATAATGATGAAGTTCATAAGATGAAGATAACCTTGATATTACTAATACTATTAATAAAATTACAAATGTCTTTATTAGATAGGTAAAAAAATAGATTTTGAAGTGCCACATTAGAAATATTATCAACTCAATATATTCAATACAATTTGCATAGATGAGTCAAAATGGGGCCTCCTCTAATAGCCCAAGAAGAAACAGGGCCCAAATTAGAGCTATCAAGGATTAAACAAAAGGAAACAAGAGGAGAAGGGCCCATCAAAATGCATTATTTCCATTGACACATAAATAAACTTGGAAAATATCCAAGGGAAGACCCTTAACAACCTAGTGTCTATTTCTTGTTATGGGTGCAGAGTAAGGAATCATCTTAAAAGGAGGATTTCTTTTTGTTAATTAACAAAAACTTTAACAAACTCGTTCCCATCAATAGGTAGACATGGCTTGTTTCCAAATAAAGCAGTGGTTCGAGAACCCAAGGTCCACATAAAGCTCCAGGTGTAATGACCCTTCATGGACATGGATCAACTTATTGTTTCTCTAATTAACAAATAGTCATTAGCAGAAGCTGGATATTAGATAATGAGTGATTGACATTGTTAAACTATAGCATTGGTAAGGCATTATGTTGAAAACCAAGTTAAAAATTTGAATCTTCATTATAATTCTTCCCACTCATAAGGCCCTTCACCCACCAATTTAACATCCTCCCTAAGTGGTAAAATCCATTACCCACCTGTTCAATTATTTTGGGCAATGAATTTCTTTATTCCATAGATCTACCCCATAAGTAACAGTAAGGTAATATCATAATTGTGACCATTGAATCGCTTCCCTCAATTTGTCAATACTATCTATTCACACCATACATTTTATCCAAATCCTTCAACCTTATAAACTTCATCTCTAAGGTTGAGTAAGTTTGTTTCCTATTGGTGCTCAAATTATTCTCACCCAAATGAACGATTTTTCACTGAAACTCCTCAATCTTGAGTAGAACCTCTTTATGTTTTCTAGATCTAAGACGTGTTACCTCCCTCTTGAAGACTATTGTCATCCATTTAGTTGCCATGATCAGTCCCTTCTCTTGGTCGATTATCACTTAAAGGGTCCAGAATTTGTTTTTCATTCCTCTGTCCATCTGAAAGTTAGTCTGTAAATTGGGCGTAAAACTTGGGTTCTTTCCTCTCCTTTTTCCACAGTCACGTTTTGTTGTCCACTATTATTTTTTTCCCAAATACCATGGAAACGTGATTGTCATGTGAATCCTAAGGATCATATTTGAGCCTTTAACATTTGCAAATTCACTGTCCTTGAAGAAAGATTCATCTCCAAGCTAATAAAGGGGTACAATAGATTTTCATGCATTTTACAGTTTGACGGGTGTATTTTTCCTAGTCAAATTTACTTCTCAGCATCAACAGAAATGTGGCTCCCTTTCTGATTCGATGCAGCTCAGTGGGGAACTAGTTTAAAATACCTTCATAAGAGATATGCCATTCAAGTTCAAATCTTTTCCATCTGGAGGAATGATCCTAAAATTTGAATATTCATATTTGGACGAAGGGCATTTGGAGTTGTGCCAGGGTAAACTCATTGGAGGTTTCTTGATGCTTTTGAATAAGATACAAAATAATTATTCATGTAGTCACCATAGTTTTTATGTCTTCATGGACATAATGGTGGGATAGACACCCATTTGTGTGAAGATCTACCTGTTATCCAAAATTCACCCCTCAAGGTAATTTTGATAACATGCATCAAATTCTTCAAGTCCCAAGCAATTATATTGATTCAAGGCAAAAAATCATGTTTCTAGGGTCCCTCGGGTTCTTTCTAACTCCCTGTCCAAGAAGAAAACCCAGCAAGTTCTAAAAATGTGAAAAAATTTGCAAAAAAAGGCTCGGGCCAGGAAAAATCATGAAAAATGGCTAAGTCCTAGTCCTCGCAACAGTCGGGACATGAGGGACATCTAGGCGCGAACCGGCCGAAAGGCTGCCAGGTGGTCTACGCAAGCATTTGGGACATTTGGGACAAAGGGACGCGTAGGACACGGAAATACAAAACTGGCCGAAAAGTGAAAAAATTGACTAACTGTTGAAACAGGCAGTCTGGGACATCTGGGCAATTAGTACGCGGAGGACGCAAGTCGGCCGAAAAGACTTAAGGCAGCCCAGAACAGTTGGGCTGAAGGTACATGAAGTACGCGAACCAGCCGGATCGGCCGAAATGAGAACTTTCGCACCGGGACAGTTGGGACAAAAGTACGCGAACCGGCCGAACCGGAAGAATTTGTCCCAACAGTCCGGGACAAGCGGGACAAGAGTACGCGGCAGACGCGAACCGGCCGGTTCGGCTGAAACAGAGGACTTTCATACTGGGACATCCGGGCCAAAGGGACGCACGTTGGACGCGAAAGCCGAAGCGGCCGAACAGCAAGAAGAAAAGTCAACGTTTGGTCCGGAAACTTCAAACGGCCATAACTTTTGACTCCGAGCTCTGATTTTCATAAAATTGGACTTTCTGGAACGAGCATGATGTCCTCTACGCCACAAAAACTAGATTTATTATTTTTAATGAGGGTATATATATTTTAATAAGAGAAACATATTCGGCTCCAGTCAGTTAATGCTCATTCCCGTCAAATGACAGAAAATGCCTGCCAGACCCAAAATAGCTGCCCGCACTCAGAAGGCCATAACTTTTGCATTTCTCAACGAAATCACACAAAATTGGTACCGTTGGAATCGTGGTTCCGAGTCCAATGCACAAAAATCAAGAAATTCTAGATTTTATGAAGAGATTGATTAATATTTTTAAGAAAACGTGGCCGGGTTCAGAACAGTGTTTTATTTGGTAGCTGGGAGTGCAATTAAGAGGCATGGTCATCATTCTTTCTCTGCTGCAGCACATGGGATAGTATGGGGAGCCTTTTGCAAGTAATATATAATCATTTCACTCAATTTAATGCCTCTTATAGTGGTTGAAGGATAGATTTCGGGATTTCCATTTTCCCTTCTCTTTTCCTTCTCATTTTTTCTATAAATTGGAGTGTTGGGCTCATTGTAAAGAGAGAGTTTTTGGGTAGAAAAGCTCTACCAAAATTGCTTTGTGAAGCCAGTGTGTTGTAGGCCCTTGTAGTGGACTCCTTGCATGGTGATCCAGGCCCTTATCTTGTAATAGACTGAACTGTGCATATCATGAAGCAATAAAATACTAGTTTGTGGATGTATCTTCCCCTGCTGTGTTTTCTTGCATTCTTCTTGCCCCTTTAATCTTTCTACAAGAATATTGTGTCTATTATTATGTTCTTGCAGGGATCCATTATCATTGTGTATGCTTGGAATATTGTTGTGAATGCATTTTGCTAGATTATGGAGAACTGTCATCACCTCTTCTAGTGTGCACTTTGCCTCTGTATTTCACACATTTGGAGACTACTCTCACACCCTCCTTTTCTGGTGTATCACCGCTTTAGTGTAGGCTTTCATTTTATGCATTCTCTCTCCCTGGTCCCTTGGAAATTTAGATTAGAACAGTTAGCTTATCCTGCATTAGAGTAGATTGTGGTAGGTAGTTTAGGAGCAAGAACCAGCTTTCTCTGGAGGTCTATCTCAAGTAGCAAGTCCCACAACTTGGAGATAGTACCCATGTTATCCAATCACACCATGAGTTCAAGTATATGCACTTGTATAAACACAGCACCATTAAGACACGTGGAGGCTTCCGTCGGGTATTTCCATACTTCAACTTTTAAAGAAACTTTCTAAAGGCCTGAAACACGTGGAGGGACCGTGCCTATTTTTGAACCAGCCTGTAATTTTTATTTTAAAGAAGCGCCAAGAGGACACTTGAAGGTTTCCACTCACTCTCCCCTTTACTTAGAATTTTCAACAGGCAAAGGAGACTGTCTTGGATCCTAGACACATAGCACCTTCCACTGAATCTTCAACTTTTTAACAGACTCTTCTGGACTGAGACACATGTTGAGCCTACACCTGTTTGGGGTCTCTTCTTTTTGGGACAATCTTACATGCGCCATTGAGACACATGGAGGCTTCTGCTTGCTCCTTTTTCACTGAGAATTTTCAAAGGCTAGAAGGAATTTTTCTTGGGCCCCAGGTACATGGAAGGCTCGAGATTGTTTGGTACTTTCATCCGCACTTCTCCTTTGCAGTTGTGTAAAGGAAACATGTGGATGGTTGTGATATAACGTGGAAAAAGTGAAAGGATCAACGGTTGCTATGAATTTCACCTATTTTTCTGCCATTTTTTCTCCAAGAGTCCTGGAGACGCGAATGTGTACTATTTTTCATCATTCTTTGATAAAATTATTTTTCATCTCTATCTATTACGTGCCTTTGAATGGATTTGAAACTTAAATTGTGAGTCCAAGGATTGTTAAGGTTGATATTTTAAAGTTGGAGTTTCTCAGACACTTGCAAAAAGGGGAACTGCCTTAGGAGATGGATGAGGGGTAGAATTGCATATGAAAGAGACGGAAAGGGGGTAAAATGATGAAAGTGTAGGTACAATAGGTGAAGAAGGAATTGCCTCGAGAGAAAAAAGGGATGGCCTGTCAAGTCTAGTTATGCAGAGGTTCTGAAAAATTATTAAAAAGGGGATTTCTTTCACAACAGAATAAAAAATATTAAAAGGATTCCTAAAAAGTTACAGCATGGCATCCTAGTCATTAGTGGAAGTCCCAAGAAATGTGATCAGCTCACAATTGGTCCACATGGAAGATTTTGGATCTAAATTTGTTAAACGTCGTTATCTGAAACAAATTGGTAACAAGCAAATTTCCCTCGAATATTATTCTCATTTGGGGGGAAAATTGAGTGAGAAAAATGTATAAATGCAATGAGAATGCTCTTGCAAATGTTAAAAGTTTGAATTCCTAAGAAAAAAATTAAGAAAGTTGTCTTTGTGACAAACCAATGCCATGATAACCTGTTATTTTGTTCTGTGTTAGATTTTATATCATGTCAAGTTGGTTGTATATGTATAGCCATTGATGAGAACTAAGATTGCTCATGAAGCTTTCCCCTGTTGATGAATCTAAGCAATTTTGAAATTAATTTGTTTCCAATCTCTAGAAATTTGTGTCTACTTTGTTTCAGAATGTCTTCAAATAGTTTCTTTCATTCCAATTGCAATCTTACATTGAATTTTTTTTGAAATCACACAGGATCTCATCCCTATGACAGTTTAAAAGTATTTGAAATTTCATTTCAAGAATATCCTTCATCTTGGATGAGATAAAAAAAAATTAAATTGATTCATTGTCATTTTTTGATAAATATTGTCTATAAGCCTTTTGGGTGTACCTTAGGGATGATTTATCAGAAACTTTGGTGTTTAATTGATTATTTCAATTCTATCCTTCGTATTGGAGTCTCAAATATTATGTGAAAACATTCTGATCTGGGCCTCCATTGAAGCACACCTTCTTGTTGAATGAAAATCTTAATTGGCTAACGCTTTCTATTGTTGAGTTGTTCATTGTTGTGAAGTCCCTTCGAATATCTGGTATAATCAACTTTATCTTTCTTCATCTTCCATGAAAATTATTCAAAAATCCATTAATCCACCTTGAACTACCCATGTTTTCCCTATATATCAATAAAGGATCAGAATCTAGTTGTAAAAATATGCAGAACAATCAGGATTTCTTAATGTCTTCAGTAACCTCAACCTTGTGTTGAAATTATCTCCATCATTTAGAAGTGATAACTCTTAAGAGTTAAATCATGGAGTATTGACTGTATTTTCCCAAGGTTCTCTTCATAGAATTTGTGTAAAATAAGGGTATCTCCATCTCCTTAATCAAACAGAGGTTACACTAAGGGTCCTCTCACCCTAGTCAAAGAGGCATGTCCTAAAGTAGTGAGGACAGTTCAAATCCTCTTAAAGGTGTTATCCATCTCTCCACGAATCTAAGTAACAAAGGTGTAGTTAGATCTCCACCCTAGCTACAAAATGATACACACTATGATCTATCTGTCTCTAAGATCCATGTCCAATATGTGTTGCTGCTCGGCTTGAAAGGGAGAACAAATTCAGATACCAATATTTCCCACTACAGGTCTTAAATGTGCTAGCCAAGTCATGTTCCCCTTCGGGGAAGGATATCTCCAAGTTTGGCCCTCTAGAAACACAACACTCCTTTACTTCATATCTAACCTTCCTACATCTAATGTAGAAAATCTGTGAATCTTTGTCTTCAATCTCCTAAGCCCATTTACTAACAATGGAGTATAGAAACATTTGCTGAGGAACTATAAATCCCACAAGAACATTAAAGGAGAGCCTGGCCAAAACCAACCTAGATCTAACCTTTGTATTCTGGTCAACCACTATACACTTTCCCATCGACCTATCGATCCCCAGAAAGACTTCTAGTTCCCAAAACTCCAAAGGTAGCCTCGAGAGATGGATCTAAACATGAAGGGGCCTTGAAACACATGTCGAGTGACATTATAAATATAATATTAATAACTACATTAATATTAGTAACATGAATTATAATTATAATAATAATATTTGTTCTTTCTTATAAATAGTAATAATAATATCAATATTAATAGTAATATTAGTATTGGTGATGATGTCAACGATGATGGTTTTAGTGATGGTGGTGATAATGATGATGAGTATGATGATTATGATAATGATCTCCGATGATAAAAATGATGATCACGATGATGACGAAGATAATGACGATGATGACGATGATGATCATAACGATGAACACATATGAAATACGTGGGTTGGGATCCTTGTTATTAATAATATGAGTCTTAAGTCACCAATTTGATAGTTTTTCATCGAGGTCATTCATGCATGAAATGAATTCCCACCTTATTTTGATGAATTTATTTTGGTATCATTTTATGTATAATGAAACTCTCGCAGATGCTAATAGTGTACCTATATTATATAAATATATGTAAAGTATTCCAAGAGGTATAGTTCAATTATTCCACTTATGAAATAAAACCAAGACTCAATCACCTTTAAAAAATAAAAACAAATACAAATGTAATTTTACTTTCTGCACTTAAATAATTACAAAAGAGAAAATACATATGGGTGACTTTGTTTTGATTCTAAATAATTATAATATAATATAAAATAATAATTAATAATATATGTATTATTATAATCTAATATTGATTGAAATTACTATAATATAATAAAGTATACCTCTCAACATATTGTACATAGATTTCTATAAAATAGATATATATTGTACATAGATTTCAATAAAATAGATATGATAGTTCATAAAATAAATAATTTGTGTTTCTTTATAACATCTAAATAAATATATTAAAGAAATACAATATTTATACAAAGATATCCCCCTCTAATGACTATATCACTTGATTTTTAAAATGTCTCGTAATAAATATTTCTCATAACTTGTTTTAATTTTCTAGGCACTAATTATTAATAAAAAATGACTTAAGAGACCTGATGTGCCATAATTAGCAGGAACTTGACAATGTCATAACTTGAACTCCGGGTGTTCGTTTGAGTCCTTTTTTTTTTGGAAACCACATGTTTCAATGAGACAAACACATCGAAAATCTTCCCTATTGGTTGGGAAAAGTTTTAGCACATTTTTGGGCCCTAAATCTGCCATCTTAAGGCCGAAAATTAGGATTTTAGTTATAGTTCAGTTTTTTCCTATTTTTGGCCATTAGTTAATTTAAGTCTATTAGTTGCATTATGAGTTAGAAAGTTGGAAATTCCTCTAATTTAGGAATGTAAAATATGCGTGGAAATTTTTGTTCCCGTACAAATAAGCATGTGAGCTTAATAAGAATAACAGTAATGTAGCCAAATTATGAACAAACCTGATATACTGCAAATAATATGAACTCCAAAAGAAAATAGATCTCCTTCTTTGTTACTGAATAATGAATTACAATGTTTCCTAAATAGGAAAACAACTCCCAACTCGAGTTGCCAAGAAAACTCTAACTCTGACTAAATCTACTCTAGGTGGTGGAAATTACTATTTTTAGCAGTTTACTTGAACTTGTTATTCTTAGTAAGTTCAAATGCTTATTCGTATGGGCAAAAAAATTGCCACGCATCTTCTACATCCCTAAATTAGAATAATTTCCAAATTTCTATCTTATAATGCAACTAATAGACTAAAATTAACTAATGCCCAAAAATAGGATAAAACAAAACTATAACTTAAATCCTAATTTTTAGCCTCAAGATGGTAGATTTAGGGCCCGAAAACGTGTCAAAAACTTGCCACAAATGGTAGGGTGGGTTACCACTGCGTTTGTCTCATTGAAACATGTGGTTTATAAAAAAACGAACACCTAGAGCTCAAGTAATGACCTTGTCAAGTTCCTTCTAATTCTGGCGCATCAAGCAGGTTCCAGTAAACTCGTGTTAGTTAGATTTTTCTCAGCAACTCGAGTTTGGAGTTGTTTTCCTATTTAGGAAAAATTGTAATTCATTATTCAATAACAAAGAAGGAGATCTATTTCTTTTGGAGTTCATATTATTTGCAGTATATCACAGTTTGTTATCAATTTGGCTACATTAATTAACAAATAGACAAATCACTTATTTGATCTCAATAGATAGAATCATGAGGTAAATAATTAAAGGTTTGTTTTAATGCATGAAATTAAATGATAATAAAATGGTTTCCATAATAGATTCATCAAATCGTATAGGTTGAGGATGGATTAAATGACATTTTTTTCCCTGTGTATTGATAAGTAAATGTTACGGCTAAATTTGTTGAAACTATATTTCATATGAATTAATAAAATTTCTAAGTATGAAGTTCCATACCAGGTGTGATATACAATATTAATTTTTTTGACAATGGTATGGATGGATGTGATGTTATAATTAAACTTGATGGTTTTATTGATTTTGGAATGGTAGGAAGAATTAAAGATGTACCATGAGAAAACCTATAAGGTGATACAGGATGCAAATAAATTACTATGAACTCCAATAGTAAACAAAAGAATGAAGTAGTACTCACAGTATGGTGTGCTCAAATCTTATTTCTGTTTTTGAAAGAAATTTAAGTGATGGTATAAATTTATAATTGAAATAAAAACATTTTGTCATTAAGTGATAATTATTACAAAAGGAATATATTTGAATATTTGTCATGGGTTAATCAAACTTTACAATATTTTGATATTTATTCAGATGTGAGAAGATATTATTATTATTAAGACAATTGTTGCAATGGTTTTGCGAGGGTTTTCATTAATATGATAAAAAATATTATACTTGTTTATTTATTTAGCAATAAAGTTTTAAATTATATATTATGAAATGGTAAGCACTATAATGATGCAATTACTCACACAGTTCATTCGACAAAGACATTTTTCATAGATTTAGTTTTTGAACCACATTTTCATGCATAAGTTTTAGATACATGCTTATAATATTTAATATATTCCATGAAAAATTAGTTTTTATTCATCATATATGTAAATAATTATTTGAATAACTAAAGAGGAAAGTGAATGAATAATCTATTACTATAATGGGGTTTTCACTAAACATTCGGTCTGCAATACACATTTGTTGGATATAGATTCAAAATTGATAGTACAGATTTGATCAGGGTTTTTTTAGAAATAATGCGTGGTAATTTCACCTATTCCATGAAAGGGGAGTATGAATATTTTAGTGTTATTTTATTCATCTTTTATATTCAGAAATCTATTTTAATCATTCATTTTCCTCCACGCATAAAATAATGATTAAAATAAATCAAATATCACTATGTAATAAAATAAAAAGTTCATTCTGCAAAGACATTTTTCGTAAATTGTATCAAATAATTACAATTTTATCATAAGTTTTAAAAATGCGTGGAAATTTCACCTAATCCATGTAAAGGGGAATGATCTAAGTTTTACCACTCATATTTAAACCAACTATTTTAATAATAAAGAGGAAAGTGAAAATAACTAATATTCAATTATCTAATTTTGTTAAAAAATCTAATTATATGAATGCTATTAGTTATGGAAATTTAATAATATGAATAAGATTCAATGTAAGTAATTATTTAGTTTTAAGACTTAATCGATGGCAAATAGATAATTTAGTTTATAATGATCAAAGTTAGATGAAATTTTATAAACACTAAAAATTGGAGAGAACATTATTGCCAAATTAGTTTGTGGTGTTTATTGATTGACAAGGCAAATGGTTCACATAAAAATATCAATCGATAGAATCAAATACATATGGTTTTAGTCCCTGGATGGTAAAAGGGGTTATTCTTTAATTTTCTTAATGGGCATGATATACAAAATGTTCTCCACTGAGCTCCATTTGCATTCTATGGATAGAAATGAGAGTGAAAGTTGCCGGTTTTACATCCATAAAAGAGAGAAAAACAATATCACTTTAATTTATTAAAGCATGGGATAAATCCACAACATCCTCATTTTTTGGTAGGAACCCTTGGAATATTTAAAAGGAAGTATAGTATTGTATTGGGAATGACATCACTAAGAAGTTACTAAAATAAAATCTACACAAAGAAGGAAAGAATAATAGAGAAAATGTTTTCCTAGAATATATGGAAGAAGTGCACAACTAAGTATGTAAATAGTTAGACAATCTTGAATAGGTAATACAAATAGTTTTTGGATGAAAAGAGATGAATTTTCAAATTTAGGGTAGGATAGTTACCCTGTCACTTATATTGCAAGGCCATTGAAATTCTTTTTTTGGTACGTGAATGTTGGAGAAGAATAAGTGAAGGATTTCAATGCTTATTTTGAAGAGAATGATGAATATGTTACGGAAAGAAAAATAAGAAGAGTTCGATCCCCTGGAATGATCCAAAGATAAAAATGAAATGATATTCGGTTTTTCGGTGAAGGGAATGCTTATGGAATTTATAGGGAATTTATATCCTAAATATACTCAATGTTGATTTGTATCCATATCAAAAAGGGGGAATATATCGTAAAATTAAATCAATGTATTGAAGACGTTTCAGTTGATTATATAGAATAGATTTTTTTAAAAGTTTGAAAAGAGAAAGGAAAAGTACTTAACACTAGGATTTAGAAAATGACCAATAAGAAATATTTGTTCAAATAGAAAGAAAATGAGTTTGAGGATGAAACATGGTTAAGTGTAATAAATTTCCCTTGAAATAATAATTTTGAAGAACATGTTTCTAGATAAAGATCCCAAGTTATTAAAATTATTAGAGGTGTATAATGCATGAGTAGCCAATTCCATAAGTAATAGTTTATAAATTTAAAATAATATATTTAATTTTATGTTGAATTGTATAATGATGGTAGGATGAAAAATGGTTTAGTTTATGATAAAACTAAAATTTTTTAATTTGCTTGGTGTAACCTATGAAGTAACTATAAATTTGTGTGTAATGCTTTATGGAATTCGTGTAAGACTTGAACCTATAGTAATAACATAAGAAGCCACGAAATCTACAAACCTATTCAAATCCATGAAACACTAGTCAAAATAAAAGATAATTTCAAGTTTGGTCTTTAATATGTGAAATACTATGTAGAATTCATGGATAACTATAAAGTCTAGATGATGCCACAAATATCACTTTTAAAATGATAAATTATGCTCTGAAGTCTTGTGTTATATCGTTTGGGCATTATATTTATAGTGTTCCTTCATATGAGGATTTTAGTAGCTAATTTCAATGTATAATTTGGGTGGTTTACATTCTTATATGATTTTTTAATAAAGCTTTATTACCTTAGGATAGTATCTATTGACAAATGATAACAGAGCTCATAAGTGTGATGTTTTTTCCAAGCGTAGAACATTTTTCTAGTACTTTTTTTAATGTATTTTTAAGGGCACTAAATTGGAAATAAATAATTATGGGTGAATTTTTCCTCAGATTTAATTTACTATAGTTATTATTCATTTATTGTGTATTTTTGAGTTAATCTTGTAGAGTTGCATGGTAAAAGACTTATCTTCACTAGGATCCTTACAACATCTAAATTATCAAAAATGAATATAAAAATTTATGAGGATATTTAGAAACATTGTATTATCCTATTCTTACATTTTAAATCATCGTCATAAATCTCGACTCACAATACTACATGTGATATTTCTTACCCTAAAATTAGTTATTTATATATAACTTTCAAAAGTATATTTTGATCAATAAATTATAACATTTAGTCCACAGAATTTTGTATTTACTATTCTTAAATAAAATATCCATGGTAAAAGTTTGGGTTGAGGGGCCCCAAACCCTCTAATAAGATGGAAATTACAAATGGTGAAAAAAAATATATAAAAATGCGGAACAATAATAAGAAGCATTTACCAACAAAAAATAGGAAACAAACAGCATAACAACACATATGGAGAAAAAATTATGAAATCAACCAATGATTTCATCCTTAATTTCAATGTCATGGGATATTAAATGAATTTTAAAGGGAATCATTTCATCTTATCCTTGTACTTATTTTCCACATTATTCGAACCCTAAACATGTAGTTTGGATTTAGATGCTTCTTTAGTGTGAACCAAGATGATGATTTCTTAAAAATCTCCTTATTCTCACAATGTGATCAAATCGTTTCTTGAGTCTCAATCAAAGAGATAAGGAATTGGTTCCTTATGAAATAAGAAGTAGGCGTAGCTTCTCAAGATTGTGGAGATCCTTATGCTCTCCCCAATTTTCACTCCAAGAACATCTTCGATCTTGGAAAAGAATCTTCTCCATTCGGTAAAAATTGAAATGATTTGACATAATCTATAGCAACATAAATCTGCAATGGATTTCCTATGTATAAAAATTAAAGTGTAGATTTGAAATAATCAATTCTCAATCATTTGTTGGTGTTGCTGCTATGACCATCTTTTTAAGAAAATTGCACTTTCTCTTTTTTTCAATAGAAAATTTACATCCACTTCTTTATTGATTAAAATTAAGAAATGTTAGGGTTCTTTGTTCTTTGGCACAATTTTCATGCTCTACAGGTCGCTAACACATTATCATAGATTGATTTATCAATGGTGAACAAGTTCGTTTTTTATGAGACCATTGGAATTATGAAATGTTAAATATTAATGTAGTTTTTATAAAAATTAAATTTAATCTTTTCTGATCTAAATAGAATAGATTTAATATGACATTCAATTAAAATATATTGCAAATAAAAATGTATGATCTAATATGAAAGTTATTGCAGGTAATTCTCCTTGAAATAATTTTATCGTCTTTTATATCCACAAATTATTCATGATTTATTTCTTCTTCTTTTTTGTGAAATTATCTAGATTACTTCTCCAATACACTTTTTCCTGATTGACAGTGGTATCATTTTTGAGAATTTATGTAGTATCCCACCTTTCCTTCGACATCCACTATTGATTATTCTTTTTGTAGACTGTCGTCTGTCACTTATGGACTATATCTTACTACATATAGAAATGTTTGTAGATATCATAGATATTGAATTATTAAAGATTTGATTCTTATTCATGCAAATGGAAGGTCTGGAGACTCTTGTTCATTGATATTGATGTACAATTTTTACGTAGTTAAAAATCTGAAATTCTGAATTCTTGATTTTTAAGTCATATTGACTAAACTTGATAATGGATTAAAGTGATGCATCGTTTTGACAGGAATGAAAGTTGAACTAAAATGTGCATTATGGAAATTTAATAGGCCCCCAAAAGATTTTGTATGGAATGCATAGGTAAGTAATCATCCCAAAGTTGATGGGGGAGGCCTTAGATTTATATCACCAGATAGCGTATTGTGTCAAATGAACATTTTAATGCGTGCGTACGAGCGATCTTACCTATTCTCTGTTTAGTGCCCCATTATTCATTGATCCATTCACAACTGAAACATCGAGGGAGTGGAGACCAACCACATTGTGGAATCTATATATGATACGATCCAACTAGGGTACCATGGCATCTTTGTAATTGTAAAATTTATGAACCATTTGGTTGATGAATTCCATTGCGACCTATAGGGGTGTTATTTAGAATTTAATAAGGTTTTTTTATTAATTAGTATGCCTTTCACCAGCTATAAGTGAAATTCAGACTTGTTTTACCCATTCTATACTTCTCTCACCCATGGATTCACATTACCTCCCTTTGATACATAATTCAAATGGGTCCAAGGTAGAACAAATTCCTTAAGCTATCCTTTGAATCTCCTAAACTAATGTCGAGTTTTGATGACTACAACCCAGGAGTTCATTGGAGGCTTAGAATTAATATACACTTGGAATTTTCTCCAACAGCCAAAGAAGACTATTTGGTTTTGAGTGAGCACATGGTGCCATGGGAACGACCCATTAATTTGGCCTTAGAGGCCAAATTTGGAACCCTTAAACAGACATGATCAAACTTTTACACACTTTAAATGCACATAACAACCACTACCTATGTCGTCACAAAGTTACAATTTAGGCTCTTTAACCACTATGTTATCCTGGGAAGTTGACCACAAGGTCAGGTACGGAAATGTTACATTGCCTTTATTTAATACACTTTTCTTTTTTTCCTTTACAAGACAACATAGATGGAGTGTAGTTAAGACTGAACACTCTAACAGATAGGGCCAACCACACAATGAGATATTCATTGGATTATTGATTTTTAAAAAACTGATCTTGGAATTCTTAGAAAACGTTTTGGCATCCTAGTCATCAAGCCATATGATTCCCATCTCTTTTCTCTATCTTATTGAAGCTTTTTGTTTCCTGTTTCGGACACTGAGTAATCATTTTTAGGATCTTAAATTTTTTGAGAGTGACATTTGGATTTGAGTTAATTGGATTTTTGGAATTTTGGATGCTTGATTGATCTTTCCACAAGCTTGTAATTTCATACTTAGAACATTATGCTACTAAACCACTGGAGCACATAACCTTCACCTTACAATATGGATTTACTTTTGACATACTCATGAGATAGTACCAAGCACCTGACAAAATACTCGGTTAGAGTAAGAAAGTGAGTTTTGTTCGTCTTTAAATGTTTGTTATTAACCCGGTTTGGGTATTGAATGCTTAAGTTGGGAGTCAAGAAGGATTATTAAATATACTTAGGTTCACTGGATGATTTTTACAAAAGAAAACAAGTTACCTTTCAGTTGAGAGACAGATTGCACAGGTTTTGAAACTGATTCCTCCTACTTATTAAATCTTATTATCTTCACATATCAACTAACATTGTGTTTCACCTTAGGATCATTCTAAGACTGGTTCACCTTGAAAAAGGATAATGTTCGCATAGTGAAGCTAGGGATGTCAATTCATAAACCTTTTACTTCACAAAGGACTTTTCATTTTGATCACTCATGGAATTATTTGAATTTCAAATAGATCACCTTTACATTTATGTGTTGAATATAAAATTATTATTTTTGTTTAGCTTCTTTAAGGGTTAACCGACCCATTTTGCTTTACTTATAATATACTGTCACTCAGTCTTAGAAAGATTTAACTTCATACAATTTATTACTCAAGATCAAAGTTTTACAATACTTTTATCAATGTAATTAGATTGAATACCATTTCTCACAAAGGTAAGTTACCAATTTACCTACAGAAGGACAAGACAACATCATCACAAAATTTCAGAACAACCCAAGGCAAGAGGTCTTCTAAACTCCTTTGCAAGCACTATTACAAAATTTACCTCACATTGGACATTTTTACAAGGAACTTCATAAATTGCACTGATGAAATCTTTACAACTCTTTCCTTTAATCTACTCACATAATCCATCTGCACAAATACTAACTAGAATCAGTTCGCGAGAACTGAGCATGTTAAGGCTACACATTGCAACAGTAAGCTAACATTTAACAATATCAAGAAAGGAATGTTCTAATTCAAAAATGGATTAAAACACAACCCACAACTCCAAAATTATTCGCATGAGAAAGAAATCTAAACCATCCAACAAGGAGAAAGTCAAAATACCAGTAAGAACAAAATCACATAAATCAAGGCAAGACCTTATGGGTTAGGAACAAGAAATTCAAGAGTGTTGATATTTCCTTCATGTAATCCTATGGATTACGTGATTGGAATCCAATACTCAATCCATCCATCTAAAGATGTCCAAGAGAAGACCAAAACATACTAATTATGATCGTAGGCGCGAAACAAAACAACGTTATCCAAATCTCCTAGAGGAAGGCTTCATAGTAATATGGGTTCGACGCCCTTAAAAGAAAAACAACTATAGTTTCAGTTTTAACCAAGGAGTTTTACCACTACCTTCTTATAGGATTTCTTAAACGTAGTACTAGTTAACAAAACAAATCCACTCTTCCAAAAGCGTACAAAAGAGACACAAAAAGGGCCATTATTCTACCAACAAACCTTATCCTAATCGTCAACTTCTCTACATAATATAAGGGAAGGCTAAACCCAAAAGTCGTTAATATTTTTTTATATATTTCCGACAATGTCAATAAGTATTTTAAAATAAAAATTGATTTCCTTAACAAAGCCACAAAATGGGACTTTTAGTAACCAAGTTTGAAGAATAAGATATTCGAGTTTGAAAACAAAGGGATTCGATACATGGTGGGTAATACACCAGCGATGCCCCAGACTCAAAAGACCTTACCACGAGTGCAAGCACAAAAATAAGAACCAACACACATATCCATCAGGAAGGTTACGCAGTGCAGTCAGGCCTAGAAGTTCTATGAGCTCCTTGCCAATGGTATAGAAGATGGAAATTTACCGATCCATGTGGGCTTATCAAGGAAATGTCTAGCAAATATCAAATAGATGAATATAATAACCACCTATTATATTATCACTATAATCAGCTGTCATCTAACAGGAAACGAGTTCACGAGTCCAATACCATGGATTCACCTACAACTTTTGTTTCAGTCTAGCTATTAATAGCTTGCTCGCGACCCTTAATAAAAATTGCAGAGATTTCATTCAATTAAACTTACAATGTTTCCCCCTTACTTTAATCAAACAAGAGTTTGAACCAGGAAGTAGGTATAGTAATTCTCTCAACACGTAGAGGCCAAAATAGATGTCAGGTTATTCATCCTCTAGAACTGGGTACAAAAGTCAACCATGTACAGTTCTAAAGCAAAACCCTAATGCCCATTTTCTAATTAAACAAAAAGCCCCCCTAACCTACCTGGGCTCGGTCAGCTTCATCTCCTTGGCATGGAAGGTGGAGCTATTATTGTGTGACGTGATGGAATCCCTATTGGTGGCCGCACCCACTGATTTTCCTATTTTGCAAATCTTTTGTTTTCTTGTTTTACTTGCTCATGCAAGAGACTTTGGTGGCCGCACATGCTCATTGATAAAATTGTTGACTTCACCTGCTGTTCACGTGGCCTCCTGTCGTGTCTGTTCAACCACGAATGCTTGTTTTGCACTCCATCAAATGCTGAAACAGATGAAATTGCTACAGCGTGTTCTGGATAGTGGTTTCATTAATGGTGAAATGAAGGTCTGTCTCCCTGACGCTGCGTGGGTGGGTGTGGATTCTCAAAATCATGCTGTACAGGCAGCTTCAGTGGAGCGTAGAACTGAAATTCTCCTGGAAAGTGCCGTGAGGAAGCGCTTGGCTTTATGCAGCAGCTACAGGGTAGAAAAGTAAACTTATCCAGAAAATCAGTGGCCCAGAGAGAGCTAAGTGTGACAGCTGCTGCAGGGCGAGCCCAAGGAACCGTTGGTGTTGATCCTGGTGTTCTGGTTGCACGCGACCAGTCGTGATCAGTTGTTGCAAAATCTTGCAGCTGTAGTAGAAGAACGAGGTAAAGTTTTAGTTGAGTTGTCTTGCCTTTGGCCGACATTTTGGAAGCTTCTGTCCAGGTGGTGAATTTAACATGGAAGAAGCTCCGCCGTGGTACAAAAAAGGGTTAATACCGACTTCTCTCAAATCTTGAAGGCAGTTTTAGGGATTTGAGTAATCTTTCAAAGCTGTAACCGAAATTCTTGTGTTGTGACTTGCTGGTTTTTCATGGTTTTTTCACTTAAATGATTTCATCGTGGATGGAACTGCCCTTCATTTTAGATAGACTAAGGCTACTGGTTTGGGCGTACCCAGTTTTCACGATCTTGCCATCGGGCCTACATATATTCCCCAGCACGTAAAAAATTTCTTGAATGAATGTGTAAAGTGTTGGGTAAGCTCAAATTAAGCCTGGGAGGTAGAAATCATGTATTTATTAGGGCTTCACTAATTCAGTTCACTGGGATGGGAAACATCTCCTGACTATGGTCATCAATCATGCTGGAGAATGTTGAGGAGCTCAAAGTTGATATTGATGGACGGGCCAGCATCTCAGGATTTTGAACCTTTCGAAATGGTTTAGAGATCCTCAGGCAAATTTCACAGATCATAAGGAGACAGATTCTTGGTGTGGTACGTGGTCTGACACCAAGTAACATGTACAGATCAGGACACATGAAGATGAGGCCTTCATCCTAGTAATGATGGTCTATACATGGGTCAAATGTTTCTGCCTGTGAAGTTGCTAGAAAATGTCTGGGGAGCTATTTTCCTCATCCTCAAAGAGGTAGTTCGTGCTAACGCATTTCGATAGGGCTTCTATGCTTCTCAAACCAATGGTGCTATTGAAAAGAGGAGAATTTAAGGGAAAAGTTCAGCCACTGTTCAATGATTCATTTGAAGGAAGAGGATTCAACTCCGTCTGTTTGTTGTATGTCAAAACTGCATCACAGCAACTATAGAGTAGGAAACCGAGGAGACAATCTCCTGGGTGATTTTGGAGGGTTTAGTGCCTTACAGTACAAGTTATGGGGATTAACAGAGATAGGAGGTCTGTATCAGTTATTCAAGAAACCAGGTTTCAGTTGATGGTCTATAACACATAAGAAGATGCTAAAGCTCTGGAATATGGAGGTGACAGATCGCACCCACAGGCACGGGAGATCTATGCAATGTTGGAGAAAATGTCTTGGGAGATGAAGGTAGCAGGATATTTTTCAGATCCAGAACTTGTACTGAGTTTGTTCCTTCAAAATCGATTATGTGACAGTGAGGGTGTTACCAGCAGACCTGATGAAATTTATTTACAAAGATTCTCTATTGAGATCTTACTTGTTGTACGATGAAACTCATGGGAGAGAACCTCATAGAGGCCGAGCTGGTTCATATCAGAATATTCATGAAACACAATTTTCTTTGCAATTATATGAGCATCTTCAATGAGTCACTAAGTTGGCAGGCATAAAGGGTTATGTTGGAATTATCACACCTTACAAGCTACAGCTGTAATGTCTGCACCGAGAGTTTGATGCTGTCCTCAAATCTGGTGAAGGAAAAGGTTTATTTATCATTATGGTAGATGCCTTCAGAGCCAGGAGCGTGATGTAATCTCTATGTCTTGCGTCCAAGCAATGGAAGAGGCAGGAGGGGTGATGATCGAATCAGGAGGAACAGGCATGAGCTGCTCTTCCCCCTTTTTCCAGCTATTTTCTCTATATTGAATGCATGATTATTGCTTGTTCTCCTGGTAATTGTGTGCTGTGTTTGTTTGAGATAAGCTCTGCGTGAGAATTTTTCATTTGAAATGTTGTGTGGCTTTTGCACGCCTTCCCCGCCAAGAGTGTATTTGCTTGCTTTTGCTAGTTGTGTGAGGGGTCTTATTAGATACGTCTGTGTTATGCCTGTAGGAGCAGTTTTCTTTCCTTCTGCGACCTGGTTTTGGACCTTCCTCAGCATGGCAATGAGGAGTTGTTTGTTTAAGTTCTGTCCTTTTAGAAAACAAAAAAAAATGTGATTTGCTTTTTACCTCCTTTATGTATCCCTATGGTTATAGAGGAGAGCAGGTGATAAATGAATAAAACTATTTACCTCTGGAGAAGAAGTGTATTTATTGTCCTTTGATGTTATCACGGTCTAATCTTAATTCGTATTGGAAATGATACTAGAGAGACCCTTGCTCATCCTTTTCTTTTTTAACAATCTAATTTGGTACAATTTCATCCCAATTTCATCCCTGGGAGGTCGACTACAAGTTGGAACATTGTAAATTTCTATTTCCTTTTAGAAGCTTTAACGAACTGTGTATTATGCTTGTCGGATGTGACTGGCTATGACTTGATAGTGGGTTTTCGACGCCGTCTTAGGCAAACATGTTTTGGCCAAATCTAACTTGCTTACCTAGCTTATGATGACCTTAAAAATTTTAGTACCCTGACCAAGGGATATCCTCGTCAGTCCTACATTTGTATTATCTCCCTAATCTGGTCTTACGAAAGGTCCACCGACTTCTTTGTGGTGGAAAATTTGAGGGTTTGTTATAAGGAAAACCTTACTCGAACCTTTGGAGAAAATACTTAAAGTATTCAAGGGGCTCTCGTTTTGTACATGGGATATCCTATGCGCCCGACGTAACTGTGTAAGTTTGCTTAATTCTTTTTATTATTTTAAGAAAATCCCTTCCTTGTCGGACGCCCCCATGGTAGTGAGTGCATGAACAGTGTTTTACCCCTTCCGAGCAACAAACAATGAAGTATATGTCGGATGTGGTGAACATGGAACTAGGTCTGAGGCTTGAGATGCTTTTGGGGACCTGTGAGGGGTAAATTACATTTACCCCCCCCAAGCAACAATGTTTTTGAGACCTTTCTTCGTTATATCAGTAAGTAAGTTAATAGTGTATAACATTGAAATATTTTATCATGTTGGGAATGAAGGGTTTTTCGTTGAGGGATGTGCGGAGTTGGCACTTGAGGCTTAAGAGTGCTTTCAAAGTTGCAACTTATCTTACGTGGACGTTGTTTAACCTTGAATATATAAATAAATATTGAGTATAGCAGTCAAAAACGTCAGCTACATACTTTAAGGTGTACGCATGTGCAATGCTTTCCTTTTTACATGATCTTTGAATTGGGTCCTTGAGTGGCCATAGCCCCCCCATAGGCTGTATGGATTTTAGTGGACTTGTGTGGCACTCTTGCTCTGAGTAGGGAGGTTCGGAATAATAAATCTTGTTACCCCCTTTTTTTTGACATTATCAGGAGAATTTACTATTTCCATATCGGATGGTTGTTGTATGATTCCTTTATTCTGTTTTGTGAATGTGAAGTTGCTATCGCTATCTTACTTAAGGAAAATAAAAAGGTGTATTATGTGGGAAATTTGTTATAATTTAGAATGTATGGTGTAAGGGTAACCTTGGATAGAAAATGCACAATTTTGGCTTTCATATGTTCTGCAGTGTGCCTTTTGTTAACTAGATATCTATTTTGTTACATTCATACAAATTACTTTTGCTTATGCCTTGGAATGGAAATCATGCACTAGTCATTCAATTAATTTTGATGAAATATCTAGGAAAAGGGAATGCATGCTCATGCCAGTTCTTTTGAACTGACAAAAGCTAACATGTTTTTGCAGGTTGTCTTTCCGAGCTCAAGTATGAAAGAAGTGGCTGTTGTAGTTGCATAGATGATATCCACTTTGGTGCTTGTACGTTGTCTTTTATGGTTAAACTATTGGTAACATCTAGTGGAAAAATTTTAGAAGAAGGGTCAGTGCCTTAGTAAATGTATTGTAGAGTATTGTTGTTGTAACTGTCAAACTTTGCTCTTGAGTTAAAATGTTGAGTTGTAAATCCTTCTAAGACATAGTAGTAATGAGTTAGTAAGCACTATAAAGTGAGCTGGATAGTCCTTATAAAAGTTAAACTAAAAATTTATATATATGAATATATTAATGTAGATGTGATCTACTTGATAACCTTTGAGACCTGGAACAATCAAGAGGAAACTATCTTTTGTAACGAAATATGATTACTTATTATTATTATTTTGAGCCAAACTAATAAACATTATCCTTTTATGGTGAAACCTTAAATGATCTCATGGTGAAAGCAATGGTTAGATTTTAGAAGATGATAGGATTTAATAAGTAGGAGGGAAATTGATTAATAAAACCTTAAATCTCTCTCTATCGTTTGGAATGTTTTCCTTTGTCAAACTTAATTAAGTAAAGTCTAGATGGAACATTTAACCAATCTTGATAAACTCTTAACCTCAATAAAAGACGGATAGTAAACCATGTGACCCTGAAGCTAAATTCTGTTGTCCTGTTCTGTTAACCCTTGCCTTGATTCATGGTGATATTTCTTAAGCAAGGTCAAAATTTGATCCTTAAACAAGAAGGCTATTGTTATGAACCCTAAGCGGTACTTTCCACTCAATCGGAGCTTATGCCTTCACCTGTGCAATAGAGGTGTGGAACATGTGTTAGTGGCTTGAGTAAGATTAATTAACCTTGTAAGAAATGGAAAATGTTCTAAAATCAAATGAATAAAAAGATTTGGACATAAAATTGATGATCCTAGTTTAGAAAGCTTGGCCTTAAGCTATTTAGTCAATAGTTGAAAAGAAAGAAGTTCTCCCTTGTGAAAAGAATTGTGTGAATCATTACATGAAATTTTATAAGAACGTAAGTTAAGAATTAAGAGACACTTTAATAAACAAGAAAATTTAACAAGAATTTCCTCATGGGATGCCCTAAATGTAAGTGTGTCATGTGGTTGGACTTCCATGTTGTCTTGTCAAAAAAAGTATGTATTGTCCTTGATAGGTGTGAACGTCTCCGTGCTGCCTTTATGGCCATCCTTGTATCAAGTTGTTCACAGTGTTAGTTGTATCCTTGGTGACGACATGTTGCGTCGTGTTATGTGTCAAGCAAGTCAAAAAAAAAAGTTATCCTGTATTTCACTGTGTTGTATGTGTTGGTATTTTTGGGTCGTTACACTTGGTATCAGAGCATAGGTTCATGCTCTCGAACCTATGGGCCGGATTGGTGTTATATGGATGATGTTACATGGTGGTGGTGGTGTTACATGATGATACTGCATGATGATGATGATGTTGCATGATGGTGGTAGATATTGGAAGAGTAATGTGCTTTAAGCGTGATGTGATTATTGTCGTAATTGTGATATTGTGAACGCACGTGATGTGTATGTCACTCTTGTGCGTGTTTGTGATCATGTTGATATGTTGGGGATGGGAGTATTCTCTCTCCTTCTTGTGGATTCTATGAAGAGTTCACGTGTGAATTACTGTTTGTGATGTGTGAAAAGAATTCTAATGTGGATGACGGAGTGTTGGAGCATTGTGGACATATTGTGATATGTAGGTGTATCAATGTGTTGTATGACTAGATTGATGTTAAAAGAAATGAGTTGTATCATGATGTTTTTACCATGTTTTGAAGAAATGTGTGTACCACCTTGTTATGCAAGCAATGGATGTTATGTTGTGATGTACTATGTTCATCGTATGTATGATTTTGTGCAAATATGTAATGCTTCATGTTGTGATTTTGGGTCATACGGTGAGTGTATGAACCCTATCGTATGGTGATTGCACTTTGGGTGCAGAATGTGGTAAAGTGATGTATTACACCCTGTGAATGTATGATTGTGATCTACCCTGTATACATACCATACGTGAGACGTTATGGTAGTTATGTGTGTGCCACCGTTATGTTAGTGATGTTGTTGTATGTTATGTTGTGAACCTTACGCTAACCGATCCTGAGGGAAATCGGTAGAAGTGTATGTTGAGAGTGAGGAATGGTGTACCATGGGTCAATAACTCGAGTCAAAACTTGGTTTAGTAGATAACATGTGATTCTTTCCTCTCTCCCTATGTGGTTGTATGTATGCAACCTAAGTGTATCTATGACTATGTTTAGCCTTGTCGAAGTGGTGGCGGGATGATTCAGATGGAGGTGATGACAGTTGTATTATTGATATGTATTTTATGAGCTGAGGCTCGATGTTCCGAGTGCTAGCAACTCGTTGAGTACCCCTTGGTGGCTAGATAAGGCCACACAGTTATCGTAATGTGACATTATTATAAGTTGATTTTATTCGTAAATTGAGCTTTTTTCTTTATTTTGCAAGGACCAGCATCTTTTCTTGATTGCAATGCTTTACAATTTTGGGCTTTTCCTTGGTTTGTGGCACTAACATGGGGATTTTGATACTAACTATGGCTACTTGGCCATTTATTTTAGCTTGATTTGGGGTCTTCTTTTAAATTTGGAATTCTTACCGCCTTGCCCAAGGCTTGTACTTTGCCACTTGGCACTTTGATTGGATTGTTGTGCTGGTTCTATTGTCGTGATGTGTGGAATAGGGTCATGGGATGCACCATGGATTGGTTGGACCTATGGACCCGCTTCGTTGTATGGGGGTACGCCCCAAGGAGTACATATAACTAGCGGGTTGTTGAACCACGCGTTATTGTGTCACTTGGGTTAGGAGTGTTCGAACTCTATGTGTCTTGGACCATAGGGTCAACCGGCCTCCTTGAGGGAGGCATAAGAGTTTGAGGGAGGCATAAGAGTTTGAGGGAGGCATAAGAGTTTGAGGGAGGCTTGAGGGAGGCATAGAGAGGGTTTGAGGGAGGCATAAGAGTTTGAGTTTGAGGGAGGCTTATGATATTTGTGTGTATGGTTGATGTTTCAGCATATATGTTGAGTTATTGTGATGTTTGGTAGTGGTCTTTTGATGTATGTGTTACTCATGTCAGATGAATATGCATTGTGATGTTGTGGTTATGTCATTGATTCCCTTGTGGACACTATGTACCTGTAGCATGGTTTGGTGTTATGTGAGTTTTTCATTGATGCAAATTGAGGAAATGTCTGGTGGATTGTAGTACTCTTTTGTTTGAGTATTTTGTATGTCAGTCATTGATGTGTGACGAGTACTATGTTATGTGGACTGTGCCTAATTCCATTCCGTATTTGAGTAACCTTTTGTGGTGTAATACAATCTTGAAGTATATACTTGTGTGCTTGTGAATCTGTAGTGTCTTGTGAACCTGATAGGGTGTTGTGTTAGCAGTTCATGTTGGGCACCCACAATAAGGAATAAATCAAAACTCTTCAATGATGATAATTTTAAAAGAAACTAAAACTAGAAATAATGATAATGGAAAGAGACTAATGAAATGATGAACAAGAAAGAACTGCCAATCTTCACAGAACATTGAAAGTTAAAATTTCTACCAAATGTTCCTAAGGCTACCTTGTGACCGTGCTTTAATCAACTAAAATTTCAAACCATAGGGTGTTTTCTTCTGTATCTATCCCTTGTTGCATACCATTTCCTTTCCTCTGTGTAATGTCGCATTGAGGACGATGCTTTCTTAAGGGGAGGAGAATGTAATCCCCCCCTAACCTACCTGGGCTCGGTCACCTTCATCTCCTTGGGGTGGAAGGTGGAGCTATTATTGTGCGACATGGTGGAATCCCTGTTGGTGGCCACACCCACTGATTTTCCTATTTTGCAAATATTTTGTTTTCCTGTTTTACTTGCTCACGCAAGAGACTTTGGTGGCTACACATGCTCATTGATTAAATTGTTGACTTCACCTGCTGTTCACGTGGCCTACTGTCGTGTCTGTTCAAACCACGAATGCTTGTTTTGCACTCAATCAAATGCTGAAACAGATGAATTGCTACAGCGTGTTCTGGATAGTGGTTTCATTAATGGTGAAATGAAGGTCTGTCTCCCTGACGTTGCGTGGGTGGGTGTGGATTCTCAAATTCATGTTGTACAGGCAGCTTCAGTGGAGCGTAGAACTGAAATTTCTCCTGGGAAAGTATTCCGTGAGGAAGCGATTTGGCTTTATGCAGCAACTACAGGGTAGAGAAGTAAACTTATCTCAGAAAATCAGTGGCCTCCAGAGAGAGTTAAGTGCGACAGCTGCTGCAGGCGAGCCCAAGGAACCGTTGGTGTTGATCCTGGTGTTCTGGTTGCACGCGACCAGTCGTGATCAGTTGTTGCAAAATCTTGCAGCTGTAGTAGAAGAATGAGGTAAAGTTTTAGTTGAGTCTCCTTGCCTTTTGGCATTTTGGAAATTCTACTTTGAAGCAGGTGGTTTATTTAATTGGAATGGCCAAACTCCGCCATTCAATGTTGGGCAGTTTTAGGGAGTTTGTTTTATAATTACGCGGCTCGTCACGCTGAGATGTCCTTATGATTGGCAATGGAAGATGCCCAGAAGAATTCTTGGGAAGAGCTTGTTCCTTTGACTCTGCTTAGGGCCTATCCATGGCGACCCAGTCCACGGTAAAAAAACTTTGTTTGAATGAAGGGTTTCTTGGTTTTGGGTAAGTTCTGCTTCTTCCAGGAGGTCCTCGACATACATCTAGCTTGGACGCTACTGTTGCTTAATTCAAACTTGTGACTTGTTGTCTCACTTTTGGATTGGAGATCGTTGCATATTTTTTACACTGATGGAGCTCGATGGTTGTAGTATGTAACTGGCCACACCTCAATCTTTGAATCGAGCCAGTGGTTTAGTTGAAGCAAGAGATCAGTAAGAGACAGGCTTGAAAGGGTACGTGATATCTGAACCTGAAGTAACATGTATCAGATCAGACACATGAACATGAGTGCCTCAAAGTACAGATCGCTCATGAGGATGACTTGTTGCAGCTAATGATGGTCTATGGGATGTTCTGTCAACATGTTTCTGAGAATGAAGTTGCTATGAATGTCTGGTTGGCTATAGACCTCATTGCTCAAAGGGTATTACAGAAGATACTCCTGTCAAGGTTGCCGTGCAGCTCTTCTTACCAAATTGCTTTGCAGAAGTGGAGAAAATTCCAGTGGGTTGTGATTGATTTGAAAGATCTCAAGACACAGAGACAGGGATCTGTTTTTTATGTAAAGATTGCACCTTACTATATAATCGAGCATTCTAACTCGGCATTTTGGTTGTCTGTTCATCTAGATGCCTTTCATTTACAAGTTATGGTCAATAGGCAGAGAATGATGAGGAGGGATAGCAGTCCAAACCCTTTATTGATGGTTTATCGCATGGAAATTAGACTGGAATATGGAGGTGACAGATCGCACCCACAGGCACGGGAGATCTATGCAATGTTGGAGAAAATGTCTTGGGAGATGAAGGTAGCAGGATATTTTTCAGATCCAGAACTTGTACTGAGTTTGTTCCTTCAAAATCGATTATGTGACAGTGAGGGTGTTACCAGCAGACCTGATGAAATTTATTTACAAAGATTCTCTATTGAGATCTTACTTGTTGTACGATGAAACTCATGGGAGAGAACCTCATAGAGGCCGATCTGTTTCATATCAGAATATTCATGAAACACAATTTTCTTTGAAATTATATGAGCATCTTCAATGAGTCACTAAGTTGGCAGGCATAAAGGGTTATGTTGGAATTATCACACCTTACAAGCTACAGCTGTAATGTCTGCACCGAGAGTTTGATGCTGTCCTCAAATCTGGTGAAGGAAAAGGTTTATTTATCATTATGGTAGATGCCTTCAGAGCCAGGAGCGTGATGTAATCTCTATGTCTTGCGTCCAAGCAATGGAAGAGGCAGGAGGGGTGATGATCGAATCAGGAGGAACAGGCATGAGCTGCTCTTCCCCCTTTTTCCAGCTATTTTCTTTATATTGAATGCATGATTATTGCTTGTTCTCCTGGTAATTGTGTGCTGTGTTTGTTTGAGATAAGCTCTGCGTGAGAATTTTTCATTTGAAATGTTGTGTGGCTTTTGCACGCCTTCCCCGCCAAGAGTGTATTTGCTTGCTTTTGCTAGTTGTGTGAGGGGTCTTATTAGATACGTCTGTGTTATGCCTGTAGGAGCAGTTTTCTTTCCTTCTGCGACCTGGTTTTGGACCTTCCTCAGCATGGCAATGAGGAGTTGTTTGTTTAAGTTCTGTCCTCTTTAGAAAACAAAAAAAAATGTGATTTGCTTTTTACCTCCTTTATGTATCCCTATGGTTATAGAGGAGAGCAGGTGATAAATGAATAAAACTATTTACCTCTGGAGAAGAAGTGTATTTATTGTCCTTTGATGTTATCACGGTCTAATCTTAATTCGTATTGGAAATGATACTAGAGAGACCCTTGCTCATCCTTTTCTTTTAGCAATCTAATTTGGTACAATTTCATCCCAATTTCATCCCTGGGAGGTCGACTACAAGTTGGAACATTGTAAATTTCTATTTCCTTTTAGAAGCTTTAACGAACTGTGTATTATGCTTGTCGGATGTGACTGGCTATGACTTGATAGTGGGTTTTCGACGCCGTCTTAGGCAAACATGTTTTGGCCAAATCTAACTTGCTTACCTAGCTTATGATGACCTTAAAAATTTTAGTACCCTGACCAAGGGATATCCTCGTCAGTCCTACATTTGTATTATCTCCCTAACTGGTCTTACGAAAGGTCCACCGACTTCTTTGTGGTGGAAAATTTGAGGGTTTGTTATAAGGAAAACCTTACTCGAACCTTTGGAGAAAATACTTAAAGTATTCAAGGGGCTCTCGTTTTGTACATGGGATATCCTATGCGCCCGACGTAACTGTGTAAGTTTGCTTAATTCTTTTTATTATTTTAAGAAAATCCCTTCCTTGTCAGACGCCCCCATGGTAGTGAGTGCATGAACAGTGTTTTACCCCTTCCGAGCAACAAACAATGAAGTATATGTCGGATGTGGTGAACATGGAACTAGGTCTGAGGCTTGAGATGCTTTTGGGGACCTGTGAGGGGTAAATTACATTTACCCCCCCCCCCCAAGCAACAATGTTTTTGAGACCTTTCTTCGTTATATCAGTAAGTAAGTTAATAGTGTATAACATTGAAATATTTTATCATGTTGGGAATGAAGGGTTTTTCGTTGAGGGATGTGCGGAGTTGGCACTTGAGGTTTAAGAGTGCTTTCAAAGTTGCAACTTATCATACGTGGACGTTGTTTAACCTTGAATATATAAATAAATATTGGGTATAACAATCAAAAACGTCAGCTACATACTTTAAGGTGTACGCATGTGCAATGCTTTCCTTTTTACATGATCTTTGAATTGGGTCCTTGAGTGGCCATAGCCCCCCATAGGCTGTATGGATTTTAGTGGACTTGTGTGGCACTCTTGCTCTGAGTAGGGAGGTTCGGAATAATAAATCTTGTTACCTTTTTTTTTGACATTATCAGGAGAATTTACTATTTCCATATCGGATGGTTGTTGTACGATTCCTTTATTCTGTTTTGTGAATGTGAAGCTGCTATCGCTATCTTACTTAAGGAAAATAAAAAGGTGTATTATGTGGGAAATTTGTTATAATTTAGAATGTATGGTGTAAGGGTAACCTTGGATAGAAAATGCACAATTTTGGCTTTCATATGTTCTGCAGTGTGCCTTTTGTTAACTAGATATCTATTTTGTTACATTCATACAAATTACTTTTGCTTATGCCTTGGAATGGAAATCATGCACTAGTCATTCAATTAATTTTGATGAAATATCTAGGAAAAGGGAATGCATGCTCATGCCAGTTCTTTTGAACTGACAAAAGCTAACATGTTTTTGCAGGTTGTTTTTCCGAGCTCAAGTATGAAAGAAGTGGCTGTTGTAGTTGCATAGATGATATCCACTTTGGTGCTTGTACGTTGTCTTTTATGGTTAAACTATTGATAACATCTAGTGGAAAAATTTTAGAAGAAGGGTCAGTGCCTTAGTAAATGTATTGTAGAGTATTGTTGTTGTAACTGTCAAACTTTGCTCTTGAGTTAAAATGTTGAGTTGTAAATCCTTCTAAGACATAGTAGTAATGAGTTAGTAAGCACTATAAAGTGAACTGGATAGTCCTTATAAAAGTTAAACTAAAAATTTATATATATGAATATATTAATGTAGATGTGATCTACTTGATAACCTTTGAAGCCTGGAACAATCAAGAGGAATCTATCTTTTGTAACAAAATATGTTAACTTACTTATTTTTTTATTCGAGCTAAAGCTAATAAACATTATCCTTTTATGGTGAAACCTTAAATGACCTCATGGTGAAAGCAATGGTTAGATTTTAGAAGATGATAGGATTTAATAAGTAGGAGGGAAATTGATTAATTAAACCTTAAATCTCTCTCTATCGTTTGGAATGTTTTCCTTTGTCAAACTTAATTAAGTAAAGTCTAGATGGAACATTTAACCAATCTTGATAAACTCTTAACCTCAATAAAAGACGGATAGTAAACCATGTGACCCTGAAGCTAAATTCTGTTGTCCTGTTCTGTTAACCCTTGCCTTAATTCATGGTGATATTTCTTAAGCAAGGTCAAAATTTGATCCTTAAACAAGAAGGCTATTGTTATGAACCCTAAGCGGTACTTTCCACTCAATCGGAGCTTATGCCTTCACCTGTGCAATAGAGGTGTGGAACATGTGTTAGTGGCTTGAGTAAGATTAATTAACCTTGTAAGAAATGGAAAATGTTCTAAAATCAAATGAATAAGAAAGATTTGGACATAAAATTGATGATCCTAGTTTAGAAAGCTTGGCCTTAAGCTATTTAGTCAATAGTTGAAAAGAAAGAAGTTCTCCCTTGTGAAAAGAATTGTGTGAATCATTACATGAAATTTTATAAGAACGTAAGTTAAGAATTAAGAGACACTTTAGTAAACAAGAAAATTTAACAAGAAATTCCTCATGGGATGCCCTAACTGTAAGTGTGTCATGTGGTTGGACTTCCATGTTGTCTTGTCAAAAGAAGAAAAGTACATTGTCCTTGATAGGTGTGAACGTCTCCGTGCTGCCTTTATGGCCATCCTTGTATCAAGTTGTTCACAGTGTTAGTTGTATCCTTGGTGACGACATGTTGCGTCGTGTTATGTGTCAAGCAAGTCAAAAAAAAAGTTATCCTGTATTTCACTGTGTTGTATGTGTTGGTATTTTTGGGTGAAGGTAGAAAACTATTACAAGGAGTAGATTTAACATGCCTTATTAGAATTCTTCCAATCCAACAAGCACGTCGACCAGGGCTCGGGCAACAGCAACACAACCTGCGCAACTTCTCTTCCTCAGCCTGCTAAAGGTCCAAAATCTATTAACAACCATGCTCTTGACTTCGTAAAATCAATTGTATAGTCCGCAATGTGCATCTCTACCCATAGTTCGGTCGGGTCGCATTGACACCTGATTATCATTCCCTCGTTGATCTTCTAGCGACACCCTATCTCCTCTTCCCAAAGATTGTTGCCATGGATCCCTGGGTTTCTCAGAAGTATATCCAAAATCCTCCGAACACCGCTCCAAATTAGCCCTAGAACTTCTGTAGGCCCCATTTTTAGCAATTGAACTTGATCCTTCGTCATTCATCCAAACACCTCCACCATCTCCATATGCATCTGATTGTTTTTGATTTGGACCTCCTAACCTTGGTGCTCTCATATTAGTACCCAAAAATACCAACACATACACGAACAACACCGTAAAAGACAGGATAATTTTTTTTTTTGACTTGCTTGAAGATAATACGACACTACACAAGTTCTCTAGGGAATACAACCAAATAAAGACATGCTTCCACAACACGGACCCACACTGGTTACAGATAAACATGAGGCACACACTAAGGACACACTGGTTCATCTAAAGTATGCAATTTTACAAACAAGGTCTTCCCACAGAAGGTTTCTTTAGAATCATGTTTTAGCTGTAAGTGCTTTTACATTCTTTACTTTCCCCAGAGAAATCATGATAGGAGAATCTGAAGTTCATGTCTCCTTTGAAGAATTTTCTCCTACCTTGTTAATGTTAATATACAGTGTAAACCAATTATTGGATGGCAAGAGGTTACTTCATTTACTTGATTAACTTATTCATTGGTTAGGAGGCAGTTAGTTTCTCAAGGCTCTTAACTTCATCAAACTGTTTTCAACGTTGTGCTTTTAAACATGTATGTTTTACCCTTTTTAAGCGGTCATATTTTTATTTTATTTTATTTTTACAGTACATGACTGTCTAAAACTTGGATTCATCATTAAGATCTTATTAGTGGTTAAAAAGGATTACATTGGGGTCAAGAGTCTAACCAGAAATATTATAGGTTTGACTCGGGCTTCACTTGAAGAGATAGACATAAGTATACTGTTTACTTTTTCAACGGGTAAGATAGATCGAAGAGTTTCTTAGTCAAGTTCCTTCTATTTATTATAATCTTATTATCTTCCAAGAATTCAATCATTGATTTCACCTTAAGACCGTTCTAAGGATTTACCACAATAAGAGATTGTTGATTAGTTTAAGTGGGATCACCAGGTATATTTGTTTCTCTTGTTTTCTTTTTGCTAGGTTCAAAACATAGTCCTCTACCAAACGACACATGACCAAAGGTAACCAAAGTGATGTAAGTTGATTCAAGTTTAGATAATTATAATTAGGTTGACAATTCAAGGATAAATCATATTCTGAAAAGTGAAAATTCAACAAAGGATACGCATGTCAAAACAAGTTCATTTAATATTATTGACAATAGTATTTCTCAAATTGACTTTCAAACGATAACAACAACCTACATGAGAACAATACAAAATTATAACGCAATGCCTTCTAGATAGTCTCCACAATTTCCATACCAATGCTGTAAAGCAAAAGAAAAACATTCGTACAACAGCAGTTCCTAAGAAGGCTGGAATCCACTTTCTACACGTGTTTCTTTTTCTCTCTCTTTTTTTTTTCTTTTCTACTCAGGAAATCCTCCTGCACATTTGTTAGCACATGTCAGTTCGCAAGAACTGAGCACGATAAAAGCTATAACATTAAGACAATATGTTGTTATCTAACTGTTTCAAGGAAGAAAAAGACACCGTTGATTATGAAAAATAATCTAAGAGTCTAAATAAGAGCAATTAAAGAGTTGTCCAAAAGCATAAAATGTCTAAATAAAAGGGACGGCACTAACTCTATTTAATTATCATTTTCTCATAGGAGCAGTTAATAAACATCATAGTGAATTTCACCCATATCACAATAATGATCGTCATTTTAACAAGATAACATTTCGAAACGAAAACAATTACAAGAAGAGAATTAATTTCAAACGTGATCTGTCCCTATTTGTTTAAGTTAGTTCACCAAGCCAAGGATCCACTATGCCACTGGAAGATCCCAAACAATCAATCGACATGAGAATATCTAAACCAACATGACTTATTAATATTAAGATGATGTGCCTATAACAGTTAATTTTATGTCAGTACCGAATAAATAAATTGGAAAGAAAAGGGATGAAACGCACAAATGACCTCGTATGGGTCACATCCTATCCTAACAATCCTTCTATTAAACTTTCTTCTAATCAAGAGAGTGTCTTAAGAAAAAGGACAAACTTGGCAAGACCAAACATAACCATTATAAATCTTACAGGAGGGTTACTCAATCATTCACAAGAACACAACACAGGATACATAGCTTCCAAAGGATCTGTCGTCAACAACAAGTTGACTTAAACCTTTCTGGTCAATACATAACCATTCTACTACAATGACAGCAAGGAGGTCGTATCACAACGATCATCACAAAAACCAGTCAACCAATGAGTTTCCAAACACACCAACCTCTAAGTCACAGAAGAATGAAATTTAAGCATCTTTACGGAGCAAAACGTAGAGTAATTTCTTACGCATAAAACCAACATCCCAATTTTAAGATTTGAAAACTTCCTCACTAATGATCAAGTAGATCTTGTATCCTCCAACATGTGTGAAACAAAATCAAGGTAAGAAAAGAGTATTTCCTCTGACATTTTAAGCTATCCAAAAGAAATGTGAGTATCGTCAAAAGAAGACATTCCATAGGATCATCTACATTCCTCAAAACATACAACAGTCACCAAGGGAGAGAAGGTGATTCCAAAGACAACAATCTCCAAACGGTGAACATGAATTGATATCAAATTCTGACGATCAACCATGACACTCGAAGAATAAAAGTATTTCTTCGAGCGATTCATAACAAATAACAAAAGCAACTAACCTAGTTGAAAGTAATATCAACTTGGCTCAATTCAAAAATCAGTCAAGCTAAGCACACACCAAGCCAAGCGGGAAGGGTTACTAGAACCTAAAACAACTGAAAGAAAAGGATAGAGACAGGAATAGCATCATTCACCTATACACAATGCACTCGCAGTACTCAATCACCAATTCGCAAATACCCAACATAAACCAGAACTACAGATCTCGAACCGAAACAAGAATAAGAACAAAACAGGAACTATAAAGTTGAGTCCCACGACAATGTTTGATAAAACATTCAAATCGTGAGACCAACACAAAGAACTCGGGAATTTTCATTACAGGAACCCCACCTCTTTTGTTTTATTAGTCTTAAGAACAAAGTTCACCCAACTAATATTTATTAAAACCCAGAAAACAATATAAAGGCTTCAACCAGCGCAATCATTTCTAACGCCAAAAAAAAGAATACAAACGAGCAAGGGAAGTGGAAACCAAACAGCATACCATCACACGAGACATTTATATGAAGAGTAGAGTTATTTAATGATTCAGTTAAATAACAGCATAAGAATCAATGGTATAGAGAATATCGTGCCTGATTAAGCTCCCGCAGTCGATAACAAGATGGACGGGGCCTGCAACAGCAACCCAACCAGCGCAACTTCTCTTCCTCAGCCTGCTGAAGGTCCAAACTCTGTTAACGGCCATGCTCTTGTCTTCATAAAATCAATTGTATAGTCCGCAATGTGCATCTCTGCCCATAGTTCGGTCGGGTCGCATATTCCTCTCGGCCATGGTCTTCATATATCTCAGCTTTGACTGAAACAACACCACCACCAAGATCTCCCATATGCATCTGATTGTTTATGATTTGGACCTCCTAACCTTGGTGCTCTCATAATAGGAGCAGCCCTAGTCTATTATTAAATAAAATCCCGTCTCTGACATAAGGCAATGGACCACTGTAAGCAGCCTGCAACCCTGCCCGATCACAATCATAGATAGGAACGAGATGGAACTGATACCGATGGTATGTAGAAGGAGCATGGCAAGCCCCTGTTTCTGCAAGTTTTGAGTTCAGCCAGAAGAATCTGAACTCAGCACTACAGTCATATAATGAGTATCCCCGCCAACAAAAATGTCAATTATGTAGTAAATTTGATCTGACTCATGAAAAAAATACAATCAAGAATACAAAACATGTGACTGGGGCCAGAAACATTTTTTTGTTCTTGCACCATTTGGCAAAGCTGATGGGAAGCAATGTAAAACCCGTCCATTGCGAAGCCTGCTTATTGTTGTACCATGAGAAGAAACCACAAGGCATCGTTTGCCTGCAGGTCTTGGCAACACATACCATTCATGCTTGAGGCGGGGAGGAATATCCACCATCCACTCTGGCAGCATGAACTGGCGAGAGAACCACTGACGTGCCCTCGCACCCTTCAGAAATCCTAATGATTCCACTCACTCCCGTGGAAGATACAGAACAACCACTCTCTGTAAAACCATCCATTGTGTCTGTGTGGAAGTAAAACGAGCTAATAAAGACTGGTAATGGCCAGATACAAAACAGATGACAAAGCTTCTGAGGAGAAAGGCTCCTCCAATCAGTAAGTGGGAGAATCCTAAATTTGAGGATGCGTTGATACTGAACAGAAAACAACCTAGTTGGACAGCCTGCCTGTTGGAGGCGCTCACGAAGGCTTCTACCAAACTGTAGCATGCCTGTTGCCCGGCTATTTACTGTTGCAGGCAGTTGCTGTGGATCCCCAATCTCGAATCAGAGGATACCCAGAAGCAAACAAGAAACCCAACTGTAGAAAATGGGTGAACTGAGAAGAGGTGCAGAAGCATTACCCAGCCTCAAGATTTGATCGAGCTTCTTCCTTGTTAAATTCACCACCTGGACAGAAGTGACTTTCCAAAATGAAAAGGCAAGACAGCTCAACTAAAACTTTATCTCGTCCTTCTACTACAGCTGCAAGGTTTTGCAACCACTGATCACGACTGTGGTCGCGTGCAACCAGAACATCAGGTTCAGCACCAACGGTTCCTTGGGATCGCCCTACAGCAGCTGTCGCACTTAGCTCTCTCTGGGGCCACTGATTTTCTGGGATAAGTTTACTTCTCTACCCTGTAGCTGCTGCATAAAGCCAAGCACTTCCTCACGGCACTTTCCTAGGAGAATTTCGGTTCTACGCTCCACTGAAACTGCCTGTACAGCACGATTTTTGAGACCCACACCCACCCACGCAACATCAGGGCGGTAGACCTTCATTTCACCATCAATGAATCCACTGTCCAGAACGCGCCAATGCAATTCATCTGTTGCAGCATTAGAACACGCCAAGAAGGAGCAGGTCAAAATGAGGTGACAGGGTTATAAATTATGGTAGGTTGGTGACAGTTGGTATGTTGAACAATGAAGATAGTTGGTGGAGGCGCCCAACCACACACCACTTGCCAAAAGGACAGAACAACAACATCCCACGGAACAGCTTCTCCCTCACGCCAGGCAGGTCGCAGAAAAGGAAGCCCATGCCCAGCGGGGCATTACATTCTCCTCCCCTTAAGAAAGCATCGTCCTCGATGCGACATAACACAACGGAAAAGAAATGGTTCGCAACCAAGAACAGGTACAGGAGAAAGTACACTTTATGGTTTAAAATTTTAGTTGATTAAAGCACGGCCACAGGGTAGCCTTAGGAACATTTGGTAGAAATTTTAACTTTCAATGTTCTGTGAAGATTGGCAGTTCTTTCTTGTTCATTATTTCATTTGTCTCTTTCCATTAGCACTATTCTTAGTTTAATTTCTTTTAAAATTTCATCATTGCAGAGTTTTGGTTCATTCTTTATTGTGGGTGCCCAACATGAACTGTTAACACAACACCCTATCGGTTCACAAGACACTACAGACTCACAAGCACACAAGTATATACTTCAAGGCTGTATTACACCACAAAAGGTTACTCAAATACGGAATGGATTAGGCACAGTCCACATAACATAGTACACGTCACACATCTATGACTGACATATAAAATACTCAAACAAAAGAGTACTACAATCCACCAGACATTTCCTCAATTTGCATCAATGAAAACTCACATAACACCAAACCATGCTACAGGTACATAGTGTCCACAAGGGAATCAATGACATATCTACAACATCACAACACATATCCATCTGACATGAGTAACACATACATCAAAAGACCACTACCAAACATCACAATAACTCAACATATATCCTGAAACATCAACCATATAATACAAATATCATAAGCCTCCCTCAAACTCTTATGCCTCCCTCAAGTCTCTTATGCCTCCCTCAAACTCTTATGCCTCCCTCAAGTCTCTTATGCCTCCCTCAAACTCTTATGCCTCCCTCAAGGAGGCCGGTTGACCCTATGGTCCAAGACACATAGAGTTCGAACACTCCTAACCCAAGTGACATAATAACGCGTGGTTCAACAACCCGCTAGTTATCTGTAACTCCTTGGGGCGTACCCCTATACAACGAAGCGGGTCCATAGGTCCAACCATCCATGGTGCATCCTATGACCCTATTCCACACATCACGACAATAGAACCAGCACAACAATCCAATCCAAAGTGCCAAGTGGCAAAGTACAAGCCTTGGGCAAGGCGGTAAGAATTCCAAATTTAAAAGAAGACCCCAAATCAAGCTAAATAAATGGCCAAATAGCCATAGTTAGTATCAAAATCCCCATGTTAGTGCCACAAACCAAGGAAATGCCCAAAATTGTAAAGCATGGCAATCAAGAAAAGCTGCTGGTCCTCACAAAATAAAGTAAAAAGCTCAATTTACGAATAAAATCAACTTATAATAATGTCACATTACGATAACTGTGTGGCCTTATCTAGCCACCAAAGGGGTACTCAACGAGTTGCTAGCACTCGGAACATCGAGCCTCAGCTCGTAAATACATATCAATAATACAACTGTCATCACCTCCATCTGAATCATCCCGCCACCACTTCGACAAGGCTAAACATAGTCATAGATACACTAAGGTTGCATACATACAACCACATAGGGAGAGAGGAAAGAATCACATGTTATCTACTAAACCGAGTTTTGGCTCAAGTTATTGACCCATGGTACACCATTCCTCACTCTCAACATACACTTCACTTATTCCCTTTAGGGTCGGTTAGCGTAAGGTTCACAACATAACATACAACAACATCACTAACATAACGGTGGTACACACATAGCTACCATAACGTCCTACATATGGTACATATACAGGGTAGATCACGATCATACATTCACTGAGTGTAACACATCACTTTACCACATTCTGCACCCAAAGTGCAAGCACCATACGATAGGGTTCATACACTCACCGTATGACCCAAAATCACAACATGAAGCATTACATATTTGCACAGTCATACATACGATGAACATAGTACATCTCAACATAACATCTACTGCTGCATAACAAGGTGGTACACACATTTCTTCAGAACATGGTAAAAAAAACATCATGATACAACTCATTTCTTTTAACATCAATCTAGTCATACAACACATTGATACACCCATATATCACAATATGCCACAATGCTCTAACACTATGTCATCCACTATATAATTCTTTTCACACGCCACAAACAGTAATTCACACGTGAACTCTTCATAGAATCCACAAGAAGGAGAGAGAATGCTCCCATCCCCAACATATCAACATGATCACAAACACGCACAAGGTGACATACACATCACGTGCGTTCACAATATCACAATTACGACAATAATCACATCACGTTTAAAGCACATTACTCTTCCAATATCTACCACCATCATGCAACATCATCATCATCATGCAGTATCATCATGTAACACCACCACCACCATGTAACATCATCATACAACACCAATCCGGCCCATAGGTTCGAGAGCATGAACCTATGCTCTGATACCAAGTGTAACTACCCAAAAATACCAACACATACACGAACAACACCGTAAAAGACAGGATAATTTTTTTTGACTTGCTTGAAGATAATACGACACTACACAAGTTCTCTAGGGAATACAACCAACTAAAGACATGCTTTCACAACATGGACCCACACTGGTTACAGATAAACATGAGGCACACACTAAGGACACACTGGTTCATCTAAAGTATGCAATTTTACAAACAAGGTCTTCCCACAGAAGGTTTCTTTAGAATCATGTTTTAGCTGTAAGTGCTTTTACATTCTTTACTTTTCCCAGAGAAATCATGATAGGAGAATCTGAAGTTCATGTCTCCTTTGAAGAATTTTCTCCTACCTTGTTAATGTTAATATACAGTGTAAACCAATTATTGGATGGTAAGAGGTTACTTCATTTACTTGATTAACTTATTCATTGGTTAGGAGGCAGTTAGTTTCTCAAGGCTCTTAACTTCATCAAACTGTTTTCGACGTTGTGCTTTTAAACATATATGTTTTACCCTTTTTAAGCGGTCATATTTTTATTTTATTTTATTTTTACAGTACATGACTGTCTAAAACTTGGATTCATCATTAAGATCTTATTAGTGGTTAAAAAGGATTTCATTGGGGTCAAGAGTCTAACCAGAAATATTATAGGTTTGACTCGGGCTTCACTTGAAGAGATAGACATAAGTATACTGTTTACTTTTTCAACGGGTAAGATAGATCGAAGAGTTTCTTAGTCAAGTTCCTTCTATTTATTATAATCTTATTATCTTCCAAGAATTCAATCATTGATTTCACCTTAAGACCGTTCTAAGGATTTACCACAATAAGAGATTGTTGATTAGTTTAAGTGGGATCACCAGGTATATTTGTTTCTCTTGTTTTCTTTTTGCTAGGTTCAAAACATAGTCCTCTACCAAACGACACATGACCAAAGGTAACCAAAGTGATGTAAGTTGATTCAAGTTTAGATAATTATAATTAGGTTGACAATTCAAGGATAAATCATATTCTGAAAAGTGAAAATTCAACAAAGGATACGCATGTCAAAACAAGTTCATTTAATCTTATTGACAATAGTATTTCTCAAATTGACTTTCAAACGATAACAACAACCTACATGAGAACAATACAAAATTATAACAATGCCTTCTAGATAGTCTCCACAATATCCATACCAATGCTTTAAAGAAAAAGAAAAACATTCGTACAACAGTAGTTCCTAAGAAGGCTAGAATCCACTTTCTACACGTGTTTCTTTTTTCTCTCTCTTTTTTTTTCTTTTCTACTCAGGAAATCCTCCTGCACATTTGTTAGCACATGTCAGTTCGCAAGAACTGAGCACGATAAAAGCTATAACATTAAGACAATATGTTGTTATCTAACTGTTTCAAGGAAGAAAAAGACACCGTTGATTATGAAAAATAATCTAAGAGTCTAAACAAGAGCAATTAAAGAGTTGTCCAAAAGCATAAAATGTCTAAATAAAAGGGACGACACTAACTCTATTTAATTATCATTTTCTCATAGGAGCAGTTAATAAACATCATAGTGAATTTCACCCATATCACAATAATGATCGTCATTTTAACAAGATAACATTTCGAAACGAAAACAATTACAAGAAGAGAATTAATTTCAAACGTGATCTGTCCCTATTTGTTTAAGTTAGTTCACCAAGCCAAGGATCCACTATGCCACTGGAAGATCCCAAACAATCAATCGACATGAGAATATCTAAACCAACATGACTTATTAATATTAAGATGATGTGCCTATAACAGTTAATTTTATGTCAGTACCGAATAAATAAATTGGAAAGAAAAGGGATGAAACGCACAAATGACCTCGTATGGGTCACATCCTATCCTAACAATCCTTCTATTAAACTTTCTTCTAATCAAGAGAGTGTCTTAAGAAAAAGGACAAACTTGGCAAGACCAAACATAACCATTATAAATCTTACAGGAGGGTTACTCAATCATTCACAAGAACACAACACAGGATACATAGCTTCCAAAGGATCTGTCGTCAACAACAAGTTGACTTAAACCTTTCTGGTCAATACATAACCATTCTACTACAATGACAGCAAGGAGGTCGTATCACAACGATCATCACAAAAACCAGTCAACCAATGAGTTTCCAAACACACCAACCTCTAAGTCACAGAAGAATGAAATTTAAGCATCTTTACGGAGCAAAACGTAGAGTAATTTCTTACGCATAAAACCAACATCCCAATTTTAAGATTTGAAAACTTCCTCACTAATGATCAAGTAGATCTTGTATCCTCCAACATGTGTGAAACAAAATCAAGGTAAGAAAAGAGTATTTCCTCTGACATTTTAAGCTATCCAAAAGAAATGTGAGTATCGTCAAAAGAAGACATTCCATAGGATCAGCTACATTCCTCAAAACATACAACAGTCACCAAGGGAGAGAAGGTGATTCCAAAGACAACAATCTCCAAACGGTGAACATGAATTGATATCAAATTATGACGATCAACCATGACACTCGAAGAATAAAAGTATTTCTTCGAGCGATTCATAACAAATAACAAAAGCAACTAACCTAGTTGAAAGTAATATCAACTTGGCTCAATTCAAAAATCAGTCAAGCTAAGCACACACCAAGCCAACCGGGAAGGGTTACTAGAACCTAAAACAACTGAAAGAAAAGGATAGAGACAGGAATAGCATCATTCACCTATACACAATGCACTCGCAGTACTCAATCACCAATTCGCAAATACCCAACATAAACCAGAACTACAGATCTCGAACCGAAACAAGAATAAGAACAAAACAGGAACTATAAAGTTGAGTCCAACGACAATGTTTGATAAAACATTCAAATCGTGAGACCAACACAAAGAACTCGGGAATTTTCATTACAGGAACCCCACCTCTTTTGTTTTATTAGTCTTAAGAACAAAGTTCACCCAACTAATATTTATTAAAACCCAGAAAACAATATAAAGGCTTCAACCAGCGCAATCATTTCTAACGCCAAAAAAAAAGAATACAAACGAGCAAGGGAAGTGGAAACCAAACAGCATACCATCACACGAGACATTTATATGAAGAGTAGAGTTATTTAATGATTTAGTTAAATAACAGCATAAGAATCAATGGTATAGAGAATATCGTGCCTGATTAAGCTCCCGCAGTCGATAACAAGATGGACGGGGCCTGCAACAGCAACCCAACCAGCGCAACTTCTCTTCCTCAGCCTGCTGAAGGTCCAAACTCTGTTAACGGCCATGCTCTTGTCTTCATAAAATCAATTATATAGTCCACAATGTGCATCTCTGCCCGTAGTTCGGTCGGGTCGCATATTCCTCTCGGCCATGGTCTTCATATATCTCAGCTTTGACTGAAACAGCACCACCACCAAGATCTCCCATATGCATCTGATTGTTTATGATTTGGACCTCCTAACCTTGGTGCTCTCATAATAGGAGCAGCCCTAGTCTATTATTAAATAAAAGCCCGTCTCTGACATAAGGCAATGGACCACTGTAAGCAGCCTGCAACCCTGCCCGATCACAATCATAGATAGGAACGACATGGAACTGATACCGATGGTATGTAGAAGGAGCATGGCAAGCCCCTGTTTCTGCAAGTTTTGAGTTCAGCCAGAAGAATCTGAACTCAGCACTACAGTCATATAATGAGTATCCCTGCCAACAAATAATGTCAATTATGTAGTAAATTTGATCTGACTCATGAAAAAAAATACAATCAAGAATACAAAACATGTGACTGGGGCCAGAAACATTTTTTTGTTCTTGCACCATTTGGCAAAGCTGATGGGAAGCAATGTAAAACCCGTCCATTGCGAAGCCTGCTTATTGTTGTACCATGAGAAGAAACCACAAGGCATCGTTTGCCTGCAGGTCTTGGCAACACATACCATTCATGCTTGAGGCGGGGAGGAATATCCACCATCCACTCTGGCAGCATGAACTGGCGAGAGAACCACTGACGTGCCCTCGCACCCTTCAGAAATCCTAATGATTCCACTCACTCCCGTGGAAGATACAGAACAACCACTCTCTGTAAAACCGTCCATTGTGTCTGTGTGGAAGTAAAACGAGCTAATAAAGACTGGTAATGGCCAGATACAAAACAGATGACAAAGCTTCCGAGGAGAAAGGCTCCTCCAATCAGTAAGCGGGAGAATCCCGAATTTGAGGATGCGTTGATACTGAACAGAAAACAACCTAGTTGGACAAGCCTGCCTGTTGGAGGCACTCATGAAGGCTTCTACCAAACTGTAGCATACCTGTTGCCCGGCTATTTACTGTTGCAGGCAGTTGCTGTGGATCCCCAATCTCGAATCAGAGGATACCCAGAAGCAAACAAGAAACCCAACTGTAGAAAATGGGTGAACTGAGAAGAGGCGCAGAAGCATTACCCAGCCTCAAGATTTGATCGAGCTTCTTCCTTGTTAAATTCACCACCTGGACAGAAGTGACTTTCCAAAATGAAAAGGCAAGACAGCTCAACTAAAACTTTATCTCGTCCTTCTACTACAGCTGCAAGGTTTTGCAACCACTGATCACGACTGTGGTCGCGTGCAACCAGAACATCAGGTTCAGCACCAACGGTTCCTTGGGATTGCCCTGCAGCAGCTGTCGCACTTAGCTCTCTCTGGGGCCACTGATTTTCTGGGATAAGTTTACTTCTCTACCCTGTAGCTGCTGCATAAAGCCAAGCACTTCCTCACGGCACTTTCCTAGGAGAATTTCGGTTCTACGCTCCACTGAAACTGCCTGTACAGCATGATTTTTGAGACCCACACCCACCCACGCAACATCAGGGTGGTAGACCTTCATTTCACCATCAATGAATCCACTGTCCAGAACGCGCCAATGCAATTCATCTGTTGCAGCATTAGAACACGCCAAGAAGGAGCAGGTCAAAATGAGGTGACAGGGTTATAAATTATGGTAGGTTGGTGACAGTTGGTATGTTGAACAATGAAGATAGTTGGTGGAGGTGCCCAACCACACACCACTTGCCAAAAGGACAGAACAACAACATCCCATGGAACAGCTTCTCCCGAAGCGCATGCCTAGCAGGGCATTACACTCCTGGCTCTGAAAGGCATCTACCGTAATGATATATAAACCTTTTCCTTCATCATATTTGAGGACAAAATCAAACTCTCAGTGCAAACATTTCAGCTGTAGCTTGTAAGGTGTGATAATTCCAACAGAAACCTTTATGCCTACCAACTTAGTGACTCGTTGAAGAAGCTCATATAATTGCAAAGCAAATTGTGCTTCATGAATATTTTGATATGAAACAGATCCACACCTATGAGATTCTCTTCCATGAGTTACATCATAAAACAGGTAAGGTCTCAATAGGGAATCTTTGCAATAATTTTCATCAGGTCTCCTGGTAACACTCTCACTGTCACATAGTCGATTTTGATAAAATATCTTGAAGGAGAATCTCGAATTTGAGTATGCATTCGATACTGAACAGATAACAACATAGTTAGACATCCTGCTTGTTGGAAGCACTCAAAAAGGCTTCAACTAAATTGCAAAATGCCTGCCGCCTGGCTAAGCCCTATTGTAGGTTGTTGCTGAGGCTCTCCGACCAAAACACACCTCGCAGCACCCAATGAAAGTGGAGGTAACACGCCTGCGACACTAGCTTCTAGCTTCATCTAAAACCACCATATCAAACCCAATAGGCAAGGGCAGGATAGCAAGGAAGGGGAAATGCAGCCAAGCAAAAAATCCCTTCACCACACAACTCACACGGCCAGCAACAAAGCCAGAGCAGGTAAAAGATAAACACAGGGAAGATCAATAATAAAATCTGATTTGAAAGCTAAGCGGCCAGCGCAAGAGAAAAATAATTGCAGGCTGTAGCAGGTAAAAAGGAGTACAAAAAGTCCTGCGCAATCACCAACCATCCATGCAGCTAACAAGAAGAAAATATGGGAAAGATTTGCTGGAACATCTAAAATTAAAGTATGCGGCCCACTACCAAAAAGAATTAAAAAAAAATAGTCTCCCACTGTCTCACGCCAAACAAGAAATTAAAATTCATTAAGGAAGTGACAAGATATGCCTCCCATCCGCTAGCTAACCATGGCACAAGGATGATAAATTTTATTTTATTTTATTTTCTAACACAAAAAGGTTCCACAACTAGGTATCTTTTAATAATTACATCTAAAATTAACTTGTAAATATTTTAATATTCCAATAGAACTCTTTTTAACAAACGACATTAAGCATTTCATAGATCGAAGGCACGACAGACGAAAGAAGAAGAAAGGGTGCTAAAAAAAATAACTTCACAAATAGGGTAAAAGTCACCTAATGATAGAAAAGGGAGCTCAATTCAGCATTCAATGACACGTAACAGGACAAGGACGTAACAGCGAAAGTCGATGCCGAACAGGGCATTACAGCGCCTTTCGTTAAACCTTCAAATTTTTAATAGAATCTGCTGGACTGAAACATGTGTTGAGCCCGTGCTTTTTTGGGGTCTCTACTTTTGGGGACCATATTAAAATGTGCCATTACGACACGTGGAGGCTTATGTTGGCTCCTTTTTCATCGAGACTTTTTAAAGGCCAAAATGTATTTTTCTTGGTCCTAGGGTATGTGGAAGGCTTGCACTTGTTTGGGACTTGCCTCTATGCTTCTCCTTTGCAGTTGCACCAAGGAAACACATGGATGGTTGTGATATCAAGTGGAAAAAGGGGCAGGATCAATGGTTGTGCATTTCACCTATTTTTTCACCATTTTTGTTCCAAGACTCCTGGAGACAGGAATATGCACTATTTTTCATCATTCTTAGATAAAATTATTTGTCGTCTCTATCTATAAGGTTCTTTTGAATTGATTTGAAACTTAAATTATGAGTCTAAGGATTGTTAAGGTCGATATTTTGAAGTTAGAGTTGCTCAAGAAATTGCAAAAAGGGGAATTACCAGAGGAGATGGATGCGATGAAGAATTAAAGATGAAAGAGAAGGAAAATCGGTAAAATGATGAAAGTATAGGTACAAAAGGTGAAAAAGGCATTGCCTCAAGAGAAAAAAGGGATGACCTATCAAGTCCAGCTATGCAGAGGCTTCGAAAAATGATTAAAAATGGGATTTCTCGTATGACATAATTAGAATGATTAAAAAGACTCTGGGAACATTATGGCATCACATCCTAGTCATTAGTTAAAGGCCCAAGAAATGTGATCTATTCACAATTGGTCCACCTGGTAGATTTCAGATCTAAATTTGTTAAATGCCATTGTCTGAAAGAAATTGGTAACAAGAAAAGGTCCCTCGAATATTATTCTCTTTTGGGGGGAAATTTGAGTGAGAAAAATGTATAAATGCAATGAGAATACTCTTGCAAATGGTCAGATTTGGAATTCCTAAGAGAAAAATTGATAAATCCATCTTCTTGAGAGACCAAAGCCGAGATAACCTGTTAGTTTCTTCTATGTTGGATTTTCTATCGTGTCAAGTTGGTTGCATATGTATAGCCATTGACGAGTACTTGAGATTTCTAAGAAAGCTTTCCCCTGCTGATGAATCTAAGAAATTTTTAAATTAATTTGTGTCCAATCTCTAGAAATTTTTGTCTGCTTTGTTTTTGAATGTCTGAAAATAGTGTTTTTCGTTCCTATTGCAATATTACATTGAATTTTTTGTGAAAACACACAAGATCTCTTCCCTGTGATAGTTAAATGGTATTTGCAATTTCATTTCAAGAAGAGCCTTCATCTTAGATGAGATAAAAAAATTTAAAATCAATTCACTGTCATTTTTAGATAAATATTGTCTTTGTAAGTATTTTTAGTGTACCTTACGCATGATTTATCATAATACGTATGTGTTTAATTTAGTCTTTAAATTCAAACCTTTGTGTTGGAGTCTCAAAGATTATGTGAAAACGTGTTGATCTAGGCCTCCATTGAAGCACACCTTCTAGTTGAAGGAACATCTTAACTATCTGAAGCTTTCTATTATTGTGAAGTCCCTTCAAAGATATCGGTGTAATCAACTTTATCTTGCTTCATCTCCCACAAAAACATTATTCAAAAAACTGATTGAATCCACCCTGAACTACCCCTGATTGCCCTATGTATCAACAAAGGAATAAAATATAGTTATTTAAAATATGCAGAACAATCAAGATTTCTTAATGTATTTAGTAACCTTATCCTTGTGTTGAACGTATATCCATGTGATTTAAAAGTGACAACTCTTAAGAGTTAAATGTATGGAGTAATGACCATATTTTCCCAAGGTTCTCTTCATAGAATTTGTGCAAAAGAAGGATATATCCATCTCCTTCATCAAATAGAGCTTTACACTAAGGGTCCTCTAACCCTGGTCCAAGAGGCACGGCCTAAAGTAGTGAGGACTAGTCAAATCCTCTTAAAGGTGTTATCCATCTCTCTACAAATTTGAGTAACAAAGGTCCAGTCATATATCCTCCCCGGCTACAAAAGGAAACACACTATGATCTAATTGTCTCTAAGCTCCATGTCTAATCTGTGTTACTACTCAACTTGAAAGGGAGAACAAATTTGGATACCAACATTTCCCACTACAGGTCTTCAATGTGGTCACCAAGTCATTGTCCCACTGGGGGAAGAATATCTCAAAGTTTGGACCTCTAGAAACACTCCTTTGCTTCATATCTAACCTTCCTACATCTAATGTAGAAAATCTGAACATATTTGTCTTGAATCTCTTGAGCACATTCACCAATAGCGAAGTGTAGAAAAATTTGCTTACAAACTATAAATCCCATAGGAACATTAAAGCAAAGCTTGGAAAAAACCAACCTAGATCTAACCTTTGTATTCGGTTTAACCACTATTCACATTCCCATCGACCTATCGATCCCCAGAAAGACTTCTAGTTCTCAAAACTCAAAAGGGACCCTTAGGAGATGGATCCAAACATGAAGGGCCTTGAAACACACGTCGAGTGACATTATAAATATAATATTCATAACTACATTAATATTAGTAACATTAATTATAATTATAATTATAATATTTGTTCTTTCTTATAAATCATAATAATAATATCAATATTAGTAGTAAGCTTAGTATCGGTGATGATGTCGATGATGATGGTTTTGGTGATGGTGGTGATAATGATGACGAGGATGATGATTATGATAATTATCTACGATGAAAAAAATGATGATCATGATGATGACGAAGATAATGACGATGATGATCATGACAATGAACACATATGAAATACGTGGGTTGGGATCCTTATTGTTAATAATATGAGTCTTAAGTCACCAATTTGATAGGTTTTCATCGAGGTCATTCATGCACAAAATGAATCACCACCTTATTTTGATGAATTTATTTTGGTATCATTTTATGTATGATGCAACTCTCGTAGATGCTGCTAGCGTACCTATATTATATAAATATATGTAAAGTATTCCAAGAGGTATAGTTCAATTATTCCACTTATGAAATAAAACTAGGACCCAATCACCTTTCGAAAATAAAAACAAATACAAATGTTATTTTACTTGTTGCACTTAAATAATTACAGAAGAAAAAATACATATGGGAGACTTTGTTTTGATTCTAAATAATTATAATATAATATAATATTTTAATTAATAATATATTTATTATTATAATAATCTTAATTATAAGAAACTATAATATAATGAACTACTAAAAGATATCTATAGTTGTATATATGGAGTGAACGAGTCTGATGTCATTCCCGTGAAATAAAAAACTAGGGCCCACTAAACTTTTGAAAGTAAAAATATATATAAACGTAATTTTTCTTGCTACACTTAAATAATTGCATAAGGAAAAAAACAAATACATATGCAATTTTACTTGCCATTAATTGTACATAAGAAAAAAAAAATGTAAATGTAATTTTAGTTACTGCAATTAAATAATTACACAAGAAAAAATACATATGGATGACTTTGTTTTGATACTAAATAATTATAACATTATATTATAATTAGTAAAATAATTATTATTATAATATAATATTAATTGAAATTACTATGATATAATAAACTATACCTTTCAGCATATTGTACATAAATTTCTATAAAATAGATATATATTATACATAGATTTCAATAAAATAAAATAGATATGATAGTTCATAAAATAAATAATTTGTGTTTCCTCATAACATCTAAATAAATATATTAAAGAAATACAATATTTATACAAAAATATACCCATCTAATGACTATATCACTTGCTTTTTAAAATGTCTCGTAATAAATCTTTCTCTTGTTTTAATTTTGTAGGCACTAATTATTAATAAAAAATGACTTAACAGACCACAAATAACATCCTCACTATAAACTTTCCCGTAATTAAAGGTTGGTTTTCATGCATGAAGTAAATGATAATTTAAATGTTTCCATAATAAATGCATCCAATCATATAGATTGAGGATGGATTAAATACATTGTTTTTCCAGCCATTGATAAGTAAATCTTACGGCTAATATTTGTTCACCCTCTTCTTCGCCTATAAATTAATTAAAAAACAAAGTGATGAACAATCTACCATTGTGCTGGAAAATATTAAAGTTTTCCTCAATGAAAGATGTAATGATATTTTTTTGTCTCTGCAGATCTCTGCTTAGCAAGTTCCAATAGGTAAACAAAAGAATGAATTTATCTCACACTATGGTGTTCTAAAATTTATATTTTGTTTTTGAACTATATTTGGTGATGCATGTTCTTATATAAATTTATATATTGCAATAATTTCTAATTTTGTAGATATAATTATTACAAAAGAATTATTATTTTTGTCATAGGTTAATCAAACACAAATTGTTTGGATCAGATAAAGACGTCATTATTATTGGATTGTACAAACCCTTGGTTGGTAAGAATTGAGAAAATATTATATTGTTTTAGATTTAGAATAAATTAAAATAGATTTTAAATGGTAAGCACCATAATGATGTTATCACACAATATGACACAATAAACTTCAAATTTAGTTTTTAAACTACATTTTGGGATGCATGTTGATACGTCTTATAATATTTAATATATTTTCCAAAATTAGTTATTATATTATAGATGTATTAATTATTTGAACAATTTAATAAAATTTATGGAATTTTTTTGTTTTAGTAATGTAGCCAAATTCTAATCAAACATGATTTACTGTGAATAATATGAACTCCAAAGAAAATAGATCTCCTTCTTCGTTATCAAATAATGAATTACAATGTTTCCTAAATAGGAAAACAACTCCCAACTCGAGTTGCCAAGTAAACTCTAGCTAACTCTGACTAAATCTACTCTAGGTGGCGGAAATTACTATTTTTAGCAGTTTACTAGAACCTGCTATTCTTAGTAAGTTCGCATGCTTATTCATACGGGCACAGAAATTGCCACACATCTTCTACATCCCTAAATTAGAGGAATTGCCAACTTTCTAACTCATAATGCAATTAATAGACTAAAATTAACTAATGCTCAAAAATAGGAAAAAACTGAACTATAACTTAAATCCTAATTTTCGGCCTCAAGATGGTGGATTTAGGGCCCGAAAACGTGTCGAAAACTTGCCCCAATCGGTAGGACTATTTGTTGTTGCGTTCGTCTCATCGAAACACGTGGTTTCAAAAAAAACGGACTCAAACAGACACCCGGAGCTCAAGTCATGACCTTGTCAAGTTCCTACTAATTCTGGCGCATCATTTAGTACAATGGAGCATGTATTAGCCAATGGTTTTAATTTATAGATTTGGTTAATACAAATTTGTTAGATCATAGATTCATGATGATAGGTATCCTAAAACCAATATAGGGTTTTTTTGGACTAATTTTGTAAAGAAACTCTTAGGAGCATAACATTTTAGTATTATTTTTATCATCGTTAAATTAGCCTCAGAAATATAATTTTTTCATTCATTGTCCTCCATTAATAGAAATAAGATTAAAATAAATTAGTGCTATGGAAATGAACTTAATTTCTTTTCTAAATTATATCAAACAATTATTTTTTCACTAATTTAAAAATTTAGTTTTCACCAAATCTTTTATAAAATTTATCTAATTTCACCACTAACAATTTAAACCAACTTTGTTCAATTTTAATATTATGCCTTATAGAAATCACAATTTCAATGTTTCCATTATGTTGAATAAAATTAGATTTATAAATAGTTAACTACTGTGTAATTTAATAATATAATAACTTTCATTGGGCATGATATGGCAAGAGAGATCTTGCCAGTAGATTGTTTGGACAGCTTATAAAGAAACTATTAAGCTGACACCCCTTGTAGAGTTAATCAACATTTGGAGGTCCTGGGTTTAGTTCTTGACAAAGAAATTGACAGGTTAAACTGCGATTATTCAATCGTAGCAAAATGTAGGTCTTAGGCCCAACTTCAGATTCTGTTGGGGAACGATGTAAATGGAAATGGATCTGTAATGACGAGTTAGAGCCCTATGATGGTTATGGATGGGATTCTTACTCCAATCTTTCTTAATGGGCATGATCCCTTACCGTGCTAACAACGTTCTCCATAGAGATCCATGGTTATCTCCAACATGGCAAGGAGGCCCTACATCTTTTACAGGTGGGAACCACGTCTACAACACAATCTCACTTTCAAATCCCTCCAGGTATGGTACGTCTCCTGTTTCCTTCCCACTAGAATGATTTGGGAAGCGGAATTTTTTCTGGGTTTACAATAGATCTTATGGGAATCGTCATCACTGAATGGATCCTAAATTAAAATGGTAGATCGAGATTAGTGTATGATAGATTGTGTGCAATCTTCGTAGACGAACTAAAATACCAAAACAAATTATTCTCAACTCTCATAATATTCCTAGGAGAAAAAAATATGAAGTATGCTCGATACTATTTTGTGCCAAATGTATAGAAGGGTGAGAATTGAATGTCACCTATGCAAGGCCATTGATTATGGTTTGTCAAATACGTGAATACTAGAGAAGAATAAGTGAAGGATGACAATGCTTTGGATGAAGAGAATGATGATTTTATGTTGCGGCCGAAGGAATTATATAATCCTTGTTCAATCCCCATTTAAAAATGAAATATGTAGGTAGTTATGGAATGGGGTGGAAGGGTGATATTTGGTAAAAGAGGGGGAATATGTTTCAAATTATTTGGTGGTCAATGCTCCATGACGCAGGGATTAATGTTGGTATTCAGTAGTAAGTGATCAAGCCTATTTTTGTGTTGATACCATATAAAATCATGAATTACTGTTATTTCATGCTAAAGCCTTGTTGGACCTTGTGAAATCTTACAATATCCAATGTTACTGGAGTGGTCTGTTGCTTCCAGTGTTTCTCAAACTTAGGCTTTAGGTTTTTCTTTTTTCCTTGTTCATCTTATTTGAATCATTTTATTTGTTGCCAATTTCTTCTTTTGCGCCTTAAATGCTCTCTTTCATTTGTTTAGGGTTCTTGATCCCTTAAATGATCTAATGTTTACCCATTCTAATAAGAAATAATAATAATATAATAACAATATATACATTTGACATCTTTAAATTCCTTTAAATTAAAAATATGTTTATTTTTTAAATGAGTTAATTCTTTCAAACTATTTTTATCCTAGAATAACAGAAATATATATTTGTATAAAACTTGACACTACTCGAATATTTTTTTAGTATTAAAGATAGTATGTGATTGAAACATTTGTAATATTAATACTATCCCCATAGCCTTTATAAATAATATTCTTCAAGATTTATAATTATTTTTTAATTAAAAAAAATATTTTCATAAGTAAAAGTAAAGTTCTATATTTCATAAAATATCATTTAAAATATTACGTAAACATTCTATAATTAAATTAAAATAGTTAATCTATTATCATATTATGGACAACAAAATAATAAAATTCATAAAATATAAATTACTAAAATTAAATGCTTGGTACTACATAAAGTTTAAAAATTGTATGGGACAAATTTTCTCATTGAAGATATGAATACAATATTTGATTGTCACAAATACTATGATTATAATAATATGTTAAATGTTTCATCAAATGGTTTGCATGGGTATGCATTTTATCACAAAATTAAATTGTCACAAATTTCAAATTAATATTAATGTGGAATTCTTAAAATAATAGAATTGTGGATATTATAAGAATTTTTGTCACGTTTTATTATTTCACAAATTAGTTGATGGGTGGAATCCACATAACTTGGATTCGCATTTTAAATAAAATATCCAGAACAAAATTTTACAAAATTTTGATGTGAAATGAAAAATATTAACTTGCATTGAATGATTATCATAAACAACATTAAACTATTGAATATATACAAATGGAATGATGCAGGTAAGAAACAATGACACATGTCATGGACCTTGAAGGTCACAATTTTCATATGGGACCTAGACCCGTAATATGAGGATTATGAAATAAGCCAACCTTCCCCCCTTATTTCATTTTTTTAAATACAAAATGATATACCCTAAAACATCATCATCTTTGTCTTTGGGATGCTAGTACATATTCTCCTATTGTCATCATCTCTTTGAGTCATGATGCATGCCTTCTTAAATCTTGTGGTGAGGATGTCTTTTAGATTTATTTAAATCACTATGAATAGATGTGATCTCATTTCATAATACAATTAGTTCATCACCTTACAAAATTAAAATCAAATAGCCTTAAAGAGTTGGGCATCTGGTTGCTTATGTCAATAAGATAAGTAGATTCTCTTCTATGGGTGTTATGTTTCACGTTCATCATCTATATATTTCCATCTTCGAGCTTGGTACGAATATTCTCCGTTGGGTACCGTAATTTGAACATGACTTAGTCATGCAATATTTCCTCATGTATGTAAGTTTTGGATTTAACTTTAAAAAATCAAATTTGAAATCGGTGCTCTCTTGGGCTTGACTTCGGTTTCTCAAAGGACACACATCCCTATTAAATTGTTTGTGGAACTGATAGCTTCTTTGGGAACAATTGTCATGCTCTCAGGTTGCTCCACGGTATCATAGGATTTACCTTTCTGACAAGTTAATTTTGCATTATTATATTGGAATTGATGAAGTTGGGGTTGTAATCATGTGTTTTATCTTATTGAAGAATCTTTTCTTTCTAACTAATTTTTAAATACTTACTTACGCCTTTGCACACAATGTCTCTTCTTTTAGAGTTAGTTGTAGGAATTCTCCTTACATTTTCCTTCATCTCCTTATACATTAGGTATGCTTGGTTATCAAAATATTTGTTCCTCCTCACTGTTAGCTAAGCAAATAACTTCTCCTTTACCTCTACCCATCTCCATGGGTCAAAGTTTCCTCTACTGCCATACCTTTCTTCACATCCACACAAGCTTATTTTGATGTAGATGTTGTATGGTCACCTCTAAAGATTCTTCTTCACTACAGAAAAAAGGGGATAGTAAATATTTACCACATAATAATATTAGACAGGTTTGTTTCACCAAAATAGAAGTCTTGATCTATTTTATTAAGACATTAAAAGAAAGAAAAAATGCCAAAGGAGTTCTTGATTTTCCACATTAGCAAACGAAAAATCTAAATCCACAAGAATCGTAGCATAAGTGGTATGGAGTTGTAAAAAAGTAGCATTATGGAATATTTAATAGGCCCCCAATAGATTTCCAATAGATTCAAGGTGAGAATCACCCCAAAGTTGTTTGGGGATGACTGAGAGTGTAACTCAGATAGTTATTGTGTAAAATGCAACTTTTAAGCATGGGTAGAGTTCGATCTTACATTTGATTTTAGTTTCCCCATTATCCATTGATCCATTCATCTAATAGAGAAACCTTGGGCCAAAAATTGTGGAATCTGCATATCATACCATGCCTAAACTAAGCGTGTTTGAAATCCTAGAATTTATGAATCACATGATATTCCATCTTCAATAGGGGTGTATTTAGCAAGAAAAAAGTGTTTTTTTAATATACCACTTTGGCACCAGCTATAAATCAGAAAAAATACCCCTACCTTCCCTGACTTCTCTCACCCATGACCTTCACATTATGTCTCTCTTGTGAATACATCACTACAAATGCGTCCAAGGCTAAAAAAAATTCCTTAGCATCCTTGATCTCCACGACCCTTGTCTAGTTTTGATACATGACCTTGACACCAACCAAAAATAGTCTCATTTTAGTTACACTACTAAAATTAAATGCTCTTAATCATGGTAGACATTTTTTATAAGAAAAAAAAATTAGTTATTCAATTACTATCATATAGTTACACTACCAAAAATAAATGGTCTAGATTAATTTATTTCCTATTATGAATTTACGTCATGGATGTTTTTATTATTATTATAGGTAAATAGTTTTTTGAAAGGGACTATACCCTTTTACAATAGGGCTTAAAAGCCAGATTTTACAATTGTAGCATAACAAAAAAGATCAAAATTAAGATATAAAATGGAATCCCAACACAATAAAGCAATCTTCTCAGAAAAGTACCAAAACCTAGCAAATTCTTATCACACAAACAACTGATATACAACAACTAAATTGTAGTGGTACATCATTGCCATAGTAGAAAAGCAAGGTGGTTCATGGAAAAGGAAATAGGGAACAAACAAAGAGAAGTGGTGAATCTATGAAAAGTCTCAAACCTTTTCCGAAGCAATGGGGGATTTAGATTAAGATTTTCTTTTCTTTTTCCCATCCACCATTCTCTCCCTTTATCATTGACCTATTCTTATGCTAATTTTGGAATTAGAACTTCAAGTCTATTTATAGGAATATCAGAGAATAGAAGAATCACCTATAAAACCTAAAGAAAAGCATCAAAACCCTAAAAAATAAAGATGCATATGAAGGGGTCAAACTGTCCTCAACTTCCAAATAACATACTTATCACTTAGTGGTGCACTACATCTCAGAGCCAATGTAGTTCTAGGTGTGTGTGTGCTGAACTGTGTCCTAGGTGCTCGTGCCAGCCACACTTTGTGAAGTACTGAGCAATAAATAGATGTAGGTTGTAAATAATATATGCATGGAATAGAATAAACTCTCCTTTGATCACTTTGGATGTAAATGAGCTTTATTGATAGTAAATGCTTAGTGCTTAGTCCCTCACTATGGTCACCTAACTTTATATTTATATGGTTCTCTTGCTTTCATTTTGTAATTAACCCTGAAAACGCTAACCACAAAAAATAAGAAACTCAAATACCTAGAAAATGTCCAAAAAGTGAGAGGAAAGTGCAAAGAGGATTTGGGGGCCCAGAGGGAAACATGGAACCTAGGGTAGCCCAGTTCTAGATGGGTGCCCTAATAAGAAATAGGGGAAAACATAGTATGAAAGAAAATATTGGGAAAGTATGGGTAGAATATATAAAGTAGTAACAGAAAACAATGCAAGATTGCAAAAGACATGAATTAATTAGAAATATTTTTGACATAAGAACCATATCAATAGTTGTATGAGACCGAGACTAAATAATTACCAAAAGTGTGTAATTTTTTATATAAAGATGAATTTGAAAAGATAAATGAGTACTGATATTGTGGTTGTATGTTGGATGAAGTAGTACTATGGATGTTAGAGATGGGTATGGATGTGGATAGGAAATACAAATAATCAGATAGTAGTGGATAGTTTTGAACAACTAAATGAAAGGTACAACTAGTGGTTAATCCTGTGGGAGAAATTCTACGTCGATATTGGTTTGGTTGGGAATAGTCTTGTAGTGTGGGATTTGTTTGTAAGGGTGAGCTTTAAAAACTATTTGGCTTCTAAATTTTTTCTTTAGGTTTGGGTCTTCACAATTGAATTTGTTCTGCATTGAAATCGTTAGTTTGGAGATACACATTTGTCTGCAGGGACCATTTTAAATAAGTATATTAGAGGCCCTTGTAACAATGTTTTAATGTAACACAACTAAAATTTATTTTTGTCAGCATATGTTTTTAGGTAAATGTGTGTCTTCCATAATTACTTATAATGAGTTACTAAAGCAAGAATGTTGACTTGATTCATATTATTCAAGGAGTGTTTCATCAAAATTTTGTGATGGAGACTATATTAGAATTATAGGTGAAATAGAGTGTAGGAATCAAATAAAATACCTCATGATAAAGTGTTGCAATTGAGTAAACTACCTAATTCAACTTGTTTGGTTGTGCACCTTTCTATTATAGAAACTGTGTTAGAATATAATACTTTTTTTAATTCACTTCATGAAAACCTCTAAATTGTAGCAAATGAGCTGACTATTGTGATTTTTAGGTATAATTTTAAGGATACACAAATCTGAATAAGTATAAAAATTGTAAAGATGTTTTTTAGTATTCAATTTTCATAATAAAAAAATGTTTCCAATACCATTAAATATCTTCTATGTAAAGAAGAAAATAAATTTTAAGAAAGGAAATATAATTTTGAAGAAATATAGGAAAATATTCACTTTGAAGTGGCCATTTTATGCAGGTGGGAGTAGTTCAAGTTGTATAAGTATGTAGTTTGCAAGGAGGAGCCTCAGGTTCAACACGAAGGGTTGGGACCCATGAAAAGGCTTACACTGAAAAAATTATGGAGCCACAGGTCCCATAAACTCTATTCCAACCCACTACCTTAGAATAAAATGAATCTTATCCTATAAAATAAGAGTCTAAACATGTTTTCCTACTAATTTTGAGATGTTTGGGAGGTAGTGTTGGAAGATTTATTCTACCATTTAGGTTTTATCCTAGCTATGCGGCACATAACATGAGACTCTACATTCTGATTGGTTCCTTAAATCTACAGTAAAATAAGTTTTTGTCTAAAATTTCTTAGTTGAGGTCACTACGTAATGAGAATTAGAAAATATAATAACATTGTTTTGTGTAAAAATTAAAGAAAATAGTTATTTGCAAATGTCTAATATTTTATTTTAAAAGGCATAGATTCAACATAAAAATATATTCTCAATCCTGATGATGTTAGTGTGAGTTATCCTATGTGTCTTCCTCACATATTGGAGGGTCATCTCACATGGTTTAGGTTTAGGGTTTCATTGTGTGTCATGGACTAGGGTTACTCAGCACCCTATATGTACCCTTTTCACTATTCATTTATGAGCATGCTAAGACACTCCGCTTGTCTTTCCTCTATGTGCAAGCTTTGTATTTGTTGATGCAAGATTCTTCCAGTTACTGAATCAATTCTTCTTTTATTACGTTGGAGCTATCACGATTCAACGTTGGAGTGCAACTACTTCATGGTGCACAGTTTCTGATATCAATTCCGTCAAACTCTTTTCAGGTATCACATCTCTACAAGATTTGACCATGCGGTCACAAATATCTCAAACTTATGGTGGATCACAAAATCTCATCATACCCTTAAGCACCCTCTTGCTCATGTCATAATACCCTCCCGCACAATGGACCGGGCCTACACCCAATCAGGCCCAAAACATTAGGAGGAAGTGACACAAGAATTTTCAGGAGTGTCACCCATCCCAGAATCTCCTTCTGTTGGACGCTGTAGACACACTATATGCAAACTACATGCCGACTTGCCTGACATAAGTAAATTTATAACTTAGTCAGAGGGATCTCTTCGTGTTAATCAACATTAACATCATAACATAGTCAATACTAGTAATTACACGATAGGAAATTGGTTGACATGCCACAAATCTGGGATAAATCAGAGCGTTCAGAAAGGTGTACATGTGCATATTTCGTAATATCCCCTTATTTATTTTTTCCTGCATAACTCACCCAACATTCTTAACGGTTTCATTATTTTAATTCTTCTTGCCAAGTTTCATTATATCACACATTTCCAGTGGACACTTTTTAGTTGCATCCATAAACATTTAGTGAATCAAGGCTAGAAAGGGTTGTCATTTTTTGTGCAATTTTGTTCTGTACTTGTGAAGTTCTTTCAATATATTTTTATAATGTATTTTGTACATGCCTAATTGTAGCTCAATTTCTAAAGAATAGAGTATAGTTTAACTATAGCCCTAAATAAATTATCTCATGCAAATTAATAGAGGAAGATGCCATAACTATAAAAAATAAAAGTGAAAATTAAATTTGGATCTATAATTTTTAGAAATCGTAAACCCTAAATTGATATAATTTCACACTCTTTACTTAATTATAAATTTATTTTTTTAAAAATTTGAAAACCTCCTGTTCTCCTATTTTTTAATTTCATGGCAAAAAAATGTAAAAACAAAGAGGAATATATATTGATTATTAATAGGATTGTGGGTTCCATGTTTTATATTCAAAAAAATATTTATAAAGTGCTCTCAATACCAGGGCTGATGATAGTCATAATACTCATTACGCCCTTCAATTGATCCTAGATTAATGAGCTTCTCATATCAAACTACATATGCAGAGAGGTAAGAGACATAAGATCTATAATCAATGGCTGTAATATCTTACTCAAAACAAATATTGGCAGAAATAGACACAAAATTTACACATGCACTTGAGTAGATTTCTAGGTCTTTAGGGGATATATAATTGATTCCTTAGCTGATGGAATACTTTCTATCATCAAATATTATATTTTATTCATTTTTATTTTCATTAGTTTTATCTACTTAATGCATTATTTACCTTGAGACTTGGTACTAGGTGTAGATTGTACATTGGGATCATATTATAGTTTCTATCATTTCTACTATCTTTCCCTCTTGGTAGTTTAGTGACACTATACAATAAGTCATGATGAAAGATTAAAAGTTTGAAAATATGATGGAATTATTCTAAGCACAATAAAATGTCCCACTTTTTGGTATGGTTTGTATCTCTTATGTAAACATGAATTTTCAGTTTCATTGATTTTCTAAAATTAATAGCCACAAAACCGTACACATTCATGAAATTCCACAAACTAATGAAATGTTGTGTTTAGAGTTTAGAATACATGTATATTTTTTAAAAATAAAATTGGTAAAAAATAAGTCTTTTTCTTAATTTTTTTCATATGTTGTTTCTTATGTTATAAAAGAGTAATGACTGTCCTCGGGTGGTTTTATTTATATGAAAATTTATTTTTTGACCATGAAATTTTAGATGTATTTTTAAGATTCGAATTTTGAGATTCTATCAAATTTTCATATTTTTTGACTTATATTTTTTTTAATTAATTATTTAGTAAAAATATTTTCAAATAAATAGTGTACATATGTCTATGCTAATAAAATTTAAGATTGAAAATCGAAATTGAGGTTCTTTTTCACAGGTACGAAGAAGACTTCAATAAATAGTAACTATTTTTTTTTTCAAATTTTTTTGATATATTTATATTTTTCAAATTTGGTTGATTGTGTACTATTGATTGTCTAAAATACCATATGTTAGTAAAAATTAAAAAATAAATAACAAAACACTAATTTTTAAAAAATGAAAATTACATTTTTAGAAAGCTAATAAAAAAATGAATTTTGTGTCAAAATTTTGTAATTTAACTAGTTCGTTCACCCTAATTACGTGGCACCTGAGTGGTAGATTTTGGCTCACAATTATCCCCCAAAAGGATTTGAGAGCCAAAATGTGCCACCCAGGCATCCACGTCAGTGCCACTCAGAGGGGTTCGATGCGAACAGGGGTTCATGTGAAGCATGTTTGGGTGAACATGGTTTGCGTGTTTCCACCTTTTGTGCGAATGACCTCCTGTGCCACAAAAGCGCCACCAAAATGTGTCCTTCTAAATTTAATGTTTTGCAATTGTGTCTCCCCTTACTAAATTTAATGTTTTACAAGTTACTTATTTAATATTGTTCATTTTTAATGTTTTAAATTTAGTTTTTTACATATTTTTTTGTTTTAAACTAAGTTGTTTTTTTTTAAATTGTATTTTAACCAAAAATATGTAATATTAAATTAGAAAAGTTGTTTTACATATTAAATATAAATTCTATTAAATATTAGAAAAGTTGTTTTAAATTTATAAAAAACTAAAATTAAAAATAACCTAGATTTCTACTGAGATTTGTATATAAATAGAGTTGCATGCAAATATAGTTTTGTATCAAGTTTACTCGTAGAATTCAGATCTATCATGATTTTTGTGTGCAAGTGAAAATATTGATGTGGAGGAATCATGAGAAATTCAAAGAATGAGAAACAAAAAATATACCGAGGAAGAGAATGCAGATAAGAATGCTAGAAGATCTGTTCGTAGGAAGGAACAAAGAAAGAGAGAGAGAGAAGACACAACAAGTGAAAGACAATGCTGCAAAAATTGGTACATATGTATAGAAACCCTTGATAGATTGTAATTTTTTTTTAGTTCTAAGGTTTAAATATGATAATATGTTTTTTAGATTAGGTAAAGGAAAGGGTTTTGATAGGATCCCATGTGTATCTTTATGGACACAAATCATGATGTGCAACATTATGCAAAGTGATACTTCAAAAGTTATGGAATTACTTCCCAAGAAAAATGTGAAACACTTGGTGAAGATGGATTTACAAAAATTAAAATAATTTTCCCAACAAGAACCACTATCACGAAAGAAAATTAACAAAAAGTGTAGAGATAATATATGGTGAATTTGTTAATTTGACTACAGTTGCTAGAGCACATTTGTTGGTTACATTCTTGAATCATGTTGATATGAGGGAAACATTAGAATTGTTGGGTGTTGATTTTGGATGGAAAAATTCAAAACGTGTAGAAGAAGAATTTGTTGGGAATGTTTTTAAAGGAATAAGTTTCTTTGGGTACAAAAACTAGGTCTGTCTGATAAGAGTATTTCTCGTAGAGAAATATTAACTTCAGTTGTAAGTGAAGATATGACAAAGAATCATCATGTTACCGCCATTGCCAAGGCATTGGGTTTATCTAGAAAGACAGTCAATAGGTATGCAAAGAGGAGGAAGACATTGGATGACTCTACTATGGAAGGAAATTGGGCACTAATGTGTAGAAATCCACGTTCTGATAAAATAGAGGATAATATTGTGAAGATAGTTTCTAATTTTTGGACTGAGAGGACTCGTCCTTCTCTGAATGTGAGGGATGTTTTAAAACATAGGATAACTCACAATAACTATGATGAACATATAAAACATTGGCTTGAAATAACTCAACATGAGATGTACATAAAGTTTACAGAAGAAAATCCAGATGTTAAGATTGGACAACGAATGTTTGAAAATTTGAAGCCTTGGTATGTGTGAGCTGATAAAGTCCTTGACACATGTTGTTAGCTATCACGTTGAGTTTGATTATCACTATCAGGTACAAAAAAATTAATATATCATGTATATATATATTTGAGGTGTGCTTTCATTTATATCTATATATTTGAATTTGATTTAAATATCATTTTTTGAGATGTGAGTTAAAATTAATGTATTTCAAAATCTATGTTTTTTTCAGGGGTATAGAAAGTTACGGGAAGGAAATGCCCCACCTACACATGTCAATGAATTCATAACTTCAATTATTTTGCACGATATCTGATGATCATGTCGATGATCATATGAATTGCATCAAAGGTGTCTGTGACAAGTGTGGGGACTTGAAATTATTGCCAAAAACAAATGAAGATTTGGACACTAGTTAAAATGGTTGCTTGCAAGAGGTGATATATATAAATTTATGTTTTTCAATTGGGATGTTAGATTTTATTTTGATTTTTATGTTTACTGCAAATGAATACATGACAATTTTTCCATGTTATGAATTGATTTTGTAGGTTCAAATACATAAAATATTCAACAAGGCTTGGAAAAGATGCAACCAAGTTAGATTTGGTAGAAGAGGAAATCCCCATTACTACATTCATGCAAAGTTTCTAAAGTTTAATTAGTCCATACATCAAACATTCTCACTATTCAAAGTGGTAGGCTACACAATTCAAGACTAATAGAGACACATTCCCTATTGGTTCCATATTTTCCGTGGTTTATTTTGCTGAGAATTACTCATTTTCTCATCAAAAATAAATTCAAACACAATATTATCATACTGACCAGGTTACTATCATGGTTCAAGTATTTTATAGGCATGCACAATTGGATTTGGATGGGGTTGAAAGTACATATGTGAAGTGAATGATCAAGAAGGAGTATCACTTCTATATAAGTGATGACAAGGAACATGACACCCACTTTGTGCAACATTGTTTTGGTTTGTTCTTTCAATATCTTCATCAGCGAGGAATACAAATAGATCAACATTTTGTTTGGTCAGATGGTTGTGCATCACAATTCAAATCCTCTCGCCCTTTCTTTGCACTCAGTCATTATCATCGTCATCAAAAAATTCCTCATTTATGGAGATTTTTTTAGAGTGGTCATGGGAAGGGAGAACACGATGGTGTGGGTGCATGCATCAAACATGCTCTAAAGAAACAAATCTTTGATTATGAGGGAGATCGATTGATTGATGCCCACACCATTGTTGAATGGTGTAAGAAACATTTTACAGTTCAGGTTTCAACCTCATAGGCTTCAACATCACATGCTTCAACCCCACAGGCTTCAACCCCACATAGAGTGTTTTGGGAGATAACAGGTACATGCACATTTAAAACATAGATATGTAGATCTTGATGTGATTTATTAAGTGAACTACAAGTTACTAACTTTAAATTTTTTTATTCTGAATTTTGATGTTTGTTTTAAAATTTATTGATCTTTTGAGCATGATTAAATGAAGGTATTGATCAAAGGAAAAAGTATGGATGTGAAAGGATTCCCAATTCTAGGTCTTTGCACTCTTTGATGACTATGGATAGTAATAACTGGACAATCTGTACAAGAGATTATTCTTGTTTTTGTTATGAATGCATGAACAAATCATATTCAGAGTGCAATAGTCAAAACATGGGTATGTAGGTGAGTGGAAGCAAGTTCCTTTAGTTGTGGATGACACATATGGATCAGATCATGATGATAGTTTTGAAGATGTGCCATTAATTTCAACTAATTATGACCACATATCTGGACTGGTTAAACAAGGTATGTTTTATTTAAAAGGATTGTATAATTTGATAATTAAATATATATTTATACCATACATGGATCATTGAATGTTTATTTGAATTTTGTTGTAGGTGATGTATTTTCAGTCATTGCTGAAGAAGACAATGTTGAGAAAGTGGAGCACTACTTGTTGCGTTGCACAGAAGAGAGAACAAAGCTAACATGTGAAATAACAAGTGAAGAGACAACATTTTATACTGGCTCGGTTGTAGTGCAGGGAACATACTTACAACAAGTTAAATCCCTCCAAAGTGGGATTCACTTTGTTGATTACAAACTAGAAAAAAGGTGTATCATTACACCCATCACATAATTGCTACAGGGTTACAATTGCAGCAGGTGAAGACTAAAACTAGTCAATGCAAAAAATGGAGACTAGATGTAGAAGACCATGAAAAAAATTTACAGGTCATTGAACAACGAGCAGAGCCACTTGGTATTATATAGAAGGACATGGAATATTATATATTCATGTCTTCCAGGAATTTAAAATGTTTTATCTATTTTATTTGTCATTTGGCATACATATTTGACAACTTTCTTGCTATGATATTAAGGATGGGTTCATTAATGAAGTAATTTTGTTCCCTAGTATCTCCAATAATATTATTTCCATTTATATCTATATATAACAAATGAGTTTTAAAAACTTAGTATTATTTTTTCCTCGTTTTAGTTTCTCTTTTATAACATCTTTTATAACAATTTGAAACAATATCTCTTAGTGTCAATAAATCTAACTTGAATCATTTAAAATTTCATGTGAGCAAAATGATAGACAATTCAATTTTGATACAGACAATAAAGAACTACATGACTCTTGTATTAATAAAAGATCTAGAGCTTGTATTTATCCAAATATAATCATTACATGTTTATAAGATCTTTATATCAATTATGATTCATATATCATCTTTGCACATAATATATATCTTAAGTAGAATTTCTCGCTAATTTTTAACCCATGAATTAAGCCTAGGTTGACCTTAATGAAAGTTCATGTGTTTAAAAGGCAAATATGTTCCCCTATGAGAAATGTGATGGTAGAGGAGGACAATAAAATTTGACAATAACAGATCCAAGGTAGATGATACTCAAGATTTGGAGACTACAAGTATGGGTTTGTGAGATGGAGAATATATGTGTAGGTTTTATAATACATTCATGTATATATTCAACTAATCCTGAGTAGGTATAACTTGGAGATAAAGGTGACTAAGATGATGTATGGTAAATTAGAAAGAATGAAAGTGTGATAAAGAGCCAAATATCGGTGTCAATCATCCAAATGTGCTAAAGAGTATAAAATCTAATTTTGCCAAGTGTTAAAGACTAGGTTTACATGTCTATAATGGCATGTATTTACTGGTGAATGTGCCTACTCCATGTTGTACATCTCTCAAATGTTTTCTTGTGCTTGATTATATGCTTGACATGGTTTCTACCATACTTATTTTCATTAAATGTTTACCATGTTTTATGGTGCCACGATCCACATGAAAGTTCATAATTCTATTTTCATACTTACCTATGTTATCATGATTCACATCATACATCTATTGGGGATAAGGACCCTTATAATTTTACTTTACATTGATCATATATTTTTTGATGATCCACATCGTTTGCATCTTTCCCACACAAGGATATATTATTTTCAATGGTATATCATTTAAATATAGTTCCCTTGTGATTTAAATATTTCTCATATCTTGACCATATGGGATAGCTTATTCTAATAATTATTGTTGACTACATATTAAACCTCAATTAGCAGGAACACTCGTTAGATAGATGGAGAAGACTCGGTAATAAATTGCAATCATTTATGTATAGTTTGGAATCATTTTGAATATAATTGTTTTTACTCATATAGATAATGCTATAACAATCCTATGATGAAATGGAAAACCTAAAGTTCTTCTTGGAACTTGATGAGGAAGTATTTATACTTTTTGGTCTATTACTTCATGTTGATTCCATAAGAAATTCATGGTTGCAACCATGAAATTATTCTATGCATAAAATCAGGTTTGCCTATCATTTAGACACGTCAAAAAATAGTGTCTTACACTTATGTTTTATACCAGGAATTATATTTAGTGAATTCTCTATGTGAAAAGATTTCAATATTAGGCATAGATATAAGTTTTATCCAGGCTTTTCTTGGTGAGTGATGATTGGGATGATTATTCTAATACCCCATGCAAGTGATAATTAACCTTTCATATTTATATCCCATGATGAAGATATCTGTTTCGAGATTCCTCATTTTGGAGGATGGAGGCAACAGAGGCAAATTCACTAATCAGAGGTCAATTCAAGTTCACGTTTGAATCTCAGAAAACTACTTTAATAATCATGTATTCTATCGAATTAGAACAGATGAGCATGTTCTAGGTGCAGGTCGTTCGGTTGTCCCACTGAATGAAATATTCGGGGACCATTCTATGAGGAACAATGATATAATGCGAGGAAGGAGCTTGATCATAGGTGTTTTGAAACATAGTGTGAATTGGTTGAATGGTTTCAATTCATGTATTCATGGTAATAGGTTGTACCAGATGAGTGAAGATGTGTTCCCTAAAACCCAGTAAGTGTTGAATCCCTGAAGACCATCATGCAAGTCCTACAATTTTGTTGAAACCCTATTTGAAATGGTAAGTCCTACCCAGTGCTAAACTGAATGAAAAGTGTTGAGGTCCAAATGGAAGTCATAAAATCACAAATTTGAGCAAATATCGGGGTTTTGTGCATTTCAGAGTCTTTTATGTGTAAATGGTAAATAGTGTTGGGGTATATGTTAAATAATTATTATAAAAAGTTCCTTGAGGTAACCAAATTTTGAACTCACGTAGAATAGGAGGGTTGTTGAGCAACCTTCATAGGTTTGCACGAGCTTTGGATGTATATGAATAGTAATGACAATATCCTTAAGCACAAACTCCTAAGAGGTACATGAATCATTGAAAGTCTGAAATTTTTATTTTCCTAGGTTAGGGATGCATGTATCAATATTGCTGTACCAAAAGATAGATAACCACCTGTATTTAGGATAAAAATATTTTATCTATTTTATTTTTCATTTGGCATAGATTGCCATAATTTCTTTTGATATTAAGGATGGGTTAGATTTGTATAAGGTACGAGTCCCTAGTATTGGAAATAATGTCAAATGTCCTATACATCAATCTTGTATATCATGAACTATTTAAGAAAAATCTAATGACAACACACACAACTTGAGTTTTAAAAGCTTAGCACCAAAGAGTCTACCTAACATGTCTTGTCATTGCCAAAATTATGATTGTGTTCATGTAAAACGGCTCGTGATCACCATTCCCTAAAAATTATTCTTGATGATTTCTTACATGGATGGTATGGGTTTTGCAATGGCACCCATAATTTATGTATTATTTTAATGTATCATTTTAGGTTTAAAGTAAGATTTCATATTCCTTGTAACAATTTGAGTACAAGTCTCTTAGTGTCTATAGAATTCTAAGGAGGGAATCATTTAAAAGGTTTCATAAGAAAAATGATTATGCCAATTAAATTCTCTGGTATAGTACAATTGATCTTGTGGACTTCATGACCTCAAGGTATTGAAAATCTATTACGATCAAGTGTTTCCATTTTTGTCCTAACTGTAGCAATGGTGTAGAAATGCACTGAATCATATTATAAATAGATGAGCAATAGGTCATAAGCATCAATGGATCACACCATTAACCTGAAACTAGTGAAGAATTATGATTACTTCTTTCTGATCTCTCATTAGAACTTTGAATATAGGTATTAATTTAAGTAGTGTTACATGTTGGTTGATAAGTAGAAATGTTTAATAATGAATTAATTGCATTCCACAATTGGATTTTTGTTGATGTTCATACACATCTAGGTCCTAGATCTTGTTTCACATCATTACTCATACAGAGGTAGGTTGAGTCTTATCATTCCTAATTTGTGTATACAGAGATCCTATTAAATTAGGTGTTTTAATAGGCTTGCAATGAACTTTAAATACCCTGTCTCCTCATATATGATTCAAATCACATATTTTCAAGGATTTGGTGTAATGACTCTACTTAATTTGAAAGATGTTTTATGATATTCGCTAATGTTAATGTGTATTAACTGATCAACCATCACTTAAACATGTTCACTACCTAATAATTAATGAATACACTTATGGGAAAATCATTTATGTTACTTCCTATTCTTCCCAATCCACATAAAATCAAATTTCAATTCCATTAAAATATTACAAATCAGTGGGAAATGTGATTCCTGGACATAGTACAATAATTTGAAGACATTATTCTAATCTATTATTGCACACCTTCAGGATGACATGAGTTTATCCATCTTTTTGGGATTTCTTTGATTATACTTCGTTCATATGGGGCATCTTATTCATGCACTTTCATTGCCTATATTTAAATACATAAAAGACATCTTACACTTTGCTTATATAAATTTTATCATAAATTATGGAAAATTTCATATTACATATATGTTTTATGCACGTTTTCAAGGTGAAATATTACAATATTAGACATCAACGATTTTGTTTCATATTTAACCCATGATGCACTTAATCCTTTTATTTTGAGATACATGATTCATAATTTCATCACACACAATCTCAAAAAAATAATCTTGATTGAAATTAAAAGTAATAAAGAGTTTCTGATATAAATTAATGTGTAAACTAAACATTCAAAACAATACATATAATTAATAATAAAATATGCAAAATACATTTATTACTTGTATTGAAAGATATTATGACTCAAGGTTAATAATATTACAAATGGTGGTAGAAATGCGAGTGAACATATTTCAAATGCAATGAAGACTTATTAACTTTATGAACACATGAGTTTATCTCCAAAGACTTTGGTTTACATTGAGGCATTTTAAGGTGTTTTAATAGTACAAATCTTCAATGTAACATTAAAATAAAGTATTGCATTAAAATATCAAAAATCATGTCTAATGAGTATATACATGAGTTTAATATAAAATCTCTTAAAGTATGTCTAAAATGTCAAAAAGTATGTCTAAAATCTCTAAAAGTATGTCTAAAATATCAAAAATTATGTCTAATGAGTATATACATGTCTAAAATGTCTAAAATCTATAAAATATCACTGAAGTCTCCTCTGTGCACTAGGGCGAGTGCCAGACCCCTCACTACGCTCTGCTACACCCTGCATGTTAAAAAAAGGAATATACACGTCATAAACTATATATAGCATGTACCATATATTAAAATATATAAGTAAAATTCTACAACAATTTCTTGATTAATTCAATACATCATATAACATATATGTACAATTGATTACCTCAGTATCTGTCCTTGGGCGGATGTTGGGAGTATCTACACTATGTGTAGATCTCTGTCCCGTAGATCCCTGTGAAACAAAATAAATAAAATGTAAGAAGTTGATAAATAAGTTTTTTGAATAAAGTTCATTAATTTCTAACATTTCAATTTAGATTAAATATTAATTCTATTAAAACACAGGCTTCTATACCTCTGCGGAATGCGTCTCCAAATCTATGGGATTGCCACCCACGACCTCAACACCAACAAATATGTCACCAAGTGAGCCAAGCTGACTCAGGCCTGGAACATCAAGATCCATGTTGTGCTCTGTCAAGAGCTTGTGTGTATGTCACATGGGTAGATGGTGTGGGCTGTGAAGCTCCACACACTGGAGCAGAAGCCTAAACACAGAAGTACATGTTTAATTTTAATATTAATAAATTGTAAAGTAATGATGAAATAAAATAAATTTTAATTAAATATTGGGTGTTTAATTTTCACACCAGAACAGAAATGTGTTGAACATCAGGTGTGACGATCCCAGCAACAAGAAGTCTATCTGTAGCAGTGGCAGTAGTACCCTGACTAGAAGATACACTCCCACTCTGCTCTATAAAATCTAAAACCCCCGATAGTGGAATGCTGCAATGTCGTGAAATCACCTCATATGCACGCAACAAGTCAGCAGCCATGATGCATCCTAGCCGACGTGCCTGAGTGGGATCTGTAACTAGCTCAAAGTCATCTGGGGAAATCAAAGATGCATGAGCGTATACCTCGTTGCGTGCATCACTGCTGCTACTAGCACCTCCACTGCTAGTATCACATCTCTGAAGGTACTGACCCACATGGTCAGAAGATATCAATTGGGTCTCACAAGCAATTCCAGCAAGACCCTCGATAATAGCCTCATGTGCAGTCATAATGACAGGTGTTTCAACATCCTGAAAGCCTGATAAGAATGGTTGTGGCCTTGGTACAAGCTGTCGCACGTCAACAACTATAGGAGCTCCCTCCTTTCTATATGCCTCCCTGTGGCTAATTCGGCCATGCCCCTGCCCCAAATAACTAGGGATGTCTAAATAGTTCACCTTTAGGTTTAAGTGAACCTCAGCATGTAGCATCATTATGAAGTATAACGGTAATTGGTCATTATTCAGAAATTGGCCTTGAGAGGCCACAAATCTAGGATAAATCAAAGGGGCTCATAGGTGACATGAACATTTGTTTACATAATATGACCTTATTTTTCGTTTGTCTGCATAAAAACTCCAACAAGACCTCTTAACGACTTCCTTATCGGAAAGTCGTAATGTAATCTCATTATATCCCACATCTCCCGATACACTTGATTTTAATGAATCCATAAATTTTTTTATTGACTCAGAATCAAAAGGGTTATATGTTTTCAAACTTGTCTCTATTCTACGAAGATCAACCAATATTTTTTCACAATGGGCTTTATACTGCCCAACTGTAGTTGGATTCTGGAGAATAGATTACAATTTTGCAATCTCTAAATCGGTCCTCTCAAACAAATTAGGACCGGAAGAAGCCATGACTGTAAAAAAATGAAAGTAAAATTCAATTAATAGTACTTTTAATGAAAAAATTCTCCTAAGATATTCTCCAATTTTAATGAAAATAGAAATATGATTTTAAAGCTTCAATGCAAATAATTTAGAAAATAAGAAATTACATATATCTTATATAAGTCAGTCGGAATTGACCCTAAATCCAAAAACATAATTTAGGGTACAAGCATAATTGGCAAGCATAATTGACCCTAAATTTCCAAACCTCTACGTCGGAATTATAAATGGATCATGTAACAATTTACGATCATTCATCTCCTCAATACAATGTACAATGGACTCCACCATATCCATATAAAATTCTAATATGGGATCCACCTTATTTACAAAAAATTATAGGTTGGGCACTAAAATTTCGTACAATCAACCACATTGTAACATTACTCAACCTTAAGGACCATACAAGGGATACCATAATTATAATTAGGGCTAGAACACTCCATAGATGTCAAGTGTAATGTGTAACATGGGGATACCAAGGTGGTTACTAGTAAATAATAATAGAGCCTCGACCCCAAATGTGGTGGTTCTATACCTTTATTTAAAGACAAATCACATTTTACAATTTTTCCCATCTAATCAAATGCAAGAAACATATTGCACATATCGTAGAGTTCCTACACAACTTCACACATAAGACTATCCCACATTGGAGATAATGTGTAAGGATAAGTAATTACGTAATGTCACAATGGTCAATATGGTACCTAGTGAAGATATAAATTTGTAATCCATCACCATGTCAAAAATTCCAAGAAATAAGCATTAGGAACCATGTAGATATAATTGAGTAACCTTTGTGTAATACTTGGAAGATTCCTCGTAATACACAATCAAATAAACCATTCTTAGAAAAATATTTAAAATATGGAATAGATTCCCTACCAAGCCAGAAAAATGATAGTTTTATAAGTTTACACATACATACAAGGATTACACCCATCCCAATGAGGATATCCATATTCCATTAGAGATACCTTCATCCATTAGTGGGGATTATGATGTGGATTTGAATAATTGGATGCACATATATCATGAAATCAAACTAATGAGAATGTTACAAATGGAAGAAAGATAAAAATTACAATATTTTGGTGCACCTAATTAGGATACTTTCCTAATAAATTTTGGTGCATGATGTGGTTTTTATGACAAATTGTTTGTTCTCAGCCCAGATCTAGGGAAAACAATAAGAAATTTTCTAGTTGGTGGAATTTGATAAAACTTGATGGGAACAAACTATGAGTTGAGAAAGGGGAACTCTCAAACTAAAAGGTACATGTAATTTGGTGTACCATGGATTGGATGAACCCATCACTGAAATGAAGATACAAATATGAATAGTATTGAAGTTTTGAGGCAAGCATCTCTTTAGGTTTAGTCCATGTGGACTTGAGATATACTCTATACATATCAGTATGAATTCCATTATTTATCTCTCTTAATGAGGAGCATCCACGTGAAAGTTATGCCTAGGGGGTAGCCTTTAAATATCAAGACCAATAAGGCAAAGCAATGAGGATGTTCTCACGTACCAACATGAATCAACCCATGTATGTTGTGTCTACTCCATAGATGTTTTGAAAGTGGGTTATTGATACCTAAGGCAACCACTCTAGGAGTTACCCAAATGCCTTAGTCTTTGAATCATAACTGTTGCGTGAAATATCAATGAAGCAATGAGTGGTGTTGTGCCAAATTCTATAAGGATGATGGCATGAGGGCTTGATCTCTTGGCATGAATATGTCTGGACAACATTATGACCATCACTCTCTATTTTTTCGATCTCAACTTGAAGGTATAATCCCTAAGTCTTAAAGCCATACAAGAGGGCAAGTGTGACCAATAATTAAAAGAAGCAGGTCTTCGTCTGAATGTCTTGAAAACATCATTTTTTAAGTATGGTGAGAGTTGCAAATCCCTTTTTCAATCTTGAATCTATACATGGAATCGAGCTAACACATGTTCTAGAGAAGAGAACCCCAAAATATACAAATGAAGAGACTAACTCAACCCTATCCCCTTTGTAAATAAGAATCACCTCATTTTATTGATAGAGATGTTGAAAGTCATGACACTTTTTACCTAAAGAAATTTGAAACCCATGAGTATCACAAAAGGAGGTTATATAATATCAAGTTGTTTCTAAAGACGTCTTATAGAATGAGACACCAAAATTATGTCATCTGCAAATTGAAGAATTGTGTTAGAGGCTCCAAAGAATAAGCAACCATTTGTTGTATCTAATGTATTTATTTCTACTAGCTCATTAATGTAAGGGCCAAAAAGTGTCAAAGAGAGTGGGCATCCTTGTTTAATATATATGACATCCTTTATATCACCATTTCTCATTTGTACCTTATCAACAATGGTCTCATAAGGTATCATCACAAGTGAAACTATCAAGGGTGGAAGATCCCAAGCCTTAAGCCTTTTAACTAACAAGCTATGAGGAACTGTATTAAATACCTTGTAGAAGTCTACAAAACAACAATATAATTCACAATTATTTCTTTAGCTTCCTCAATGATAGCGGCCAAAGTGAAGATACAATCACTAGTATGGTGGTCCCTTCTGAAACCTGCTTGCCCTTTGGCTCTCAACCTCTTAGTCTATGTCCATGTGGCGATATTAATGTCCAGACTTGTGGCAAAGATCTTGGCCAAGGTGTGTCCAACGATGATATTGTGGTAATTAGTATCATTCATGTCTTTACTCTTGTAGATGGGATGTATGATATAGGAGGTCCAAGAAGGTGGAAAGCCACAAATCACCATGTAGTTAAACATGTATGCACTATGTTTAAAAAATTGAGCTTTGAGGTTCTCCATATCATGAGATTTATTGGATTACAGCTTAGAGATGGCATGAAGGATTAAGCGATTACTATTGAAATGAAAATGAGAAATTTTTCGATTGAATTGAGTGTTTGGTTGGTTTGGAGCATTATATAGGCTAGAAGCATACTCAAAACAAGTAAGGAGATTTGATATTGCACATACTAATTTCTTAGGAAGGAATACTCAAAAAGGAAGAGAGATATTTTGGGCTTTACATTTATCAATGAAATGAAATGATATGAATTTCACAATGATGAGGCATAAGTGTAAAACGCTCTTCACCTTATTAACAAATGTTAGTAAGAAGTTTAAAGAATTCCTCTCCTAACTAACAAATGAGAGAAACAAGGCTTCTTCCCTTCTTCCCTTATTAAACAAATCTCTCCTTCCACATAACAAAGTTAAATTCAAAATATCCCTCTTTTTTACCATTAATAATCATCTTAATAACTCAAACAACACCATTATTCTAGTATATTTTAAATTTAATATATCATTAGAGCAGAAATTACAGTCTTCAGAGCACCATTATTCTACAGAAGGTATATTTTAAATTTAATATATCATTAACAGAAATTACAGTCTTCAGAGCAATTATTCTATAGAAGGTATATTTTAAATTAATATATCATTAGAGTAATAATTACAGTCTTCAGAGCACCATTATTCTACAGAAGGTATATTTTAAATTTAATATATCATTACAGTCTTCAGAGCACCATTATTCTACATAAGAAATTAATAGTCATTTTACACAGAGCACCATTATTCTACAGAAGGTATATTTTAAATTTAATATATCATTACACAGAAATTACAGTCTTTAGAGAACCTAGTATATTTTAAATTTAATATATCATTACACCAGAAATTACAGTTTTCACAAACCATTATTCTAAGAAGGTCTATTTTAAATTGGAATACTGATTACACCAGAAATTTAGTCTTAGCACCTAGTCATGAGACAAGTATATTTTAAATGGGGTTAATATATCATTGCAAAAAATTAGCAGTCTTCACAGTTTTCATAGTTTTAAATTTAATATATCATTACACCAGAAATTACAGTTTTCATAGCACCATTATTCTTCTACTGTTGGAAACTGAACACCAAAATTTGTGAAGCCTGGTCATGATACAAGAGATTTTAAATGGGGTTTTACAAAAAAATGAGCTAGGGTTTTGCAAAAAATGGTATCGAAATGGCTACGGTTTTGCTAAAAAATGGGTTTCAATTTTTTTTCACCCAAATACATCACCAATACAACACCCTGGTATCGAAATGGCTATGGGTTCCATACCTGGTCCCTCATCATTGGTGGGCTCGTTTTTGGTGGGCTCATCGTTGGTGGGCTCGTCTTGGTGGGCTTGTTTGTTGGGCATCATGTTGGTGGGCACCCTGTTGGTGGGCTCACTGGTGGGCTCTGGTCTGGTCTAGTCTACGTGGGCATCATTGTTGGTGGGCTCACTGGTGGGCTCTGTTCTGAGTAATCTTCACGTGAAGGAGGTGGGTGAAGGAAAATGAATTCCTCCGCAGTGCCTCCAATATATAAATAAAGGTGTTCGCGTGAACCCTGTTCATGCGTGAATGGGGTTCACATGAACCACATTAAATGTCACACGTGGCAAGATAATGGCCTACGTGTCACTTCGCCTGAACCCTGTTCATGCGAACGGGGGATTCGCGCGAACCCTCCTTGCATACCACCCCACGACCTTTCCCACTCGCATTTTTGAGACAACAAGTGGGACACAACACCATGCGGTGGGCACCCAAATCATGGTAGCATGCAATTGAATGACAAGGAGATGAATAAAGGCATGTAATGGATATTGTCAAAAGTCTGTCAGTTTGGCTCCTCTATTTTGGGAGGTTGGCTCTGGTGGGACGAGTGTTGAGGCAGACCGATGCTCAGATCATTGCCCAACAAATTGAAAATTTATTATCAGGATATTGGTCTACAAAATGTTCCTCAATCTAATGGATAAATGATACGACGATGGCTGGGAAGAATTGCATGAATGTCTATCTCTAGCTGGGGAAGGAGGATCACATAGCTTAGAGATCAAAAGGTTACCTATCATGTTCCCTTGGAGTAGACGAGTTTGATCCAGTTGATAGTACTTCATGGCTTTGTATTCATGTTTATACATTTTCTAATGAAATAATAACTCGAAAACCTCTTAGAAATTCATAAAAGGACTGAGAATTGCAATTTTGAAAATATTTATAAATTGGTGGTCTCAAATCTGAAGATTTCACTAGAATTGATGGTTTTTCCTTTGTAACAAAATTAGTTTGTGTCATAACCGATGGGTGCAGCAATAATGGAGGGAACTAGAAATGGTCTTTGCATTATACTTTAGAAAATTGTTACTCTGTATATGGTTGTTGTCCATTGTATGGCTCATAGAATGAATCTGGCTTACAAAAGTGTGAGCATATTTGAAAATTTAGCTGGAGTGGATGAATTGATACATTAGTTGCATGCTTATTATTCTAGCAGCACAAAGAGATTTTTGGAATTTGTAATATTTACAATTGGACTAACATAGGGAAAAAATATTCTCAAAGATGTAGATACCAGATGGATATCTATATATGAAGTTGCATGTATAATATTTGATGAATATCCTTTTTTGACTATATTTATGTATAAATACCATAAAGATGTAGATAAATCTAAAGGTCTATTGTGCCATCTAATAGACATAGAAACTTTATTCACACTCGATCGTATTTTGCACATTTTGAGGGAGCTTAATATCTTAACGAAGCATGCACAAGATCATTTTTTCTATATAACAGACTTTATAAGACTCAGAAGGGGTGTGTGCTAGAGTCTCAAAAATTTATATATTTTTTAAGGGTGTTTTCAGGATGCTGCTTTTGAAAAGTGGAATGGATTGATAGATTTGAAAAATCCTAGGTGTCTCTCAAAATACAATATACATGATCATCTATGTATAACATCACATGGAAAGAATATTCCACTTCATACGTTCCAAAAAATAGTTGATATGGTTGTCTCGGAAATAGAGGAAGTAAAAGTGACACAAAATATATATGTAGTATTAATGGAAACTAGGAATAAGTTGAGAAAAATCTTTGAATTGTTAGCTAAAGAGATCTAGGAAATATTTTTAAAATGAAAAAATTCTTGAAGTAATGGGAGTTGTAAATCCACAGGTTTCAAATTTTTCTTGGGGAAAATCTTATACATCTATCAGTCCTTTATTTTTCATGAAAACATGAGTGATTTAATTGACCATTTATCTAAGACTGAAGAGATAAACAGAGTTTCTGTAGAAGGTATTTTACAAAGAAAAATATTTAGTTCCTAGTCAATGGATTTTGGTAATACTATGATAAGACTAGTTCAGCTTTAAAAAAACCTATAGGATTATGGTGCCATCAAATGGATTTGGAAGGATATTTGTTCCAGTAGTATTCTAAGTGAAGATTTAAACGAGTATATTAATTCGTATGAAATCTTTCAAACTATTATTGAGGGTTCTTTCGAAGATGAGAGGGTTTTCAATGCACTATTATTTTTAAAATTGAAAGTTCAAAACAAATTGGACAAGAATCTAAAAAAGTTTTTTGAGGTTGTATGTTTCACGTTTCTCAATGTAGTTTTTCCCTTATGATAGAGAACTTGCATTATGGAATTCACTAGTATAAATAAGAGGAGTTAGTAATATTTTGCCTGACCCAGGGGATGGTGACACATCCAAAAATTGTGCTACAGTTGATTTCGAAGACATGAATGAAAGTGTTGATCCAAGACTATTTAAATTCACATAGATTTCATTACGATAATTTAATGTAAGAAATTATAAATATTGATGTATTTCATACAAAGTTTACAACTTTCAATAAATGCAATATTATTTTTTATATTTTTATATTTGGTTTTTTTAAATTGAAATTGGAAAATATTTTTCTTTTATATATGTTAATTGATGGTTATTTACATCTCCAAGAAATCATAAACATAAATAATTTTAAACAAAAAAATCAAGTAATTTAAGAAAATATGCTACGTAGACACAGAAACATCATTTGTAATGGGGTAAGTGCAGGAAGTTGAACAAATAGGGTCATCCGTGGAATCATAGCAAATAACAACATAATATCAATGTAGGGATTATTAGCAAACGACTCAAAATTAGACAAAATTATATTTTGAATCGTAGAATCTGGAATCTAGTTTCTAAAATACATTTTTGTAAAAAATGGACAAATTAGCATTAAACACTCAAAATTGTACTTGGTTTTTTTTTTTTAAAAACGCCGTAGATTAATGCCCACAATTTGGATGACCATTGATATATATATTTTTCCTTTGGTGAGAAGTTATATGCCAATCTATCTTGGGATGGATTTTATTTTTTATTTTTTTGAGTGATTTTTTCCATGAAAGTGGTATGAAAACATAAAGAAAACAAGCACTTTGTTTGCCCGCCATAACTTCATCAAAAAATATTGAAATCAAATAAATTTTTTTTTTGGTCACCACGTTTGGGATGGTTAGTTTTATTTATGATAAGTGAAACAAATTTTTGAGTCTTAAACGTAGACATAAACATTCAAGAAAAAGTGTCTTAAAATACTATCAGTAAAAAATTAAAAGATATTATCCTCTTCTATTCTTTAAAATCAGTATTTCTACAAAGCTTAGTCTCCCCTACGCAAAAATGACATAGTTTTTTACTTTTCGGCATGGTCAAGTCCGCGGAAGACTAAATTTTATGTTGTTTTTAATGTAAAATTCAGGATTTGATGATTGTCCCCTAACTTGGGACCCTATGTAGAAATCGAATAACAATATACACTTACAATTCCAATTCCCAAAGTACTGTTGAAATCATTCTCTCATGTGGTAGATTATTTTATGAAGAAAAAAGTACAAATTCATAAAGACAATACATTTCAAACTGGACAAGTTCTGTCATATAAGGACACATTACAAGGTCATCCTCTTTTCTTACTATGAATCTGAATCATAGTTGTTCTTACATCTACCTCTCGGAATTAAAAAAATATTGGCTAGCCACTATGTTTTAATTCCTACGTGAGTGTTGGAATTGTTACAACATATATGTCACGTGGTGAACTTCACTAACATATTACATTTCAAGGCTTCCAGACAATTACTATCATACAATGACACATTACGAGGTCATCCTCTTTTCTTATTGTGATTTGAAATCATAGTTCTCCTTACATCTACCTCACAGAATAAAAACAAAAAAAATTGGCTGGTGACTATCTTTTAATTCCTAAACCAAGCATCGTAATTGTGACAACATACATATCACATGGTGAACTTCACTAGACATCCAAATATTTTTTATGTAGCAGGAGAAGCTTGATAAGTTTTCTTGTGTTAGAGGTGGAGGAATCTGTAAATCTCATTCAGAGGTGGATTAACATATTTTCAAGAATATTTTGTTCCTCCCTCGCTACGTCTCATGTTGACAATGAGTGTTGCAGGAATGCATCTATCGTTTCCTTTAGTAAGACTTCTGGATCCATCTTCCATGCTCCTGTATTATTTTATTTATTTATTACAACAGGATTTCCTTCAACTGTACAAATGAATTTAGGATTCCAACTTGTGGGCATTCTTTAAATGTGCTTCAACTACAACTGATTCTTTCTTTAAATTTTCAAATTTTTCTGCAAAATAGGAAACAAACAAATTTTAGTCTATTAGATAATTTCAAAAGCTTCTATTGAGGACGGTTATAATAATAAGATTTATAACATGTAAATGTGATAAATGACCACTCACCAAAATTTTACTCACGTCTTTCTGTTTCAACTGGGTGCTGGTAGATTAAAACATCAATGTTTTGTCTTTTTCCCATTTGTTATAGTAATGTCTTAATAGGGTTGCAAAGATTCTCAAAAGATTTAACATTATGTCTAAAATATGTGTTGCTCATATCATTCACTTACAGGAAATATCCATGACTAAGATTTATTTAGCAAAAATTTTGCCTTAAACTATCCATATCAATCTCTCTATGACTAGTGAATTATTGAATGCCTTTGAGTAATGATTATGGTGATTCTTACTATTTATTTCTTTTATCAAAAAATGGTTACTGTCCTAAGACCAACCATATCCACATATGACATTAAAATTTGGAATTGTTGTCTCCCACTTTTTATTTTATTGGTGATACTGAGATTTCTAAATAAAAACACTTCTCCTGAAGCTACATTTATGGAGTATTCCTTTGGAAAAGGAGGAGAGTCACTGATTTCATGTACACATGCACATTATTCAATTCTTGTATAACCTATGAGGTGGATAGATTGACCATCATATCATGAGTGTGAAAATTGAACTTTCCCTTCTTTAGTGATCACAAGTATTAATTCCAAAAACAACATCGTCAAGGGTGATGTTGTTTACAAATTAGGTGAGTCATTACACTTAAGAACACCTCCTAGCTAGAAGTCTAGGGAAATTCTATTGTTATCCCAAGATGAACTGTTCAATTTGATTCTGTAGGAAACCTTATATTCTTTCTTGAAGATCTTCTTTTTAGTTTGGAATGTAATGTGTTGGCAGTATTCATGGCCTCCTTGCAAGTGGAATGTGCTCAAAATATATATTACCTGCAAGATGTAAACAACAAATTGTTAGAATCCATTATATGGTTAGGCCTTGTAAATTCTTTAAAATAGTAACGTAATAAAACATGCTAAATATTAAATATTACAATTTACCTTACACATTTGGAGATCCAAGCGTAACATTTCGATCTTGTGTAGTCAGAATGAGTTTGATCATCATCACCCTTTTCAGTAGTTTCTTAATACAATAAATGTAAAAAAGAATAGTAGAAATATTAAAATACAGTACTACCTACATAATCATATATTATTTATTTGAATTAGTTAATTATATCAATAGAAAAATTCATAAATGTAGTTAAATGTGATGGTATACATGATGAGTGTGTATGAACCCTAAAAACTTTTGATGAGGAGCTCTTACTGGTGTTGATTCTTGAATCCATGTCAGAATCAGTAGAGACCTCTGTAGGGGCTTTACATCAAGAAATTACCTCCTTATGAGTGTTGCAAAATAATTATTCTTTGCAATATAAAATATTACAATTATTATTTTATTGAAAAATATTGAATTTGAAATCACTTATAACAAGAAAAATTGAATAGTAACAATTACCTTTGTTCTTCAAGATTGAGACCAATCATTTTATCATTAATTGCAGTTGGAATTTTAGCTTTCAAAAATTCGTAGAATGCTTCCTGATAGAAAGAAATAGTAAAATTACAAAAAGAGAATACATTTTGGATTTATAAGATTGATTTGTATTGCGAGCATGGGAGACATCTATTTTTATTTGATTGGAAAAATATGTGCACCAATCGAATTGATTGACTTGCTAGTGTCCACAATAAATATTTAACTACCAATACATAAATGTTTTCTTAGATCTTCCTTGTAATACAATCCTAATCCCTGAAAAAGTGATGCAACTGTAAGAAATAATTGGTTTGTAATACCTTGAAGAAGTAGGCCTTGTGATGAACGATTAAGAGGAGCTGCAATAACAAAAAAAATGTTAGAGGATTGGGTGGTGGACAAATGTTAAGAGAAAAATAATTTATAAAATAATAAACTTACCATCAACCTGCACACTGTAATGAGACTCCAAAAACCATTTGTCTTCATCTGTGAGGAAAACCTTTGTAGTAATAGGTGGCTGAATTTTTGAATGGTAACCTAGTTAATCGATGTACGTCTACGGGCTAAAAATTGTGAATGAAATTTGACGACGTCTCAGATGCACCAAGAGAATGGAAAGTTTTCCATCATTCTCGTTGTAAGAGGCGAGAAGGTAATCAAGCACTGAAGTATCAGTTATCGAATTGGGGCATGTCCACAAGCCTGGTAAATTCTAATTTTTCAAGCCAATCCTTTTGTGCATCACCATTTTCAGAAGGGCTACAATCTGTGGGTACATGAGGTTTTTGTATTAGAATTTGGGTGTAGGAGTAGATGTGGTTCTTACCATTGTTGAAATTTGGGAAAACCACAAAAAATTGGAGATCTCAAAGCACTGAAATTTTTCATAGAAAAGTGAGGAAATGAACCTTGTAGGGGTATTTATTACTCTTAATGGGTCAAAGGACACATGGCTGAAAATTATTGACTAGCCAAGGAGGCCACCCTAACCCATAATTAATAAACCCATCCAAAACTTAGTTGTCTTGTAACCATTAGCCATCCAATCCCAATTCTAAACTGACCAACCCACATTAAATGTCCAACCCTATGGAAGACAGACCATCCAACTCCTTAACCATCCAACCCATTACTATCATTAATGCCAACCGTCCAACCCTTAGCCGTCTAACCCCTTATTACCATCTAATGCCTTTAAAACTATCCATACCACCCATAATAACCCTGAACATCCAACCCTTAGTCATATAATCCCTCAATTAAAAGGCCAACCATCCTATTTTTTAACCCCATACCTATCCAACCCTTTTTAAAATTATTTCCAACCCTTAATTTAAAACCCATCCAAATGCCCGTCCAAACCCCTTAACCATCTAAAACCCATCCATTCTCATAATCATCTAACCCAGTCATACAACCCTTAGTCGTCTAACTTGCCCATCAAACCAAGTCTTGTTCCAACCCCTTCCAACCCACTAATTGAAACCCATCACCCATCTGATCAACCTATCCAACCCATCTGTCCAACCCCTTAACTATCCAACTGACCAATCCAACCCCATATTTTCAAATATAGTCTATAAAAACCTTAAGTAATCCAACCTTACATGTCTAACCCTTTGCCATCCAACCCACCTTTCAAACCCTTAGTTGTGGCCCATCCAACCCTTAATGTGATTAACCCCTCAAGTTTCAACCATCCAACCCTCGCGACCAACCTTCCTGCCCAACCTGGATACATAACCTGTTCATCCTAAGTTTTATGAAACTAGGGAAAATTATCTCTTGAAACACTACTTTATTGCAAAGCATGCCAGTGAAACATTTTTTCAAAAATTCACCAACGATTTGAAAGTTGATTTTTGAGATTCGCCAAATTTCTGAATAATGGTTTTTTAGAGGGACCTTCTTAAAATGAACCCTGCTTAACACACAAGCTCCTAGAATTACAGATTATCCGTAGCATGTTCTGAAAGGCATCGATCAAGAACATGTAAAGCATTTGGTGATTTCTTCTTAATTTATTATCAACGATATGATTTATCGCATTGCATTTTGCAGTGGTTATTCTTTGCATCTAAAATACTTGACATATGCAGTTAGTCTTCACGTTTCTGCAAGAATATTTCCATGTTAGATCTATTTATTCCTCCATGTATTAGCTAATACCAAAAATAACAACTTTATTTCAATCTCCACGTAATATTTGGGCCACTTTCTTTAACCAATAAAATAGAATAGGTTAAATGATAATTCACCTAGGAAAGTAAAGGAAATTACAATGACTTGTCCACTTTTTATAGGTTCCATGAAAAGTAAAAACCTCCTTCCAATACACATAGGTCACTCAATACTTTTCCAAATGTGGGTTTCAGGTGTTGGGAAAAATATCAAAGATCAAATTTTAATATAAAAAAACTTTGTTTCTTGATTTTTACTCCTAAATCTCAAATTCACCAAGGAAATGATTTTCTCTTGTTGCTCTGATTGTTTAAATCCTTATCTCAGCCCCATCTAATATTTTCGCTCTGATACAATTAAATGCCAAGCTCAATAAACATAGAAATATTAATTTATGGGTTTTTTATTCATAAAGATATATGACTACATACATCTGAATTTATACAATGAGGAGAAAGATCTAGAACCCTATGGAAGAGGAGGAGAAATTCTAGAAGGGATTTGTATAGAAAATTCAATTATCTTGAAAAGATCTAAAAATAATGTATTATTATTTTGCTAAAAATTTGAAGAAGCATATAAATCATATAGATCATATTTGATGGATATTCATTTTCTTAGGTTTCTTAGGTTATTCTAAATTACCAGCCACATTAGTCTAGCAATATATCACCAAAATTTACAATTACTTTTGTAGTGCCCACTTCCCTTTGACACCTTTTGATACTGATCATGATACTGCTGATTATATTATGGACATGATTATGGACTTTATTATAGTATGATGTTAGATGTTAGATCATGGATTATTGTTGACTTGATTCAGTTATGATGCATGATGATTATTAGAGACATTTTGGATATTGATGTTGATATACTGTTTAACATGGTTATATTATGGATGTTGTTTGGACATGTGATATTTGGATATTGTGAGTAGACCTAGAAATGGAAATTATTTGATGATGATATAGTTGTTGAGTAAAATTACAAATGATCTTGTTGGTTTCTTGGATGTTGTTGTGATTCATATATCTAGATGATCTTGGAATTTTATTTATATTATTTTGGATGTTCTGATATGGCCACGAGGCCGAAGGAGGTATTTGTGTTTTGCAGGTTAAAATATCACAACAAACATCAGGGGATTGGAGACCAACCACATTGGAATTCTAGATGAATTCAACAAGGTCACCATGGCAACTAGTATTTGTTTGTGTGTGTTTGTGTGTGTTAGGGATTCCCATGGGGGGGATCACCTTTAAATGTGACCAAGGGGTTATGTGTTTTTATTTATTTGACCCTTTTGTTTAATGTTGCATGTGTTTATTTTGTGATGCATTTGCCCCTTTCTTTATTTATTAAATGTTGTATTAATATTGTGAGTAAGCATGTTGTTAATATTAATTAAATAAAATATGTCATAAGAAAGTAATTAATAGAGTTGTTGGCCTTGAATTAAAGTGTTGTAAGAGATGTGTAAGTGATGTGTAAGTTAACTTTTGAGTGTGAAACACTCCATCTTCTTGGAAATTCGAATTTGTCCTTGGAGGCTGATTTTGGAGGCTTGTGGGACAAGTTAAACTTGTCCCATACCTCTTAAATTTATTTACCAACCATACCTATGGTTGGAGAGTTGAAATTTGACTTTTATAATGCTTTTTGAGAAGGCAAATTGTAAGTTTTAATTGCACTTTTCTTACATGATTTAATTTCAGTCCTTTGGGGTGTGGGTTGGATTTGAGTGTGTAAGTAAACTATCATTTTATTCACCCACCTATTTATTATGCATTGGAGAATGAAGTTGACTTTTGGGGTTGGGGTTGAGGATGTGTGATGTGGCATCCTACATGGATCCACCTCATCCTCTTCCCTTCCCTCTTCTATAAAATTTGAATTCCTTGCCTTGTTTTGGGTTGCTTCACTTTGGAGACTTCATTCTTGGGTGAATTCTTTTGTTGTTTTGGAGCTCTTGCTTTGAAGAAGTTTTTGGAAGATTGTTGCATGCTTGTGCTTGGCTGATTTGGATTGCTTGCATTGGGATAAAGCTTGTTTTTTGGAACTTGGAACAACTCCATCATGGAGAGGTAGGAGCTTGGCTCTTGAAATGCTTCTTTTTTGTTTATGAAAATGTTAATGTGTGAATGTTTTGGCATGTTTGTGGGTTGTTGGGTAGATGGCCTAGGAATGGTGTAGGAGAAGACTATGGGGTTTATTTTGTGGGAGGCACAAGTGTGTTTTAGGGAGGTATAAGGGAGGAGGGAGTTGGGATTTGGGTTCCACCTTACAAAGAAATAGCTTGCATTTCTTTACTCGTTATGGGGTGCCATAAGAGGTTGGGGAGGCATAAGGAAATGTGAGGAATAAGGGGTACTTGGGGAGGCATAAGGAATGTCAGGGTTTTGATATACTATATTTTGGTGGTTTGTAATTCAGGTGGTGATACCCATTTCCCCTTTTGGGAGCATAAGAAGCATCCCCATAGTTTCTTGCTCCTTTGGCTTGTTGATGAATCCTTAGTAATGTTTGTCATGCTTTAATGTAGTTGTAAACTACATTTTGTTTTGGACTGTGTTTTTATTGTGAAAATGTTGCTTGTGTGTTTGTGGAAGCCTGTTGTTGCCATGAGTTGGATCACATCTTTTATTGCATTGTGGTTGGGGCTCGGGGGCCAATGAAGAAGGATGGATTCTCCTCTTCATTGGATGTCTTGGTTGGGTGGAGAGCGTTGCCTTTCCCCTACTCCTATTGTGACCAAATTGGAAGAATGAGAAATACGCATGTTGTTGTTCTGGAGCTGAGAAAAAGACAGTTTGACAGTCCCTTGTGAAATGAAATCTTATTGTAGCCCTTTCCCACTTTAAAGTGGATGATCTATATATTAATTGTAATGGAAAGATACTTTGTATTGACAATGAAAGTTGAAATTTGAAATGTAAAAGAGTTATACTTTGTATTCTATTTTTTGGAAAGAATGTGAAAGAATGATACGTATTTTGTATGTTGTATTTTGAAATCAAATGGAAAGGAAGTTGTAAGAGTTTCATTTGAATTAATGGAAGTTTTTTCCTTGTTCATATGATATTATTTCCATTGGAAATATATGTTTAACATGCACTATGAAATCCCTGTTTGGAAAGTGGAAAAGTGAAACACGTGAGGAGAAAATGTATTATTCTACCTTGTTTATAATATATGATTTTGGAAAGAATAGAAACTACATTCTTGTTTTAATGTTTGATTGAAAGAAAGAAAACTATTTATGACCAACATGGAATGAATTCAATGTTTTATTTCATGGTAAAAGAGATAGTTAATTTATGTTCTATAAATGTATACACTTCTTTCAATTCACTGTATATTTTGTAAAATTCCTTTATCAAATGTTCAAATAACCCTAAAAATAGATAAGAGGCAAATGAAATAATCAATTGGACTTAATGAGGACAAAATGATCCCAAACCAAACTAAAAACACTTAAGGAAATGTCTTGAAAATCTTCCAATTGAGCCAAGGAAAATCTACAGGCTTTTTGCTGTAAAGAAAAACTTGTAATTTCTAAATGCAAATCAAACCAATAATTTTACACTTGAAATATATCCTAAAACTCTCCTAATGAAACCCATGTCTATTTGACATGTTGAAGGAGAAAGAATGAAAAATTTGAACAAAATTTTATAAGTTAAAATTTAGCAATTCGCACTGTAAATGCCTGCAGAATGTTTTCACCAAATTGACTCCTTGAATTTTATCAAAACCAGAATTTAATGAATGTTTTTCAAATAATACATCGAGATATTTTTGGAAATTCCTCATTTTCCCAAAACTAAGCTCTCTATAAAAAGTTATGGGCTTCTGAATTTTTTCTTCACTTGGCGTTCAAAAAAAAAGGCTGCCATGGCAAATTTTTTCTGAAAATTTTCTAAATTTTCCCCGTCGGCCGCAACCAATCAGGAGCCCCGCAGCCAGGCATCAGGTGAGGAAGTGGGTTCCTTTTTTCCATGGCATTACAAGGCATTTTTCCCCTCCAACAGCCAATCAGGGCACGTGGCATCGCAGGTGAGGCACAGGTGAATTTTACCATTTTTTCCCTTCGGGGTGTTAAAACTCTTTTATCCCCACCACCCCGCTTTCCCCGCGTTGGCTTAGGAGGCGCCACATGTCTCTTGTGGACTCACGGGAGCATGGGTGCAAAGGTGGATTTTCACCCCCGTGCGGGAAATTTCCAAAATGTCTCCCATGGCCCTGCCAACCTGACTCCTTCCCTGGGAAAAATTTCTCCCCACATCCCCATAGACCCGCCGTGGGGAAATATTTCTCTCCGGCCTGCTGACCCGCCCCTGGGGAAAATTTTCTCCCCTGGGCCCGTGCTGGCCCGCTCTTGGGGAAAATTTTCACCCCTAGGCCCGCCGGTCCATAACTTGAGAAATATGAGAGTTAGGAGGACTTATTTATATCAATGGAAAGGTGAGGAAATTTCCTATCCATTGGGAATGATTTAGGGAAATTTTGAATGTGTTAATTTTGAGAAAAATCAAGTTGAATCTTTAAGCCTGTTAGAGAGTGGGTATGGTGAGGAATTACCCTCTGACCCTAATTGAACTTTCTAACCCTAAATTTTGGACCTTGTGACCTCTAATAATTGTTAATTATAGAAAGGAATATTCTAGTGGATTAGAATTGATCTGGAACTTGTTAGTGGAAACTGTTGTTTTGTAAACTTGTTGTAGGCTCTTTTTTAAAAAAATAAAATTATTCCATAATTTTTCCTAACTAATCCTAGTTAGTCTTGGGTCTCAAGTGGGTTGTTTTAACTGGCATCACACTTGGTATCAGAGCAGTGGTTCAAAAGCTTGGGCCATTGGGCACACTAGAAAAATTGAGACATGAACCTTAAACCTAGCACACTTTTAAATTTAGAAGACAACTTAGTTTAGAAATTACATATTTTAGTAAACATGGAAACTAAGTAAAACCTAGAATAAGGAATTAACTCTCGTCTTGCTCTGTGCAGGAGGCGCAAATAAGATGAGGATCCTTTTCACAATAGATGTTAGGCATACCACCTCTAGAGCATTCTGTAGTAGCTATCCTACCACAGATCTTGCAGACTCTTCAGGATGTTAATATCACTCTACGTGGAGGATCAGCAGGAGGGCATGCAACCAAACATGATAGAGTCACTTCCATTGAGGTTCATGTATCTCCTTTTAGTTTGGAGCATGGAGGAGAGAGATTCCATGCAGAGTCAACCAGAGTAGAGTCACCACAGAGGGGACAGGGTGACCAAGTTTCAGGACATAGAGAGAGGTCTCGGAGCCCTAGGCTTAGGGATGAGCATGTAGAGAGGCCTAGAGGCCGTCAGACCATAGCTACAGATCACATCAGGGAGATCCTGAAGATTCAGCCATCACATTATTCTAGTGACACAGGTGGATATTTCAGGAAGAGGCCTGGTTGGTGAGCTTGAGCGGATGCTTCAAGCTTTGTCCTTGTTCTAGCAACATGAAAGCTCATGTTCTGATCCATCTACTAAGGGATGGAGCTAGTTTCTGGTGGCGGACAGAGGAGTAGAAGCTCCATGTTGATTCTGAGACAGTTACCTGGGAGCTCTTTGAGGAGTGATTTAGGAGTATATATTTGTCACAGAGGTTCATACAACAGCGGATAGATGAGTTCCATGACCTCCGACAAGCATCTCTTACAGTGGCTGAGTATGAGAGTAGATTTTTAGATCTACTCCAGTATGTTGATTACATGTAGGATGAGCATGTGTGGATCCATAGGTTCATTGGGGGCCTAAATCATAGACATTGGAGGTGTAGTGTCAAGATCCATTTTCCATAGACATTAGTTGAGGCCTGATTGAGAAGGCCTATATAGCAGAGGAGACTCGAGGAAAGACCCAACAGGCTAGAGATTGAGTTTGAGAGCCGCATATAATAGATGCAAGACAAGTAGATTGAGGGGGTCAGTACCTCTTTCTCTTGGTGGACAGGGTTCAACATAGTCATCTTTTAGACCACACAACAACACTAGCAACATTCCCACCCACCTTATAGACCTCCACAGAGGTTTGATGCACAAAGAGGTCAGAGTATGGGGTCTCTCCCTAGGGATCCCATCAGGACACAAGTTACCGAGAGAGCTCACTCAACAGGAGCTTGCCAGCAGAGACCTCAACAAACCATAGCTAGATCATCAAAATCCACACCAAAAACCTTCAGAGTACCAGCCGGACCTACTACACATGGGAGAGGATCAGGTGGTTGTTTTGGGTGTGGTGTTACTGGACATTTTAGGAGTTCATACTGCCCACATAACCCTAATAACAAGGGTAAGACACAGATCTCAGAGCCTAATATTGGTGATATGGGGTTAGTCATAGGATGTACGCAGTGGTCGAGAACTTCCAGGTTTATAGAGCATCAAAGTACATTTATTGAGACTACATTTAACATTGGAGGCAGTCCTACCTGAAATTTTGTTTGATTCTGGTTCTTTTGATTCTTTTATTGCACCATCTTTAGTAGAGAGATGCAATTGGCGGTAGTTAGGTAGGGTCATATTTAGGCCCACTTGTTGAGATGGCTTTTGGAGCCAAGATCTATAGAATCCTTACTTAAGGAGTGTGTGGTGGATTTGGGACCTTTCACCACTACCTCAGATCTTTGTATCCTTAGTTGGGGTAGATATGGAGTCATCTGGGGCATGGTTGAATTTATCTTACATATGGCCAGGATGGATTGTTACCACAAGATTATATCTTATGTAGATGATTTGGGAGTTGAGTCATGGTGATCTTCAGGGGTCAAGAGACCTGTTTCTATTACCACCATATCTGCTATGAATCTTAAGCAGAGTGTGTGATGGGGTTATCATATGTATGCTGTTACAGTTATTGACGTGACAATCAGAGGATGGGTCTAGTGGACTATCACTAGATGATCATCCCATTTTGAGAGATATTTATAGATGTCTTTCCAGGGGAGCTACCCGGGGTTACCATTCATTTGAGATTTATTTTCATATAGATCAAAGACGAAGGAGTGTTGGTTCTCAAAATGGTCTCACCCCAATTTTGCCTTTGAAAATCTATCGATTTATGACCTATGTCACTTTATTTTTCCCTGTGTTGTTCCTAGTTAATATTTTTTGCCATTTTTAATCTGTTCATGGGTTATATATCACTTATGGGTCCATGGTTTTCTCCTTGTTTCTTTGTTCCTCTAGAAAAGGTCTGTAATTTGGGTCTCCTATTATCTGTTCATCTAAAACCTCGGGTTCTCCCATATTTTTCATTCTCCACGGCTATAATTTTTCTTCCTTGTCATTTTTTCCCTAAATACTTGAATAAAAATGAATGGATGTATCTCTGAGAACCATATTTGAGCATTGTAACATTTCTAAACTCTCTATCCTTGGAGAAATTTTCATTTTGGAGCTCAAATGGTCATTTTTCTACATTTTACGGTTTAACAGGTGTTTCTCCCAGTCAAATTTACATCCTTGTATCAACAAGGGACATGGCACCTTTTGGTTGGATGTGGCTCAGCTAGAATACTTCAAAAAATTCTATGAATCGCCTTAACTTAAAAATGTGTCCACGTGGAGGAACGATGCTCATTTGAAGATCTACTATTTGGTTTGGCCTTGGAGTAGTGTCGGGAGGACGCATGGATGTTTCTGCTAGGCTTTTCCCAGAATTAGATAAATTTTCAAATGCAGTTTAAAATAGTTTTGCGGAGAATGGAGGAGCCACGCATGTTTGGGCACCAGCTCACTTGAGTTTCATTTTAAAGAAGCACCAGGAGGACACTTGGAGGCCTCCATTCACTTTACATTTTTCTTAACATTTTCAATGGCCAAAGGAGACTTCCCCGGAGCATGACACTTGGGCCTTCCACTAAGCTTTGAGCCTTCAAACAAATTTTTATGGGCTAATACATGTGGCAAGCCCATGCTCATTCAAGGTCTCACTTTTTAGGGACCATCTCAAGGTGTGCCATAGTGACACGTGGCAGTTTGACAAGTTAAAAGGATCGGGGAAGCATGGACCATCAAAGATAACTTATAATTTTTGTCTCTTATGCTCAAATGGGTTAAGATATGAAAAATGGCCCACGTGCCCAATGGAAGAAAGGTCAAAACTTCCTCCAATCAATGGCAGAAGGTGCGGACTTCGGAGGAAATTTGAAAAATTTTCCTTTTGTGAGAAGTAGAGTTAAAAGTAAAAAAGGAAGCATGGTTCCACTAGGACCCACATTGGGACATTGAAGCATTTGGAAGGGCAGAGCTACGGGGAAAAACTTGGAAAATTTCCTTTTTCCAAAAGGAGGGTAAAATGGAAGAATTTATCCGTGGATTCCTTTAGGGCCCACCTCAGAGGCACGTGTCAAGCTCATTTCTCGAGGATGGAGATGTGGAAAAAAATGTGAAATTTTTCCATTTTTCCAAAAGTTGTAAGAAGTCAGCAGAAACCCTCGGGTCTGTTTTTAAGTTCAAATTTTCCACGTGGATGAACCAAATTCAAAGTAAAGATCAACGACATCCAAGAGTCTGAATCTGATTTCCCCCCCATTTTTACTAAAACATTCCTATAGGTATGAGTCTTCATGATTTTTTGGTATCTCCTAATCGTGAGGCAGAGAGGGGAGTTAATGTTGACATCTAAGTTTCGTGGAGAGATATGGAAGATGTCTTTCGCCATTAAAATTGTCTGATTTTCGTGCTTGATCATATTTTGCGTTTTTCTTCTCCCAAGAACGCAAGGAGCCAAATTTTATAGATTAGGGGTGGAAGTGGTTCACAAGTTAAAGAAAGAGGTGATCTACCAGAGGAAGGAGTTGAATGCGGGAGATATTTGATGAGATCTGCCCCCTGGAGCACCTAGTGCAATTTTTATAGATCTGATTCTGGGAATCGCGATCGTGATCATTGAGCACTGGTAGCACTCAAGTTTCTAGATTTTTTGGGGGGAGAAGGGGCTTTGTTGTAAATGTTATAAATGGCACAAATTTTTCTGTGAAAATGGTTGGAGTGTTAGGGTTCAGTGAATGAATTTTCTAATAAGAAAAATCTTGAGATAGCCCATCATTTTTGAGAATCCGTTTAAAGAATCTTGTATATCTCTTTTGTATTAAATCTGATCATGTCAAGGTGGCTAAGAGTGTACAACCATTGACAAGGTTTGATACTGTTCTAGAAACTTTCCCATGCTGATAGATTTAATCAAATTCGAGTAATTCTACGTTGTCTTGAGCAAAATGTGTTTGTTTTATTTATGAATGTATGCGAGTAGTTTTTCTTGTTTCTGTTGTAGTATTGTATTAAAATCTAATTCAATCACACAGGCCTCAATCCTTCTGATAGTTTAGTGGCATCTGTAATTTCATTTCTTATAAGATCTTTCATATGGGATTGGAATAAACGATTTAAATTCTCACTTTTCTGTCATTTTTTGACATAGATTGTATGTAAGCCTCTGGGTGTACCTTAGGCATGATTTCACTTAGCTCTTGATGCTTTGTTCGATTTTCTAACTCGAGCCTTCATGATAGAATCACAATGATTGTGTGAAAAAGTGCTAATCTAGGCATTCATTGAAGCACATAGATCTAGTTAAAGAAACATTTTAGCTATTATGTGGCATTATGTTGGTTTAACCTTCCATTTTGTAAGATTCCTCAAGGATCTGGGTAATCAAGGTCATCCTACCCCAACTCCCATAAAAACTTATTTAAAAAACAACCAATCCTAGCTGTACTACCCCTTTTTGTCTTGTGTGCATAAAAATGCATAATCTTTGTTACCAAAACATGCAAAAGCAATCAGGGTCCGAAATGTCTTTAGTAACCTTTTCCTTTTTGTGAAAATATCTCCATGATCTAGAAGTGACAACTCATGAGAGTAAGATTTGGTGTGTTGATAATATTTTAAGGTCTTCTCCATAAAATTTATACAAAAGAAGGATTTATCATTGTTTCTTAAAATATGAAAGGTTACTGTTTATTGGCCGAATAAAAATACAGGCTTTTGTTTACACAAGTGCATTTTCCATAGTTAAACTGATTTCGATTTTCCCTAATTACGTGGCATTGTCGAGTCATGTAGTTATGGAACTTGCTGACTTGAATTGTCCTCCAAAGGATTTGTTTAAAATTTTCTCACTCAACCACGTGCACTGCCACTCTACTCTGAATGCAGTTCGCGAAAATTTCTCCTTCGAGCTCAAATGGTGGTTTCCATGGGACCCCCATTTTTAACGATTGGAATGCTTTTCCGCATCAAATTTAAATCTCTACATCAAAAGTGGCCCTTCTAGATTTAATGATGGCTCGCAATCTGAGTCTAAAACTTCTGATGATTTAATGTTTTACAAGTAAAAACTTATTTAATGTGGAGGTGACGCAGTTCGTTGTTAGATAAATAATACATGTGCGTTAGTATTTGTTAGTGATCGGTTTTGATAACCGTATAACTGTCTCCCTCTCTCGCACAGTCTCTATCAGCCTATATAAAGGCGTCATTCTGTATTCATTGAAGCAATAGCAATATACATAGCAATATATATTCTCCTGTCCAGCGTCCATCATTGGTATCGGAGCGTGGTTGTGCGAGAGAGGAGAGAGAGCAGAGCCTGTTTTTTGCGTGCGCGTGGAAGAGCAGTTTTGCTTGCGTGCTGTGCGTGAGGGAGGACCTGCGTGCCTGTCCCGTTTTTTTTTTGGTGTTTCCTTTGCTGTGCGTGCCGTTTTTTTGGTGTTTTCATCTTTGCTGTGCGTGCTGGAAAGCCATTTCTTGTGCTGTGCGTGCCGCCTGAAGGAGTGCCTGTGCGTGCTGTCCCGTTTTCATCTTTGCTGTAGAGAAGGCGTGAAGAACGTTGTTTGGAGTGCCAGGAACCTGCGTGCGTGAAGGAAGAGAGGTGAGGTCCCGCGTAAAGGAGTGCGTGAAGACGTTCTTTGCTGGTGCAGTTGCCTGTTCCCGCGTGAAGGAGTGTGCCTGTCTCGTTGAAGGAGGTGCTGTCTCGTTGAAGGAGGTGCGTGAAGGGAAAACGTTGCCAGTCCCGCGTGGAGGAGTGTGCAAACGTTGCCTGTCCAGCGAGTTGGAGTCCCGTTTCTTTGCTGCGTGCCTGAAGGAGCGTGAAGAAGACTGAGCCAGATTCGTGCCATTGTGACTGCTACGTTAAGCAAAGTCAGCAGGAGACTGAAAACAGTGTGTGCGCGTATGTCCAAATTTCCGATGCACAAAGCAGCGAGCAATGTCACCAAATATTTGGGCATTGAATGACTGAGACACCACTGGGCTATTCTTTGCCTTGGTCAACGAGCTACACAACACTGGTAACATTCTCTTTGACGAGATTGTGCGCCAAGGACTGTTGGAATACTTCTGGTTCGACGTTCGATGTCAAGCACGGCGGATTCGTGCAGAACTTGAAGTGGTTATGATGCAGATGACGAACGCTGAAATAGATTGCCCACAGGAGCGTCCGTCTCACTGCACGAGCCTATAGAGCCCATCTTCGGGACAGATTCCTTCAGTAAGCATTGTAGCCATTTTTGAAAAATAAATAAATAAATAAAGATACATTTTTGAGTTTTTTGAAAAATGTCTGCTCCAAAAATATTGCTATCAGATGCCCAACTCTTGAAAGGGCCAAATTTCGCCGCATGGAAAACCAAAATGCGGACGATTCTTCAATTCGAAGACCTTTGGGGGATTGTCTCTGGCAAAGACGCCCCTCCTGCAGACGATGATCTGTTGGAAAAATATGAAAAGGCTGATGCGAAAGCACTCATGCTCATCACCCTCAGTCTTTCTGATGAGGTGCAGCCATACATTCGAGAAGCAACTGCTTCTTCTCAGGCTTGGAGCACATTGTGTACCATCTACGAAGCTAAGAATCTGACGACAAAGTTGCAACTTCAGACAAAGCTTCATACGATGAGTATGCATGAAGGCGAATCAGTAGAAGCCTTCTTGCGGCGTGTAGCTGAGTTACGTGCAGAACTCTCTGCACTTGGAGAACCAGTGGACGACAAGTTGCTTGTCCCACTCACCCTGCGAGCTCTTCCGTCACGGTTTCAGACACTGATCACCACGTTGACAATTACTCAACAGGAGGTGAGTTTTGCAACCCTGGTGAATTATCTCCAGCAGGAAGAAGCCATGCAAAATGTACAAGAAGCCTTCGAAGATAAGGCTCTTATCACGAGGCAAAAACATAAGCCTCGGAAAGGGCAATCAGCCCCCCAAAATCAGAAGCAGCATGCTCAGCAGCCATCTTCACAGCGGCCACCACAGCGGCCACCCCAGAAGCAGCATAATCACAAGGCGGATCGGTGGTGCCACATTTGCTCCACGGATACGCACACGACTGCGAACTGTTATTACAACGGTCGCAAGTATGGAAATTCTGGCGAAGAGAGCACTTCTGGCCGCGGATATTCCAAGAAATCCCGATGGCATGCTCGTAATCAGAGGCAGAAGGGCCACATTGCTGCTCAGCAGGAAGCCACCTCAGATGAAGAGGTACCAGATACGACTCATTCTGACATTGTTCTAGTCTCACAGACTTCGCAGCCGTCAGAAGATGTCTGGTTGATTGATTCAGGTGCCAGCAAACACATGACTGGCAACAAGAAGTTGTTCCATACTCTGAGTGACCGGCCCACTGGAGATCGGATCACCATTGCAGACAATCAAGAGTATATTGCAGCAGGGATTGGTGATGTCATCATTCCTCTTGGAACACGAAGATGTACACTGACAAAGGTGCTCTATGTTCCAGGTTTGACTTCAAATCTTTTGTCTGTAAGTCAACTTCTTAACCATAGAATGCAGGTTGAATTCTTTGTTGAAAAAGGGGTCAAGTCCTGCATCATTTCCCAGGGAGAGTCAGTCCTTGCTCAAGCATTTCTGAAGGGCCGTCTATTTGCACTGGATGCGGTCACTTCATCTAGCGTTGCTCTCTCTGCATCAACGGCAGAGTCCACTGCACTTTGGCACTTTCGATATGGTCATCTTTCTGCCGGGGCTCTGCATCAACTCAGTGCGAAGGAAATGGTAAGAGGGCTTCCTCCACTCTCCCATTCCTTACCTGTTTGCTCAGGCTGTCTTGCGGGCAAACAACATAGAGGTCCATTCAAACAGAGCTCTTATCATTCTACAGAGCATCTTCAGGTCGTTCACACCGATCTGTGCGGACCCCTGCCAGCTAGCTTTCAAGGTTTTGTGTACTTTCAGCTCATCATTGATGATTACTCACGGAAAATGTGGGTATATTTCCTTCGGAAGAAGAGTGAGGCACTTGCAAATTTCCAAACCTTCTACCAGCAAGCCACCAGGCAGTCTGGGAAGCCTCTTCTTCTCCTCCGCTCAGATCGAGGGGGGGAATTTGTGTCAAAGAAGTTCTTAGCATACCTGAAGCAGCATGGCATTCAACAACATTTGACTGCTCCCTACACGCCCCAACAGAATGGGATTTCCGAGCGCCACAACAGGACTGTCATGGAGATGGCTCGTTGTATGCTCTCGACCGCCAAGTTGGAGGATCAGTTTTGGGCAGAAGCAGTCCAGACAGCAGTGTATTTACTCAACCGGGCACCCACGAAGATCTTGCAGAACAAGACACCGGAAGAGGTATGGACTGGTCGTAAACCTTCTATTCATCATTTAAGAGTTTTTGGTTGTACTGCATATATGCATGTTCCAGATAAAAGAAGGAAGAAGATCGATCCAAAGACACTGCCATGTCTTTTCTTGGGGTATAGTACTACCTCAAAGGCATATCGTCTCATGGATCCTGAGACGAAGAAGATCTACGAGAGTCGAGATGTGGTATGTGATGAGTCGTCCTTTGACTCCTTGCCACACAATGGAGATCCAGTACCGACCTCGTCACATAGATTGCTCACACATCCAGATGATGAGCAAGATGATTCTTCTCAGAGAGAAGAAGAGCTGAGTGGAGATTTGTTCGTTGATCTTGGCACACTGGAAAACACATCTTCACATCAGCAGCGCCAACGTCCGAAATGGGTCCAGAGTACTATCAGGGATGCACACCTGAACTCACTTCCTGGTACTTCTACGGGAGTTAGAACACGAAGTCAAGCAAGACATGAGGTAAATTTTGCACTCATGAGTTCAGTTGTTGAGAGCACCGAACCTGACACTGTTCGTGAGGCATTAGACCAACCACAGTGGAAACAGGCTATGGATGCTGAATATGATTCCCTGATTCAGAATCGGACGTGGGAACTTGTCGATCTGCCTCCAGGTAAGAAATCCATTGGCTGCAAATGGATTTTCAAAACAAAATATAAGGCAGATGGTTCAATCGACAAACACAAAGCACGACTTGTTGCAAAGGGTTATGCTCAGCAAGAAGGAATTGACTATGACGAGACCTTTGCACCCACTGCGAAGATCAAAACCATCAGAGTTGTATGTGCACTGGCAGCACAAAATGGATGGAAACTTCAGCAGATGGATGTCAAGAGTGCTTTTCTAAATGGTGATCTGCAAGAAGAAGTGTACATGGCCCAACCTGAAGGGTTTGTAGACGAGCATCAACCACACAAGGTATGTCGTCTGATAAAGTCTCTTTATGGACTTAAACAAGCACCTAGGGCATGGTATATAAAAATTGATGATCACCTATTGCAGCATGGATTCACTCGTAGCCCCTCAGATACAAATTTGTATATCAAGAAGGTAGGAACAGAGATTGTCATTCTGGTTTTGTACGTAGATGATCTTGTGATCACAGGAAGTTCTGACAATCTTGTTGATGATGTAAAGAATGATCTGAAGAAATCCTTCGACATGACTGATTTGGGGCTACTTCACTATTGTCTTGGCTTAGAGATATGGCAGAAGAAGAATCATATCTTCGTCTCCCAGATGAAATATGCCAAGACACTCCTGGAAAAGTATGGGATGTCAGATTGTAAACCAATGTCCACACCTATGGAAAAAGGTTTGCAACTATCTAGATTCCAGGATTCACCACAGGTAGATGGCACTCACTACAGGCAGCTTGTGGGGAGTCTCATTTACTTGACTTATACCAGACCAGATCTTTGCTTTGCGGTGAGCTATCTCTCCAGATTTATGCAGGAGCCGAAGAAATGTCATTGGATAGCAGCAAAGCATGTGTTGAGATATGTCTAGGTACAGTTGACTTTGGTCTGGAGTATCAGAAGAACACTCAGTTCTTCTTATAGGGATATACAGACTCGGACTATGCAGGATCCGTTGATGACAGGAAATCCACTTCAGGATATGTTTTTCATCTCGGATCTGGACCTATCTCGTGGATCAGCAAGAAGCAAACTGTTGTTGCTCTCTCATCCACTGAGGCTGAATACCGCGCTGCACGAGGAGCTGTGTGCGAAGCAATTTGGTTACGTCGCATTCTTGCAGATATAGGGATTCCTGAAGAGAAACCTCCCATCATTCACTGCGACAATCAAGGTGTGTTGAAGCTTGTGAAGAATCCTGTTTTTCATGAACGAACAAAGCATATTGAGGTTGAATGTCACTACATTCGTGAACAGGTCTTGAACCACCAAATTCAGCTCCAGTACTGCCCTACTGATTCTCAGATTGCAGATATTCTCACCAAGCCTCTCGGCAAGGTGAAGTTTGATTTATTTAGGGGGTACATTTGTAAGAGCAATGTATTAAGGGGGGGAATGTTAGATAAATAATACATGTGCGTTAGTATTTGTTAGTGATCGGTTTTGATAACCGTATAACTGTCTCCCTCTCTCGCACAGTCTCTATCAGCCTATATAAAGGCGTCATTCTGTATTCATTGAATAGCAATAGCAATATACATAGCAATATATATTCTCCTGTCCAGCGTTTACTGTTCTGAACTTTTCGGCTCCATTGGTTCCCTTAAGTAGAAAAACCCATGTGTAAAATACATCTAGTAGAAATTTGAATTTCTTGATTTGTTTGCCTCTAAAAGAAAAAGATGCAACTTTATAAATTTTTGCATGATTTCATTTTGAGAAATGCAAAATTTTGGCCTTCTGAGTGGTTGCACTATTTCAAAGGATTTCTGGGACAAAGTCCGCTCTTTTGGAAATTTGACGGGAATGAGATTCATGAAACTCAGATTCAAGTTTATTTTATTTAAACTATATCTTCCTATGACTAACACTGCTTCCCTTGAGTGATTCCAATCTTTGATGCAGTAGTTGGTTCTAGGGTGTCCAATTTTATGAAAATCGGAGCTCGGAGTCAATAGGCAGTTGTGGCCGTTTAGGTTTAGGATCTTAACATTGATCATTTGAGCTAAACATGTTCTTCCCCTGTTTTCGGCAATTTGGAGGCTTTGTTGCGTCCCACTTGCTTTAATACCCAATCTTGATTTCAATCATGCCTACAGGGTAGCTTTGATAGTTCCGAGAATTTTTCATACATCGGCCATGTAAACCAATCTGTTAGCACTCGCTAGCCCATATGTCCCATCATTGGTCGGTTTTGGGACAAATTCACCCGGTTCGGCCGGTTTACAAATGCACTTTCATTCCCAACTTTTGAAAAGGACATGTGATGCCTGGGCCACTCATGAACACAACCAATGTGCATTACATTTGTAAAACTTCTTATTCTTTTTGCGTACTATTTAGGCCCATGAAAAAGAGATGTTTCGGGCTCTTGACTTTTCATTTGAGAAACACGGTGAAGTTTTTGGCCGATTGCTATCTTTTTGTCAATCAAGATTAGCTGAATGGAAAGGGACATCCTAATTTAACAGAGATTTATCCAGTCGAGATCAATTTTTTCTCTTCCAATTTATACCAAAAATCTCTGGTTAATCTTCACTTACCAATCATGACAGCGTCCAGAATACGCGTGTTTTCAATCTGAAAACATATCTTGCAAGACTTATCCAAGACCTAGATCTTTTCCTATTTTCTTCGGCAGAAGTATCTCCTTGGATAGATTGCTCCCATTGAAACTAAAGTGGGATTGTAATCTATCTTTTGATCATACGTTTAACTATGATCATTGCTTGAGGACTAAAACTTAGCAAAAGGTCGCCTCTTCCAACATGGATATTCTCAAGGATAGTTGAATTTCTCCTCATAGAACTAACAGAGCTACAAAATAGGTTCAACACAACATTGGTTGAAAGGCTACAATAAAATAGATTCTCAGATATTATTATTTGAAGGTGTTACCCACTTTTGGATAACCTGAGTGAAATAAAAAATAGATCCATCATCTGCCCACCCAAGCCATGAAACATATAAATCTTTTGCCCAATTTCACTCTAACCTATTTGCCTGGGTTCAAAGGAATTATCCTACAAATTTATGTTATCAGGAAATTATCCTTCCAGGGATTGTTTTGAATTTGGGGGAGAACATTCCATAAGATATCCTTGTTCAACACCTGAGTTTCACAACTACTTCCCTATCCCTTTGAATTCCCATGCACACAACATGTCTTACTAGCTTCCGATTCCCACGCACTGCAAAGATTGCGATTTTTTGATTCACGTGATCCAAAGTGGTTATATTAAACACATCCCATAAAACACTTAGGTGGCATCCATTGTTGTGGATTTAGTTCAAAATCAAGGCCCTCCGAACTATAAACACTGGCATGGTATCTTCCAAATATGTGTGTAGTTATTTTATTTTTACACCTAGTGCACTAGCTTTCATTTGATAAATCTAGGTAAAGAAAGTTTAGAATCTTTCCATTTCTAGTTTCTAGAATTAACAGACATTTTACAAATCATACTTAGTGCATATTACACAACTAAGGTAGAAATCCCAGTGGACGAATCCCTGTTGATCTGACAAATGAGGCATACCAATGAAAACCTCTGTCAAAGTCAGATTTGTTACTAATCTTTGCAAGCGTTACAACAATCGTATTCCTTTCTTTGCTAGGGATCCTATCGACTAGGACATTATTTCCAGAGCTAGGCCAAAAGTACTTCAAAATAAAGCCGAAAGAAAATCCTGGAGAGTTTTTCATGATAAACAGCCAAGAAGAGGGATGATCCATTGATGAAAGTGTCGGCCTATACATTGAAGACTGAATTCAAGTGACTCTGAATCAGGTAGCCTCTTTGTGGAATTGAATTCTCCAGCTGGAGAAGATGCACTTCATTTGATTTTGAAAAGACGTTTTCTTCTCATTCTACACCCATGTTTTCAGAATGGTTACAGAATAGGGATTTCCAAGAAACAAGGCCTTTGGGGGATATCCATTTTGAAAATTATACTCATGTGTCCAAGGAACCTTTGCCCCTTATCAATTTGGTCACCATCTAACAGGGTCACCTTCTCAAATCAACATGGGCCATCCCCCAAAGAGACCCCACTTTTGTTGTAAACACCTTTGTTGACCTATAAATTTTTTGGATACATGATGGATATCCAAATGCCAGCTCCCTCAAGATGTAAGTAACAAAATGCCAAAGTTCCAAGGAAACCCATTATAACTGGTGATCAGCATCCAAAGCTTTTTATCAATATGATGGAAGATTTTGAGATTTACATTCATGAATATGTATATATCAATTTCCTTTTATCCATACCTTGGAAGACAGATGCTAGGGACTGGTATAAAGCATTGCTAGATAACTCTATTGATTCTTAGACTAAGATAAGCAATGCATTTAGATTGTAGTATGGTGATAGAACTAACCCTAGGTTTCTTTTGATAAGAATTTGAAAACATAAAAAAGAATCCTAATGATTAGTACATGATTTCAACAGAATTTTAATAAGACCTTGAGGAGATTCATTGTTAGGATAAGGCCTTGTGATGAGTCATGTTTGATCAAATATTCCTTAATGCATTTGATAAAAAGGTTGCATATTACTTAAGACATAAAAACCCCAAAATTTGAGGCAAGCCTTCATTTATGGCTTTGCAAATAGATAGAACAACATCAAGGAAATTGGAAAGCCTTCATAAAGGGAGGGTGTAAAATTAATTAACCCATAAAAACCTCAAACAAGTAAAGCTACTGATTTGGAAGTTGTGAAAACTTTGGCAAGGGATGTCAAAGAAATTTCCTATAAACTATCCTGGGTATGAGAAGGAATTTGGAAGAACTCACAAGGTCAACAAAATAACAAAGCCAAGACAAGTTTACAAATCACCAAAGATCTGATGATAGAGGTAAAGGACCTATTGGATTTGGAAACAGATAGCCCCAAGGTAGGGAAACAGAATGGTGCCTGATCCTTTGGCTACCAGAGTTTCTATTGTGGAGGAGACAAATGCCATTGATTGGTGTGACCAATGTTTCATGCCTCATGCTCCTTATGAAGAAGATCAACAAGAAGAAGAAGAATTGTACTTTGATGACAATGATGATGATGTCTACATGATGGGTTGCTCCACAAGCTTACAACAAGGGGTAACTTAAATTGAGGTGATAAGTGCCCGAACTTCTGCTACTTTTTGGGACTGCATTCATAGGGTACCTATTATTTCCCTCTCATATTTTAGAAGTATATACTATAAAGGCTTTTGAATTTCCAAATAATGACTTTGAATATTTAAGGGCTTTAATGATAAAGAAGTATGATGGAGGAATTCCATCTGAGGAGGATAGACAATTATTGATGAATGTTGTTGTTGCTCAAGAGAAGGAATATAACACAAGAAGTAAGGATTGTCAAAGGGATAGGGCCTCAAGCCAAGCCAAAATCTCCCTTACTTTCAAACATTCCTAAAGAGGCTCCTAAGAAAGAGGCATCTGCCAAAATCCCTACAGTTCTAAACAAAAATCATATCCCTCCTCATGCCCAAGTTATCAAAAATCTTGTACCACCTAATGAGTGTGTTGGTTTTCCTTCCAATATTACCTTGTCAAGGAATGTCCCATATGATATTTCCCAAGTTTTAAGTCAAATCAAAGTCTATGTTCCAATTTTTGAGTTGCTTAGGATTCCTAAGCACAAAAAGAGAGCATTTGAATACTTGGGATTGAAATAAGAGAAGACTACCCTAGGTAGAAATGTAAATGTTGTGGAGACTCCTCTAATCATTCAAGAATTAGAAACACCACCAACATTGGATGAACTAGGTGAACCACTTGAGGTCTATTTGGGGACATCCTTGGTGGAATCTCAGATGAATGTGGATCCATTCTTCACCACTTTGATCATTAAGGACATACTACTGCATGTTTGAATCAGGGGCATCATGTAATGTTATGCTTCTGGAATTCATGAACGAGATGAATATCAAAGTGACAACATCATATGGGAAGTGCACTGCCATGGATTCTAGAGAAGTTTCCAGTAGTGAGATATGTGAAAGGTTTGGTGGTGCAACTTGTAGCTTACCCAAGGTAAAAATTTAAAACTTGATGTTGTCATCATTGACTGCCCAGCCAAGTGGGGTATGCTACTGTCAAGAAAATGGGCTGCTAGTGTTGGTGGGAGTGTCCAAATTGATATGTCCTATGCCACCATTCCAATTAAAGGAAGCCTTTTCAGGTTGTATGGAGAAAATAAAATGTTGCATCTTATTGAGGATCCCAACAATGCATCCTATGAAGTATTGTACACAAATGTTGATGCTAACAACTTTGTAGGATTTGCTGATGGAAAGGAGCACAAGATTGAGGAATGCAGGTGTCTTGAACAAGTGGGATCTCCTTGGAATATATTGTTTGATGGAGCTTTCTCCATGTTTGGGAATGGTGTTGGTGTTGTTCTACTTTCTCCTAGTCAGGAAAAAATTGTTTTTTCCTTCAAACTCAACTTTGAGTGCACCAACAACATTGTTGAGTATGAGGCACTGTTGTTGGGTTTAAGAATTGCTTGGAAATATGGTATCAAGGACATCATTGTCAAAGGATACTCATAATTAATTGTAAAACAAGTCAGAAAATTGTATGCCACAAAGAATCAACGAATGAAACAATATAAACATGCAGTTTGGGATTTTATTGAGATGTTTGATTCATTCAACATCAGTGCATCATGATAGGAAATTCAATGATTTATGAGAAACAAGCTTTCAGTATTGGGGTATCTTTTTTGACAATTGTATAATGTCCCCATATTTTGAATATGATGTTGAGGTATTGACAAGACCTTCTGTCCCTGACAACATTAAACATTGGCAGGTTTTTGATGATGATGCTCAGGTCAGAAGATTTCTATAGAACAAGGGAGAGTTTTCTGATCAATGCATTGATTTGGAGCCAATGGTATGTATAACAGAAGGAAAAGAAACCTTGTTTGGAAAGGGCATCATCCAACTAAAAACCAATACCATTCCTAGAGGATTGGTTGCTCTTGAGTCCAATTTTGATAATGTTGATCACATTGTTAACAGATGCATGGCAGCCTCAAGGAATATTGAGGAGCATGATCTTGGCACAAAGGAGAAGCCAAGGAAAATTTTGTTAAGAAGCAATCTCAGCAAGGAGGAGAAGCAGTCATACATCCAATTGTTGAAGAAATACCAAGATTGCATGGCTTGGACATATTCTAAACTAAAAGCATACAAAGAGGACTTGTTTCAGCATGAGATTCCCTTGGAGTCTAATGCAAAGCCATTCATGCAAAAAAAAAGGCCAATCAACCCACTCTTATCTCTTAAGATGCAAGAGGAACTGAATAAGCTGAGAGATGGAGGGATTATTCATCCCACAAGGTATTCTTCTTGGGTTGCAAACCTAGTACTAGTAAGAAAGAAGAATGGTGATATTAGGTTATGTGTGGACTTCAGGAATCTAAACAGAGCATCAATGAAGGATAATTTTCTTTTACCAAATACGGAGAACATGTTGTAGTTAGTGACTAGTGTCTGAGTTTACTTTCCACCTTGGATGGTTTCTCTGGTTATAACCAAGTTGTGGTGAAGGAATAAGAAAGGATCAAGACAGCCTTTACTACTCCTTGGGGAACATATGTGTATGTAAGGATGCCCTTTGGTCTGATGAATGCTGGAGCAACCTTCCAAAGAGAAATGGATGTTGTTTTTTGCTAGTTACATCAATGAGTTTATTGTTGTCTACCAGGATGATGTGACTATGTTTTCTAGAAGAGAAGTGACCACTTGTTGCACTTGGAGAAGATGTTGATAAGATGTAGAGAATATGGCATCTCACTCAATCCAAAGAAGTCCATTTTCGAGTGCAGAAGAAAAGTTGCTTGGTCACATTGTGTCACAAGAAGGAGTGATGATTGATCCAGAAAGAGTAGAGGCCATTAGCAAGGTCCCAATCCCAAGAACCAAGAAGGGAATTCAGTCCTTCTTTGGGAAAATAAACTTCATCAGAAGATTCATATCAAACTTTGTTGAGTTGACCATTCCAATCACTTCCATGCTGAAGAAAGACCAAGTCATCAAATGGGAGGAGGCTGCCATCCAAGCCTTCAATGGGATTAAAGAGGCACTAAACCATGCACCTGTTCTGACAGCTCCAGATTATAAGAAGCCTTTGTAACTATTTTCCTTTGCTTCAGAGAACACTATTGCTTCTGTCCTGTTGCAGAAGGATGATGAAGGGGTTGAGAGGCCAATTGCCTTTTTCAGTAAGGCCTTGTAGGGGGCTGAGCTAAAGTACACTATCATGGAGAATCAAGCATTTTCCTTGGTAAAAAAAAAAAAATATTTTTAGACCTTACATTCTAAGTTCTAAAGTGGTTGCTTATGTTCCCCACACCATGGTGAAGGATATCTTGTCAGAGATGGAGGTCTCAAGCAAAAGATGCAGGTGGGTGAACAAGTTACAAGAATATGATATGGATATCCAAACCATGAAGTTGGTGAGAGGTTTGGGCTTGGCTAAGCTTATGGCTGAGACTTGAAACTTGTAAAATATTGAGGTAAATGAGCTAGAAGAAGAAAGGGTAGGTGTTTTTTGAAAGGTTGATGAGTTATGAGTGGTACAAGGATGCACAATTTTATATCTTAGACACTTATACTTCCCTGAGAATTTAAGTAAGAACAAGAAAAGGGTTTCTTAAGTTGGCCTCCCAGAAATATGTCATTACTAATTATGGGTTGGCTTGGAAGAACCCTCAGAGGGAGTCCTCTTAAGATGCATTACTGAAGAAGAAGCCCCAAAGATAATTGTTGATCTCCATGGAGGATTTTGTGGGAGGCATTTTACTGTAAGAGTCATAGAACACAAGATCCTGAGGGCTGGTTATTGGTGGCCAACTCTCTTGAGGGATACAAATCTTTTTGTTAGAAGATGTGAGAGTTGTCAGCGCTTCTCTGGAATACTAAAAGCTTTAGGCTCCCTTCCTTGATAGCCTATATCAATTAAAGCTCCATTCAAGCAATGGGGAATGGATTTCATTGGTGAGATTTCAGACCCTTTAAGTGCCGGCCATAAGTGGATTCTTGTAGCCACTGATTACTTCACCAAGTGGGTGGAGGAAATCCCCACCAAAAGAGAAAAACACCAAATTGTCATGGATTTTCTGTTGAACCATATCATCTATAGGTTTGGGGTGCCAGTCAAGATTGTTGTTGAAAATGCCATGAGCTTTAGAGCTAAACCTTTGATGGCAATGTGCAAGGAGTATGGGATCAACTTGACATATGCCTCCAATTACAATCCCTAAGGAAATGGACAAGGTGAGTCCAGTAACAAAAACTTTCTGAAGATTATCAAAAGAACCTTGAAGCTATATAAGAGAAAGTGGCGTGAAAATTTGAAGTTTATTGTTTGGGACAGATAGGATCACTGCTAAAAGGGCCACTGGAAAGAGTCCATTTGATTTGGTGTATGGAACTCAGGCCCTCCTAATGCCTCTTCATATGCAATTATCCTCATATCATAGAGGAGGATCAAAAGGTAGGTCCCTATGATGCTTGCATTAACCAGATTGTTGAACTTGATGAAGAGAGGAGGGCATCCCACCAGAGGCATGTAAAGTTTAGAGAAAGGCTGAAGAAGTTATTTGACAAGAAGGTCACTCTTAGGGCCTTCAATGTTGGAGATCTTGTGCTGCTATGGGATAACATACATGAGGATAAGGGCAAGCATGGAAATTTTGACTCATTATGGATGGGCCCTTACTCCATTGATATCAGGATTGGTGACCATACCTTCTTCCTCAAGGACTTAGATGGCGAACTACTTAAATTACCTTTTAATGGCAAGCATTTGAAGCATTTCTTGGATTGATTCCCTTGAAATCAAGGCAAAAATATTGTGTACAAGTGTATAGTTTGTTGTTTATCTCTTGTCTTTTTTGTTTTTGTTTATTCTGGTCCTCAATGACCTATTTTTGTTGGTTTCTCTATTTCATTTTTGGAGATGGCTCTTTTTCTCTATTCTGCAAATTGAATCTATTTGCCCAATGGATATTTTTGCACTTGGTCTACCTTTGTTCTTGTGGCACTCACGGGGAGTTCCCATCCCTGAGTCGGAGCTGATGTTGGTGATCAAAATAGTATCACCCCAGTTTTCCATTAAAAATCTATCGATTTACACCTCTTGTCACTTTATTTTTCTCATGTTGTGTCAGGTTAATCTTTGTTTCCATTTTTAATCTATTCATGGGTCGTAGATCACTTATGGGTCCATGGTTTTCTCCTTGTTTCTTTGTTCCTCCAGAAAAGGTCTCTAATTTGGGTCTCCTGTTCTCTGTTCATCTAAAAACTCGGTTTCTTCTCCCATATTTTTCATTCTCCATGGCCAAGATTATGTCTTCCTTTTCATTTCTACCCTAAATAATTGAAGAAAAATGAATGGATGTGTCTATAAGGAACGTATTTGAGCCTTGTAACATTTCTAAATTCTCTGTCCTTGGAGAAATTTTCATTTTCAAGCTTGAATGATCATTTTTCTATATTTTATGGTTTGACGGGTGCATTTCTCCTGGTCAAATTTGCATGCTTGCATCGATAGGGAAAAGGGCCTATTTTGGTTGGACATGGCTCATCTGGGTACTTCAAAATTTCTATGAATCACCTCAACTTAAAACATGTCCATGTGGAGGAACGACACTCATTTGAAGATCTACTTTTTGGTTTTTCCTTGGAGTAGCGCAGGAAGGACATGTGGAGGTTTCTGCTACTTTTCCCAGCCTTAGATAAATTTTATGCAGCTCAAATAGTTTTTTTGGAGAAAAGGGACACTAGGCGAGCCCGCTCTCACAAAGAGTCTTTTAATTAAGTTCCAGGTGGACACTTGGAGGCCTCCGCTAACTTTTCATTTTTATTGGAATTTTCAACAGCCAAAGGAGACTGCCTCGGAGCATGACACTTTGTGCCTTCAACTGATCTTGAAGCCTTCAAACAAAGGGTTTTTTGGCCAAGACACATGGCGAGCCCACGCTCATTCAAGGTCTCAATTTTTGGGGACCATCTCAAGGTGTGCCATAGTGACAAGTGGCAGTTTGATAAGTCAAAAATAGTGGGGAGGTGGACCAGCAGAGGCAACTTAGAATTTTTTTCTCTTATGATCAAAAGGGTTAAGATATAAAAAATGGCCCACAAGCTTGATGGAAGAAACGTCAAATATTGCTCCAGTGAATGGTGGAGGTGCGGGCCTTCGGAGGAAATTTGGAAACTTTTCCCTTTGTGGGAAAAAGAGTTAAAAGTAAAAAAGGAAGTGTGGTTCTGTTGGGACCCACATTGGAAACTTCAAGCAGAATGGCGGAGCTATGGGGAAAACTTGGAAAATTTTCCTTTTTCCAAAAAGAGGGTCAAATGGCATAATTTATCTGCTATTCCTCTGGGACCCACCTTTGCAGGACATGTGTCAGGATCTTTTCTCAAGGGTGGAGATGTGGAACAAAATGTGAAATTTTTACATTTTTCCAAAATTTGTAAAAAGTCAGAGGAAACCCCCGGGTTCGTTTTTAAGTTTGAATCTTCCACATGGATGGACTAAATTCAAAGTAAAGATCAATGACAGCTAAGATTCTGAATCTGATTTTCCCCCCATTTTTACTGAAACATGCTTGGAGGTGTGAGTCTTCATGATTTCTTGGTACATCTCCTACATGCCAGGAAGAGAGGGGATTTAATGTCGATATCTGAGTTTGGTGGGGAGATCTGGAAGATGTCTTTCACAATTAAAATGGTCTGAATATCGTGCTCGATGAGATTTTCTATTTTTCTTCTCCCAAGCATGCAAGGATCAAAATTTTATAGATTAGGGGTAGAAGTGGTTGGAAAATTGAAGAAAGAGTGATCTACCAGAGGAAGTAGTTGAATGTGGGAGGTATTCAATGAGATATGCCCCCTCGAGCACCTGGAAAATTTTTACAAACCTAATTCTAGGAATCTCGATTGTGATCATGGCAAGCACTGGTAGCACTCAAGGTCTAGATTTTTGAGGGGAAAGGGGATCTATTGTAAATGTTATAAATGGCACAAATTTTTGATGTAAATGGTTGGAGTGTTAGGGTTTGGGACTAAATTTTCTAATAGAAAAAAGCTTGAAAGAGCCCATCATTTTTGAGAAGCCATTTGAGAATCTTGTATAGCTCTTTTGTATTAAATCTGAGCATGTTAAGTTGACTGCAAGTGTACAACCATTGACAAGCTCTGATACTGTTCTAGAAAATTTCCCCTACTAAAAAATTTAATAAAATTCGAGTTATTCTGTGTTTTCTTGAGCAAAATGTGTTTTTTTTATTTATGAATGTATGCGATTATTTTTTATTATTTCTATTGCAATCTTGTATTAAAATCTGATTCAATCACACAATCCCCAATCCTTGTGACAATTTAGTCGCATTTTCAATTTTATACCTCAGAATAGCTTTCATCTGGGATTGGAGTAAACAATTTAAAATCACTTTTCTTTCATTTGTTGAAAAAGATTGTCTGTAAGCCTTTCGGTATACCTTAGGCGTGATTTTTCTTAGATCTTGATACTTTCTTGTGTTTCCTAACTCGAACCTTCATGGTGGAATCTCAAAGAATGTTTGAAAAAGTGCTAATACCAGCCTCTACTGAAGCACATATCCTGGTTAAAGAAACACTATAGATGTTTTGAGGCATTCTGTTGGTTTAACCTTCCATTTTGTAAGATTCCTTAAGGATCTGGAAAGTCAAGTTCATCTCTGCCCCACCTCCCACCAAAAAATTTATTCAAAAATAACCAATCCTATGCATACTACCCCTTTTTGTCCTGTGTGTGCAAAAATGCATAGTTTCCATTACCAAAAGCATGCAGAAAGAATTGAGATTCCCAAATGTCGTTAGTAACCTGAACCTTTCGTGAAAATATCTCCATTATCTAGAAGTGACAACTCGTGAGAGTCATATTTGGTGTGTTGATCACGTTTTCCCAAGGTCTTCTCTATAAAATTTATGCAAAAGAAGGATTTATCAGTATTCTTCAATAATAGAGGTTACAAAATAGGTTCTCTTACCTTGGTTGAAAGGCACAACCTAAAATAGTTAGGATCAGATCACATCCTTTTAAGGTGCTACCCACTCCTTTCGAAACCTGAGTGCTAACAAGTCAGATAGATTTACTTCCCTGGCTACAAAATGACATACATGATTATCTATCTGCCTCTGAGTGTCTTGTTAAAATCCATGATGTTGCTCGATCTTTGAAGGAGATTAAATCTGGGTACCAACACAGGGTTGTTAAGCCTCAAAAGTCAGATTTGAACAAAGGTTTTGAAAAAGAGATAGAAATGGTTCTAAGATAAGAAGAGGTGAATGAAGAAAATGATTATGAGAGAGAAGATAAGTACATGTTAAGGTACTTGAGGACCAGCAGAGAGCTCCAGTGGATAGAAAAAAAAGTTGATGAAGCTAAGAAAGATGACAAGAAAGTGTTATGGGAATATTTCAAGAGTGGAAAGGAAGAAAAACAGAGCATGAGGAAGAGGAATGAGGCATGCAAGCCTATTTTTTTATTATTCTATCATTGCTTTGAGTATTGGTTTTGTAGGTACAAGTGAAGGAGATTAAGGAGTAGATCATTTAATGAGAATAATGAGAAATTTATAGTGGAATTTACAAGAACAAGTATTTAAAGAAGATGAAAGAAATGAATATTATGAAGACAATAAGAGAGTTCATGCTCATCTTCCTTGATCACATTTCGATTTACTCATGTATGTGTTAGGAGCATGAGGGGAACCTTTGCCAGGTTATTCAGTGTCTTCGAGAGTAGTAGCTTAATGGAAACATGGAGAAGTGTGCATTATTTTAGATGAAGGTGTAGTATTTGGGTCATATCATTTCTAGGGAAGGTATCACCGTCAATCCTTCCAAGATTACAGCTATCATGGACTAGCTGGTACCCACTACTATGACTGAAGTGCGTAGCTTCATGGGATTGCAATTTCCTATAGGATATGTTCAGGACTTCTGCTTTGCCATTGTGACCCCCCATCACTTCCTTCAGTGGAGGGAAGAAATTTGTTGGTCAGACAGGTGCAAGCAAGCCTTCAAAGACATAGAAGTAGTGTCTCACTACAAACCTATTTCTTAGCAGTGCTGGATCACACAAGTGATGTTTTTCATTTGCACGGATGCGTCTGGCTGATCCCTTTAGCAGACTTGGAGGTGTTGTTGATTTAGAGGGTAAGTATTGGATTTTGAGTCTGAAAACTCAAGGATTATGAGCTTAATTATGCTACTCGTGATCTTGACTTATGTGTAGTTGTGCCACGCTTTGGTTTCCGATTAGAGGCACTTTCCTCTTGGTCTTAGATTCCACTCAGGACTGATCATTGATCTTCAACCCACCTCTTCACACGCCCAATCCAATGCTCATCGGAGAGTTGGTGGAGTTGGCTTTGTGAGTATGATATGGAATGAACATGACAGGAAAGGAGAATGTGGTGTGCCAGATTCTCTCAGGCAGATGGTACATGGCTTATGACCACCTCAGTGGGCATAGATTTTGTGGAGAAGATTCCTTTAGCACCTTTCCTCTTGATAGCTTCAACATTACAGTTTAGCAGAGAGCGGTTTTCCCGAGACCCTCAAGGGGAATTTTGATGGTTTCTCACTAGGGCAAATGGCCTTCTCAGGAATAGAGGTCGTATTTATGTTTCCTAGAGAATGGAGGATTGAGGTAGAGACATAGTGATAGAGCACATCATGCACCCTATTCAGCCCATCTGGGGTAGAATATGCACACTATTTTGAATGGGAGTTGGCATCACTTGGAGAGGACGTTGTATGAGACATGTTTCAATTTGTGTCAGCTGTTGAGAGTGCTAGAAATTGAAGGCTGAGCATCAACATCTAGTTGGCCTTCTCTTTTTCCTCATGCTATCTTGGCTGGAAGTGGGACCCATTTCCATGGACTTCATTTTTGGGCTATTACCGATGTCACGATATCACCACGGACGCTCCATCCATGGTCCCGGTTGAATAAATTGACAAAATGACTCATTTCTCTGGTACACCACTATACATCTTGTGCAGTGGCATGGGTAATATCTTGATGATATTGTCAGGTTGCATGGGATTCCGTGGTAAATACTAGTGAGTTGAATCCTTGGTACACTTCCCATCTCTGGACTTACACCATGCAGACATGCCCATCGGCGGAAAGACAACTTTAGCACAACATATCACCTCAAATAGCTTGAACAACTAACTGGGTGAATAATTTTAAGGATATGCTCAGGATGTAGGTGATGGATCAATTTCTAGATGGGAGGATTACCCGTACTTGGTGTGGTAAGTGTTCCTCAACAATAGTTTTCAGAGTTCTACAGGAATGGCTCCTTTTTTAGGCTTTATATGGTAGAGAGTGTAGGACCTCTTAGTTGGGACAGGTTAAGGACGGATTCTCTTGACCAGCTTGGGCAGGACATGGAGCAGCAGGTGTTTTTTGATCAAACCAGAGATTGCAAAGAGGCACAGGATTATGTAAAATAAGTACATGGATCAGGCATAGGACTACCCTGTAGTTTTTGGTGTGGGTAGGAAGGTGTTCTCATGCAGGCCACATAAGACGCCCTATTCGGTATGAGAAAAGGTTATAAGCTATCTCATAGATTCGTGGGTTCCTTTTGAGATCTTGGAACGTATCGGCCCTTGTGGCCTACATCTAGTGTTTGCCACCTAGAATTGTCTCACATCCATGATGTGTTTTTATGTTTTCAGTTCTTAGGATATATGTTGCAGATCTTTCTCTGGTGTTAGAATTGACCTCATTGCAGGTGCAAGATCAGGTTAGGTATGGTGGATCCCAATGCGCATATATATCGTAGGACCTGGGCCTTCGAGGTAGATCGGTTTGATCAATGTCCGGGTGCATGGGGATCAGATAAGATGAGACCTGCAACTACATGGGAGGAGGCTACTTTTAACTATGAGTTCAGTTTCCCCATTTGTTCCAGTGAACTCTAGGAGGAATTCGAGTCAAAGGAGAGGGGATGAGTGCCAACTTCCCTTTGACCATGCCCTTTTTATACTATCATGCTATGTTTGATTTATTAAATGGAGCAGGATTATGGACTTTATTATGTATGATGTTAGATGTTAGATCATGGCTTATTGTTGACTTGATAAGTTTATGATCGCACTGATGATTAATTAGAGACATTTTTGGATATTGATGTTGATATCTGTTTGAACATGTTATATTTGGATCTTGTTCCGGACATGTGATATTTGGATATTGTGATAGACCTAGAAATGGAAATTATTGATGAGTATAGTTGTTTGAGTAACTTGCAAATGATCTTTATGGTTGCGCTTGGATTTTTTGGATTTCATATATCTAGAAGATATTGGAATTTTATCTATATTATTTTGAATTTTCTGCTATGACACGAGGCTAAAGGAGGTATTTTGTGTTTTTAGGTTAAAATATCACAACAACATCAGGGTTGGAGACCAATCACATTAAAATCTAGATGATTCAACAGGTCACCATGGCACCTAGTACATTGTTTGTGCGTGTTTGTGTGTGTTAGGAATTCCCATGGGGGGATCACCTTTACATGTGACCAAGGGGTTATGTGTTTTTTATTATTGACCCATTTTTTTAATGTTGTGCATGTGTTTATTTTTTGTGATGCATTTGCTTGCTTTTCTTATTTCCAATCATAATGTTGTATTAATATTGTGGGTAGCATGGTTTAATATTATTAAATAAAATATGTCATATAAAAAGTCATTAATAGAGTTTTTTTTGGTCTTGAATTGAAGTTTGTAAGGCGGGGAGATGTGTAAGTGATTTGTACGTAAATTTTGAGGTGTGAAACAGTTTATCTTCTTGGAAATTATAATTTGTCCTTGAAGGCTGTTTTGGGCTTGTGGACAGTTAACTTGTCCCTACCTCTACATTCATTTACCAATCATACCTATGGTTGGAGACTTTGAAATTTGCCTTTTATAAATTCTTTAAGAGAATAAATTGTATGTTTTTATTTGGCACTTGTCTTACTGATCTAATTTCAGTCCTTTGGGGTGTGGTTGGATTTGAAGTTGTAATTAAAACTATCATTTTATTCACCCACCCTATTTATTATGCATTGAGATGAACTTTACTTTGGGGTTGGGGTTGACATTGTGTGATGTGGAATTTCTACTGGATCCACTCTCCTCTTCCCTTCCCTCTTCTATAAAATTTGAATTCCTGCCTTATTTTAGGTTGCTCACTTTGGCAACTCTATTCTTGGGTGTGATTTTTTTACTGTTTTGGATTCTTTTCTCTTGAATTTTTTTTTTGGAAATTTTTTACATGCTTGTGTCTTGGGCTGTTTGGATTGGTCTGTTGTGTTTTGGGATAAATACGTTGTTTTTGGGAACTTGGTAAGAACTCATCATGAGAGTAGAGCTTGGCTCTTGAAATGCTTTTCTTATGAAATTTTTTATATGTGTGAATGTTTTGGCATTTTTGGGCTATTGGTAGATGGCCTATGAATGGTGTAGGAGGAGACTACGGGGTTTATTATTGTGGAAGCACTGTGTTTTTAGACGTAAAGGAGGAGGATTTGGATTTGGGTTCCACCTTAACAATAAATTAACTTGCATTTCTTTACTCATTATGGGGTTCCTTAGAGGTTGGGGAGGAATAAGGCAATGTGAGGAATCAGGGGTCACTTGGGGAGGCCATAAGTAATGTCAAGGTTTTTTATATACTATATTTTATGATTTTGTAATTAAGGTGGTGATACCCTTTCCTCTTTTGGGATGCATAAGAAGCATCCCCCATAGTTTCTTTCTCTTTGGTGTTGATGGAGCCTTAGTAATGTTTGTCTTTCTTTAATGTAGTCTTAAACTACATTCTTTTTTGGATTGTGTTTTGTTGTGAAAATATTGCTTGTTTGTTGAGAAAGCTATTGTTTTGCCATGAGTTGGATCACAATCTCTTTACTGCATCTGTGGTTAGGATCAGTGGAAAATGAATGAGATGACTTCTCCTCTTCATTGGTCTGTCT
>JAHRHJ020003391.1:0-179830 GCA_019776745.2 Taxus chinensis
CGAGCACCAGAAACTTTTGTAGATTGATTCTACGAATCATGAAAGATCATGGCAAACTTGTGCATTAACTTTTTTTTCTTTTTTCTTTTTGGTAGAAGGGATTTGGTGTAAATTCTATAAATGGGCATGAATTTTCATGGCAAATGGTTGGGATTTTTTGGAAAGATCGGAACTAGATTTTTCCAAGCAGAAAAATGCGTGACAAAGCCCTCCATTATAGAAGTCATCCAGAGAAAAGCCTATATATCTCTCTATAATATAAAATTTGATCGTGTCAAGGTGGTTGGCAATGTAATAACCGTTGACTAGCTTTGAGAATTGTTTTGGAAATTTCCTTACTAATACAATTTTATCAAAATTTGGTTACTCCTGTGTTAATCTTGAGTAAATTGTATTTATTTCATATCTAAATAATATACGAGGTAGTTTTTCTTGTTTTCTATTAACATCTTGTACCAAATAAGGGTTCGAGTCACATAGGTCCTCCTCAGTCTATTGTGATAGTTTAGTGGCATCCCTGTAAATGTTCATTTTCTCATAAGAGCCTTCATCTAGGAGAGTGATAATGGTTTTCAAAATCACTTTCTTTTCATTTTTTTGGATAGAGATCTCTATAAGTCTCTGGTGTACCTCAGGCATGACTTGGTTTAAATATTGGTGATTTTTGGGTTCTCTAACTCAAATCCTCATGATAGAATCCCCATCGAGGTTTTCTCTGAAAGAGCGCTAATCTGGATAATCTGGGCCTCCATTGAAGCTCATATTCTATTTGAGAACATAATTTTATTTTTTTTTTTTTTTGGGTCATTTTGTTGATTGAATAATCCTTCCTCATGTTGCATAATCTCTCAAGGATCTGGTGAGTTAAGTCCGTCCTATCTCCCCTCCCCCCACCAATATTCATTTAACAACAACCAATCCTACCCATAGTACCCTATTTTGTCATTTGTGTCACAAATGCATATCTTTGTTACAAACATGTAGAACACAATCAGGGTCTCAAATGTCTTTAGAAACTTTTCCTTGTTTGGGAAATATTCTCCATGATGTCGAAGTGACAACTGTGAGAAGTCATATCTGGTGTAATTGGTCATATTTTTTCCCAAGGTCTTCTCTACAAAACGTATGCAAAGAATGGTCCTTGTATAATCTCCTTTAAATAATAGAGGTACAATAAGGTTCCTCTTACCTTGGTTGTAAGGAACAACCTAAAATTAATTAGGATCAATCATATCCTTTTGAAGGTGCTACCGATGCTCTCCACACATCCAAGTAAACAATGGACAAAGGGACAGTCAAACCTCCTCACCCGGCGACAAATGACATATATTTATGATCTGGATACCTCTAAGCTCCATTTGAATCATTGTTTCTTTAATTTACTTTGAAAAGGAGAAGACATTTGAGTACAATAGGCTATTAAGCTAAATTTAGGTGGATTTCTTCTTCCATGATGATTAGATGTTCTATGCTACTTGTATTCCATCATTTGTGTCGATGGGATACCCCTACCTAGGTGTCTTGATGTCCTCTTAGTGCTTAGATGTTTTTTCCTTTTTTAGATGATGGAACCTGAGTGTAGTAGGATCTTACAGTGACCTTTTCATTACTTAACCTTTTTGGGAAGAGATTTTTGTTGGGTTTGTGTGTTCCTAAGGGGGCCGTTTTTAGTGGTGGTGGTGTTGAATCGAGGTAGATTTGAACATGAATAAAACCATACATCGATCTTAAGATATATATATATATAGATATAGATATCAATAGAAATCATTTGGGTATTTTATGATTGCAAATAGGTTACAATATATAGACGACTCTTAAAGGAGGAGTCAACACCTTCTCCAATCCCGCAACATCTCTCTAGGATGCGATACAATCCCCCTATCTCGCACATTAGTTGTGCAGTACAATAATTATGCAACCTCTGTATTATTTAAATCTTAAATAAAACTAAAACACCTAAATGTTTCCATAAGAACAAACTTCCTAACATCAAGCCCTTAGTGTGGAACTGGGGAAACTTAATCTTGAAGTTGTAACTTGTCCCCTGATGTCTGACTCATGACATGGATTATTGCAAATTGGTTTATCATCAACCAATGAAATGGTTTTTTTAAAAGTGGTTTTACCATAACCAAGAAGGGTGTTTTCCAAAGTGGTTTAACACCACGAAACCAGAAAGAGCAATGCTGTTACGTTTTAGTTTTAGCTCTCATCATATTCCCATTTTTATGATGATTTCATATAGAAATTGATTACATTGTGAAATTAATACTCCATTGTTCATTATTACTATGAAAGAAAACACAAACTAAAATAAGTCACCATACATTTGAAGCAGCTCTTTGTTGGTGCTAACAAGAGATGTTGATCAACCTGCGCTGCCTCCGTTGCCTCCTGCCCTCCTATCCAGTCAGTTATTTAGAATAGAAAATCTTTCAAATTGTATTCATGATCTTCTTTCTCTGGGTCTTCTTCATTCTCTGACTCTTCTTTAACGAATTTGCTCATTTGGCTAATATTTCCAGTTGATTAATCTTGTTCTCGAATTCTACAATACAAAATTGTTATGCCCTTTTTTTTCTGCAGTAGAAGCATCTGGTTTTTTTGCCTTTTTCGTCCCTTTTTTGTTTTTAAGACATTTATCGTATTTTTTTCCTACAAATAAAGCATTTCTTCTTTATGATCTTCTGCAATTCTTTCCTCTTCCTCGCTAGGAGACTGAAATCATGTCCTCAGTGTTTGAGAAGGGCATTTGTCCTAATCTAAATACAACATTGGTTTGTATTTTGGAGGAAAGTGTTTTAACAATATGGATTTTTGGCATCTTCATCTACTATATCAGCTGTCACTTCTGTGATTGTCTCAAAAGAACTTATCATAATGGGTGACTTGACATGGTCACACTTATACGCATCCTTGTTGAAAGATTTGCAATTGTGTGAAATTTGTCGTTGTTTGCTTTTTGACCGGAATGTTTTTGTTTAAGAGATTCCATATCTCTAGTGATGATTTATATCTACATCCACATAGTGTAATTCCAGTATCTGATACAGTAAGTCCAATAATGGATTTTTCCCTTGTCATCGCCTCCCTTCCCCTGCTATGCCCATTCTAGTAATTTAGTCAGGCATTATTTGTGTTTGGTGTTTCTTTTTCCGCTTACAATCCCCCCGTAGGTTTTTGTATCAGAAAGTTGCATGTGGATTTTTAAAACTCACGTTTTAAATTTAATCCATTAAAATGCAAGTGGTTCTCCATATTATCCTATAGCATCGGTTTCACTGAAAATGCACTCATCTAATTTTTAGTTTTTAGGGTGTCGGTTTCGACCGATAATACACCTTTTTTTACAACAAAAAGACACTAATGGAATATTCTCTTTTAATCTACATAAAACCAAATCGAGAGAATGTTCAAATAATACTCTTTATCAATCACGGAAGATACCTCTTCAGCGAGAGCCATTTAACAAATGCCACACCATCTGTTGTATATAAGTTGCAGTATACTTCACTTATCACTGACTAGACAAACTTACCTTGTGTCTCCAACATTTATTATTTTTTTTAAATTAAACTTGAGCTCAACGTGTATATGGCTTAACAGTCATCGTTGAGGTATCCAAAAGATCAACTGGGTGCATTACGCAGCTGAGAATCATCCTAAAATACAGGTCCCATCGACAAACAACAATACAAATAGGTTGGTGTTAAGGCTGCAGTCTAAAAAAAAAACGATAAAATATACAACTAACTTGTATTAAAAAAAAAAAATCCAATTAGATCTCTAAAGATCTCTACACAACCCGGCCACTTGTGTGGATCGATTGTCCATGTAATTGTGGTCTATTCACCCGCAGCCAGATCTCTACAATCTCTCAGTTTGGGTGGCTTTAAAATCGTTAAAACCTAAACTTTTAAAGTCTCCATAAAGAAGTGAAAGGGGATCTGCCAATCACTGTTTCAAAAGGGATGAATTGAAAATCTTTGGCTTCAAATCATGGGACTCTAAAACTGTCGAAGTGGATCAATTCGCTAAAACCAAACCTCTAAACTTTTGTCAAAACCTGCTCAAAAACTACACACAAAATCTTGTAATAGCTCCAATACCTTGACATTAGACCATGGATAGTTAATAATGCGATGAATATTACTACAATAAATATCGCTGCATGAACAATAATATAATAGCCAGGGGATATAACACTGCTCTTGATATAGATGTTGATCTGGGTAAGATTTGAACAGGAATAACACCAATACCACCGAATATGGATATATATATATATTATATATATATATAATAAATAAATCATTCAGTTATTTTTTATTATGCAAAGAGGTTAAAATATATAGACTACTTACCTCCTAGAACGGATGATCAACACTACTCCGACCCCTCAACTATCTCTCTAGATTCTCATATAATCCCCATATCTTCTCTCACATGAGTTGCATTACAACTAATTATGCACACTCATGTATTATTAAATCTAAATAATACTAACACTAACACCTAATTTTTCACACGAGACCATAGAATCCAATAGTGGGATTCTCTTACATCTCTTACAACCCGAAAGCTTGAACCTATTCAGAGTATAGCTGTCTCAATTGGGTTTTTGATGAACTTATGGGGGAGGGTTTGCTTTTGGCTAGTTGTGGATGTTTTGAAAAGTATTTGTCCTGGTATTGGCTTCCTCTTCTTCGATGGTCATGTGCGAATTTGTTATCAAGAGTTCGCATGTCATGAATAGTTAGTGACTCTAGGATTGTAGCAGAGTGGTACTTATAGTGTTATATTTTTCTCATTTCAGTAATGTGTGTAAATTAAGTGTGTTTGTTTTCCCTCTTGACCTAGAAATCATTCTAACCCTTTTTCGTTAACTTTTTTTTAGGGCGGTTTAGACAACATGTTTTGTTTTTTAATTACCTGCTAGGATCATGATTTATTATAGAGGTGCTGAAAATGATAATGTAATGAGTTTTCATTTATGAAGTCTGTTTTAGTGGTAGGAAAACTGTAGGAATAATATGATCCATTACTGGTGTGGGGGTTACACTGTGAAGTTATACTAACATATAACATATAATGCAATATGCCATAGAAATATAGCCTAAAATTATTTACTGTGTAAATTTCCAAGTGTCCAAATTTTAAGGTAACAGGGTAAAAATAGTAGTACTTTTGGCCTTGGTGGGGTTAACTTTGTTTTACAAGTATCTCTTAATCTCTACAACATGTGTGCGAGAGAATGGAACAAATACAGTAAATGACAATGAGATGAATTTGGTGGTCCCCTATTGTTACTGGTTTAGTTGCATATTTGGTACATGATGGTTTGTAGCAACGAAGAGGATTTCTCACACATGGAATGTAGGGTTACGGAGATATCTTCTTCAATAGTGGGAAAGCTTGTAATGGCACCTTTGTCTATAATGATACCATTGTAGTATGGGTCATGTCATATTTTGTATCGGAATTCATCACTAATATGTGCCCTACTTATAAAGCATTCATACGGTTTTCCTTCTACTAACCTCGTATCTTTTGTATCAGGATAACATGTCTACACCACAAAAACATAATCAAGAGATGCTTTGATTTTTTGTTTGAGTGTTAATCTATTCTGAGATGTGTTCAAGCATCTCAATGTAATAAAATCACGACACTATTTCATAATTTGTAAAGTTCAATTTTATGACTTGAACACGTTTGCACCTTCAATATTCATTATGCATAGAATTAATTATTCATAAAAACAAATTTACCTCGTTACCACAACCAACAAATTTGTTCAGTGGATTGTTGATAAAAGTAAAACAACTTGTGTCCCTTGATGTGTATGAGTACACATGGAGTGGAAGGGGCGAACTTAGGAAATACATATCTTTAATTTGAAACCTTGTAGTCTTTTTCCAATCCATTCAACATGCAAGTTGGATTATTTTCTCCCACAAAAACACTCCAAGGGAAAACGAAATTAAAAATCCAAACATGATGTCCATTTATAAAAAATATAAATTTGTGCATATCAAGTTTGTACCCAATTTGTAATCCTTTCCTCCTATGTTATCATCAATGATTTGGTAAATGAAAAATCATAAGGAACCCATGTGATTTGGCCCCACACACATTCATTGTTAGATCTGAATTAAATGAGAGTTGAGACATTCTTGTAGAAGAGCATTAATTTACAGCTGGAAAATTTCTTGCACAACATGTTTTAATTAGGAATGTGTATCTAAAATGTTTGTAAAATGATTTTACGATGGCCATGGATAACTTGTTTGTTAATATATTTTTAGCACAACATAGGAGCCTATCATATCTGACTTACAACGACACCACTACAGGGATATTTCTTGTCAAATGTGACCTAGTTGTCTTCTTATGAATGGATCATCAACAACTACAAAAATAGGGTAGATTTTAGTGGCAAATCTTCACTAATTCATGAATATTTACATTTTTGGAATTTACATTTGGCAATTTTGAGGAGTCGTATGGAATAATATTTCACCTAAAATTTTTGGGTACAAGTTAGTATTTTTCTTCGGCTCACCTATTTTTTAAAATAAATTTCATAGGACATATGCATGCATATCGCCATTGCCTCAGAACACCAATCGGGGTACATTCACCAATAGTATACTAATAAAAAATATAAGTATGTATGAAATTAAAAGGCTCTTATAGAAAATATGCCCGATGGACAAGCTCAACCACATAGTCTAGATGCCTGATTACAGACACTTGACTGCATACTCTAGATGCATGAAGGCATATTCCAGATGCCCGACTTCATAATTTCAGATGTGTGACATTATAATCCGGATGTTCGACTAGTGGAAGATTGAAACTTCTCATTCATTTTTTAAGTGGGAAGGAAAGAAAATATTCTCTATTACAATGCATCACATGTACTTATTCTTAACTTTTTAGCATTAGTGTGTACTATGCATGCTTTATAACGTATTAGATTGATTGACAGTTGTAGCCTAGCTAAACATGATACCATTGGCATTTCATCTTTCAATCCCAAGTATATGTTTGACTCCTTGAGTAGAGATTCCTAACACAGATGGATTTGTTATGTGGATAAGACCTAAGTGTATTACTAAATGAAGATGCCTATTGTAATGAATAGAAGTGGGTTTTTCACATAACAATAGGCCCAAATATTATAGACAATATATTTTTATGTATATATCACAAAATAAAAACCTTTTTTATGTATTTTATGCCATCACGTGTAAGGTATCATGTAAAATATTTTTACTATTGAAATTTGTAAAGTTGGATTTTAAGCAATCAGTAATAAGAAAATATGTTATCCATCTGAACCAGGTGAGGCTAGCATGGAAGTAAACAGGTGAAAAATGGTTGCATGGGAATCATCCATGTGTTAAACAATGCAATTCGACTATTATGTCTATCAATAAAGAGGGAAGAGACATTCCATCTCTGATGTTTGAGTGTTTATTTGTTCACAAACGACCCACACAACCAAATGTTATAGTGACCACTTCCCTTTGACACCTTTTGATATTGATTATGATATTGCTGATTATTATTATGGACATGATTATGGACTTTATTATAGTATGATGTTAGATGTTCAATAGTATGATGTTAGATGTTATATCATGGATTATTGTCGATCGTGATTCAGTTACGATGGCATGAATATTATTAGAGACATTTGTCATATATTGATGATGATTATGTTGTTTTGACATGGGTTATATTATGGATGTGTTTGGACATGTGATATTTAGATATTGTGGGTAGACATAGAAATGGAAATTATTTGATGATGATATAGTTGTTGAGTAAAATCACAAATGATCTTGTTGGTTTCTTGGATGTTGTTGTGATTCATATATCTAGATGATTTTGGAATTTTATTTATATTATTTTGGATGTTCTGATGTGTCCACGAAGCTGAAGGAGGTACTCACATTTTCCAGGTTAAAATATCACAACAAACATCGGGGGATTGGAGACCAACCACATTGGAATTCTAGATGAATTCAACAAAGTCACCATGAAAACTTCTATTGTTTTGGGTGTTTGATTGTGTTAGGGATTCCCATGGGGGGAATCACCTTTAAAAGTGACCAATTGCTTATGTGTATTTATTTATTTGGTTCCTTTTTATTGATGTTTGCATGTGTTTCATGTGGTTGCACTTACCCACTTTATCTAATTATTTAATGTGGTGTTAATATTGTGAGTAATCATGTTGTTAAGTTAATTAATTAAAAGATGTCATTAGAAGGTAATTAATAGAGTTGTTGGTCTTGGTTTAAGTGTTGTAAGAGATGTGTAAGTGATGTGTAAGTTGATTTTAGAGTATGAAACACTCCACCTTCTTGGAAAATTGAAATTTGTCCTTAAAGGCTGTTTTTGGAGGCTTGTGAGACAAGTCAAAATTGTCCCATACCTCTTAAATTTAATTACCAACCATACCTATGGTTAGAGAGTTGAATTTAGACTTTCATAATGTTTTTTAAGAAGAAAACAAATTGTAAGTTTTAATTACACTTTTCTTACATGGTTTAATTTCAGTCCTTTGGGGTGTGGGTTGGATTTGAGTATGTAAGTAAACTGTCATATTATTCACCCACCTATTTATTATGCATTGGAGAATGAAGTTGACTTTTGGGGTTGGGGTTGAGGATGTGTGATGTGGCATTCTACATGGATCCACCTCATCCTCTTCCCTTCCCTCTTCTATAAAATTTGAATTTTTTGCCTTGTTTTGGGTTGCTTCACTTTTGGAAACTTCATTCTGGGGTGAATTCTTTTGTTGTTTTGGAGCTCTTGCTTTGAAGAAGTTTTTGGAAGATTGTTGCATGCTTGTGCTTGGCTGTTTTGGATTGCTTGCATTGGGATAAAGCTTGTTGTTTTGGAGCTTGGAACAACTCCATCATGGAGAGGTAGGAGCTTGGCTCTTGAAATGCTTCTCTTTTGTATTTATGAAATTTTTAATGTGTGAATGTTTTGGCATGTTTTTGGGATGTTGGGTAGATGGCCTAGGAATGGTGTAGGAGAAGACTATGGGATTTATTTTGTGGGAGGCACAAAGTGTTTTGGGGAGGTATAAGTGTGGAGGGAGTTGGGATTTGGGTTCCACCTTACAAATAAATAGCTTGCATTTCTTTACTCGTTATGGGGTGCCATAAGAGGTTGGGAGGCATAAGCAAATGTGAGGAATAAGGGGTACTTGGGGAGGCATAAGGGCATGTCAGGGCTTTGATATATACTATATTTTGGCGGTTTGTAAATCAGGTGGTGATACCCATTTCCCCTTTGGGAGGCATAAGTAGCATCCCCCATAGTTTCTTTCTCCTTTGGCTTGCTTGATGAAGCCTTAGTCTTGTTTGTCCTGCTTTAATGTAGTTGTAAACTACATTTTTGTTCTTGGATTGTGTTTTAAATGTGAAAATATTTCTTGTGTGTTTGTGGAAGCCTATTGTTGCCATGAGTTGAATCACACATCTTCTATTGCATTTGTGGTTGGGGATCAGGGGCCAATGAAGAAGGATGGATTCTCCTTTTCATTGGATGTCTTGGTTGGGTGGAGATTGTTTCCTTTCCCCTGCTCTTTTTGTGATCATAATTGGAAGAATGAGAAATCTACATGTTGTTGTTCTGGAGCAAAGGAGCTGAAAGAAAGATAGTTTGACAGTCCCTTGTTGAGATAAATTTATTGTAACCTTTCCCACTTGAAGTGGATGAACTTGTATATGTTTTGTAATGGAAATATGTTGTATTGAAATATGAAATTTTGTTGTAATTTTGAAATGTAAAGGAAAGAGATATACTATGTTTCTGTTTTGTCTTGAAATATTATTCCATGTATTTTGTATTTGTATTATGAAAATTTCAAAAGAAAAGTGAAATACGTAAAAGAAATGTATTATTTTGCCCTATATATAATATATGATTTTGGAAATAATAAAATAAGGATGTTACAAAGTTGTCTTTTATGTATTACCTTTCTCAAATTACACTATGGTATTGAATCTGATCTTTTAAATGTAGTTGTAATCTCTGTTTGAAAGGAAGTAATGCGTGTGAGGAAGTGTAAGAACTCTGTCTTTTGAAATGTGTAAAATTTGAAATCAGAATTTCATTTTCTTTTGAATAGTTTGAATTGAATCAAATAAATGTATTAGATTAGAATTGGAACATATTATAATACTTGGAAGAACAAAATGGCAAATAAACCCTTTAAAATTTGATCTCTATTTGTATTAACAAACTGACAATTATTTAGCCCAAAATGCACAAAATGAACCTGCAACATCAAAATAACAAACTAAATGATTAAATTGAAGTATTTTTCCCTAAACGAATCCAATTAGAAAAAAATATTTAAAGGAAATCTTTCAAAACCTGGCAAAACTGAGTTCAAATCTTTCACAGTCGTTTTGCTGTCAAAATTGTAAAATTTTGAATTGGAATTCAATCAAATAGATCTACCTCAAAAACTTATCCTAGATCCACCTAAGAATAGTTCTCCATGTCTTGTTTGGTACATGTTGAGAGAGGAATAAGATCAAATTGAACAAATCGCACAAGTTAAAATTTACCAGTTTGCACTGTAAAAGCCTGCAAATCATTTTCTTGAAATTGACCCCTTAAACTTTATCAAAATTAAAAATGAATGAGTCATGTGCAAAGAGGGCATCGAGACATTTCCATAAATTCTTCATTTTCCTAAAACAGACCTCACTATCAAAATTTATGGCCTTCTGAAGTTTTTCTTCACTTGGCGTCAAAAAAGATAATTTTGGGAAAAATTTCCTTGGGCAAGGCCCACGGGCTCTAAATTTTTCCCCTTAGAGCTTCCCGAAACGTGAAAATTGGGAAAATTTTCCACTTTTTCCCCAACCCCCGCTAGCCGTCATAGCTAATCAAAGGATTCCATGTGGCACCATGAGGTGTCAACGGAGGGACGGATCCCTTTTTAACTTAGTGCTTCCAGAAAATTTTGGGAAAATTTTCCAAATTTTCCCCACTGGCCCGTAGCCAATTAGAAGTTGTCACGTGGCGTCGTGAGGCAACGGTGGAGGAGCGGGTCCCTTTTTGCCTTGTTGTGTTTCAGAAAATTTTGGGAAATTTTTTCAAATTTTCCCCGCCACCCTGTCGGCCACAGCCAACCAGGTGATGCCATGTGGCATCACGAGACGTCGGTGGAGGTGAGGGTGAACTTTACAACTTTTACCTTTAGGGTGTTAAAACCTCTTTTATCCACGTTGCCCCACTTTCCCTACGTGGCTTAGGAGACGCCACGTGTCCCTCACAGACTCGTGGGAGTACGGGTGCAAAGTTGGCTTTTCACCCCACAGGGGAAATATCCAAATTTTCTCCCCACCACCCTGCTTTCTCTGCGTTGGCTTAGGAGATGCCACGTGTCCCTCGCGGACTCGCGGGAGCACGGGTGCAAAGGTGGGCCTTTCTTCCCCCTTGGGAAAAATTTTTCTTCTCCCCTCGCAGCCTGTTTAGACCTGCCCATCTGGGAAATTTTCCTGCCCGCAGCCCATGCCGAGGCCCGTGCTTGGGGATAAATTCATCCCGTCGGCCCGTAGGCCCGCTCTTGGGGAAAATTTTCACCCCAAGGCCTGCCAGCCCATAACTTGGAAAATATGAGTTAGGAGGACTTCTTTATTTCAATGGAAAGGTGAGGAAATTTACTATCCAATGGGAATGATTTAGGTAAATTTTGAATGCATTAATTTTGAGAAAAATCAAGTTGAATCTTTAAAGCCTATTAGAGAGAGGGTATGGTGAGGAATTACCCTCTGAACCTAATTGAAATTTCTAACCCTAAATTTTGGGACCTCTTGACCTCTAATTATGGTTAATAAGAGAAAAGTATTTTCTAGTGGATTAGAATTGTTCTGGAACTTGTTAGTGACAACTGTTGCCTTGTAGCCTAGTTGAAGACTCTTTTAAAAAAAAATTATTCCATAATTTTCCTAACTATTCCTAGGTTGATCTTGGGTCTCAAATGGGTTGCTTTTTAGTGGGTGTTACACAATTATAATCTCCTCAAATTTTAGTTATTTTCATTGTTGTAGAGGACGTTAATGAAATGCAAAATACAACCCAGTTATTTCAAAATCTTGATCTACATCTTCCTTATGGTGATTCACGTCACTGATTACTTATAATGCTACTTGTGTTGTCTTGAATATGTGAATGTCTAGAGTATCCTCCTTCACCCAAGTCTGAGAAAATTGGGCTACCTAGATATTGTTACAGGGTGTGGACTTAGTTAGAACACCACGTGTTGCAGGGGAAACAAGTTTTGCTAGTATTTTTTAAGGCTCAAATATCCATGTCTCCATGCCACCATATGCCAAAAAAATAGAAAAAAGTGACGTATAAAAAACTTGGATGTCTTGAGCAGAAAAGACTCTCCACATAGGTGTTCTTGTACTTGTCCTCCTCATAATAAAATAATCCAGGTGATTTACAGAATTTGTCCTCCTCAAATGATACTCCAGTGTCATTTTGTCTGCAGGTCTTAGATTACTAGAGCAAGTATGCACCAAAGACTGATTTTCACTTCAAATTTTAGTCAAATCAGCAGCAAAAAACCATGACTAAAAGCACCCACAACCCCTCACATCTATCTTTTGCTTCCATTAGTAGATTGAATTTATCACACTTCAACAAAAAATAGGAAAAATCCAAACTACGCATAGGAACACGTCCATAGATTGTAGGGTAATAATTTACATGCCAAGAAATTGGTGCTCTGATACCAGATTGAATCTAAAATAAGTAAATCTTGATTGGTTTATTCATGTAAACGGAGCATAATTTATACACAACTGAGGGGAAGAAAATACTAAAAATAATGGAATAATTACCTAAACTTACTACCTGATCTACCAAATTGATTATGTGTTAATTACCTTCAAATCTACTACACTAACACTTATATCTAAACTGCTAACTGTGCCCGCACCCCCTAACTCGCCCCCCCCATTTCTTAAGTTATGTTAATTATTTTTTGAATCCCTTTAGTATAAGGTTAGATAAGATCACATATTTGGTTTTGTTATGTTTCTCCCTTTTTTAATAAATATATATTTTTTGACCTAAGTTTCATAGTGGACTCATTCCAAAAAATGAATAACTATGTGTGTTTCCCCTAATTTTGAGAAAACAATCAAAAATAATTTATTTTAGATATGTAGAACGAAGCATAGAATTTGATAATGTAACTTGTTTAAAATTTAGATGTGTAGATCTACTTAAAAATACATAGAAAATACAGAACATTTATTTTTCAAACAACAAATGAAGACACTATTAGAGTATACTTAAGGATCAAAAACCATAAACTATTAGGATTTTAGAAAGAAATCCATTATCACAAAGTTAAGACAAAGCTTAACATTGTAGTCATGTTTTTTTGGAACATTGTCTTTAAATGCATGAACAATATAAAGCACACTTGAAATTTGTATGTTTGTTTTTTTTTTACAAAACATAGATTTGTGTAAGGAATAGATAGTCTAATCCTTATAATTTCCAAGCCAAAGAAAATTTAATGTGAGTATGATTTAACTCGGAAATACCAAACCATAACACACTTGTGTTATAATGTGAGTGAACTATGATGTGAATATTTTTTTATTAGATAAAAATGTTGGTTTTGAAGTGGAACCCAAAAAACCCACAATTACAAGTGGAGATAAAGATAAAATAGTGAGTTATAAAAAGAAGCAACCTCTACTAATGGCTAAGAGAGACAACAAAAGCATTATCACACTTAAGAACAAAACAACCATGGCCATGCATCCAACTCAGCTCTGATAGTCCTTCCCACGGGATCTTAAATGCATCTTAAGGGGATCATTTATACTTATCCTTTTCTTCTTATTCCCCTTAGTAGACCAACCTTCATCATTGTTCGGATTTACATTTTCCTTATAAATGTGAACCGGAATGATTATTTCAAATTCTCCTTGCAAGATCCTCGTGAGTTTGAGTATCAAGATGAAAGGAATTGGTATCCATAGTAACAGCAAGGGGATTGTCTCACTTTCTACAAAGAGATTAGGAGAAGGAAATCCCTCCACAATCGACGGAGGAGGCACGACTTCATGCTCAAATTCATTCTTGAATCTCTATGTAGTTGAAACAAGTGACTATGGGTGTATATCATAATCCTTCCACCACGAAGATTTACATTTCCTTTCTTTCTCAAAACTCTTAGACAAAACATAATTAGCAGTAATATTACCCCAAAGTAAAACAACTTATGCATTTTAAATGGGAAATCCTTCATAATCTAGAGAACTTGGGTCTAGGAATGTTTATGATACTTTTAGTTCAATGTTAGGAGGTAGGATTTTAGAGGTATCTCTCTCAACCAAGATTTCATGCATAGGTTATAGTTGAGTAAAATCACTGCGTAGATATGGGAATATATCCACAAGATATTTCCCGATGCATTTCCAATGGAGACAAGACAGGCTTAGTCCTAGAATTACAATGGTAAATGCAGTAATCTAATCCAAATCGTTGTAATTGATATAGGAAAAGGTCTCAGTAGTTTGATTAAAAGAGGGGGATTCACCAAAAGGTTTCATGACAATGTAGTGAGATTGACATGCCCAAAGGTCTTCAACTATGATGTCCTTATCTAGAACTATACAAGTAAAAACAACAATAATGCTTTAACCTTGGTAGATTTATACCACAGGGATAGATGTCTAACCAAAATCCTAGATAAATTAGAAGAGGAAGCCCAAATAAATTTGAAATCCATCTCGTGAAGGGTAGGAAGGATGGGCCAAAATTCACCGAATCTTAGATCTATACAAGCATGATCTTGACAGAAGCCACCTTAGTCATGATTTAAGCACCTCTTCCCCCGATATGTGACATTAGGGAATATTAGTCACAGGTACCATGTAAAGGTGTGGGTTTACCAATCCTCCCTGTAAAACGCTTCTCTGAAGGAATTTTTACACCATGCTAATAATCCTAGATTTTGTAGCCCCCAAGTAGAGTTGTCTAAGTTAGGGGAATGGAGTTATGCACAGGGCCTATTTACCCTTTTCTCGATCAAAATACAAAGTGCACCCCTAGAGGATGAAGCAGAACCTACATTGTTTAGGATTTAGCCCCATTATAAACAAAGGAAACAGAGTTCCCCAATCCCTCGTTGTCACATCACTACCACTGGAGATTGCGCAAATGTATATTTTCCGGATTTGTTTGGATTGAGAGCCATCTATTGTTTGAGAACCAAACCTCCTTGACAGGTGTTGTCCCCTGAGGAAACCTAACTTATCGTAATTTTAAGGCAACCATGTTAAGCGCATAAAAATAACTTCACCGAAGCAAACCTTTAGTAAGGGCTTGCCGCGTCACCTTGCCGTTGTTCACCTCATTCTCCATTAGAAGGGTAGACCTGTGCAAGATGATGTTAGGGTTACGTTTTGATAATGCACCCTTGGATTGTAATTGGACCTTGTTTCTTGTTCTTCTACCTAATGACCTTGAGTGGTCCTTGGTGTTTCTTGTGCTCTCTTTATGGTTATTCCAAGCTTAGTAGGAAATAAGATAAATAAATCCCATTGTGCTATAATTTATGGTGCTTGTATTGATCCCCTTTAGTGCACTTGCCGATATATATATATATATATATATCTATAGAAACTAAAATATCAATACTACCATACATCAGAACAAGGGGATATATATATATATATATATATATACAATACATATTTGCTAAACAGATTGAATTCTCAAGATTTGGTTGGTATGGTGTGTTCAATTCTTAAAACCAAAGTGTAAAAATCAGACTATAGGAATGTCTTGTGGTCTTGACTTCGCTTTTATTACCATGAAAAGTTAATTCGGCTTACCCTCTCAAGTTATAGAAGTGCTTTCCTAAGAATAGTTTCTTGATTTTAAATGTTTAGATGATTTAGGTGTCCTTGTTGATTCACCTCATCCTATGTGATCCTCAAATTGTGAATGGACCTTGAGTAGACTTGTTCCTCGTGTAAATTTGTCATAGTTGATTTTTGCTAGCCTTGTCTAGACAACGAACCTTGAAATCATGGCTTAAATGTGTAGAAACCTTAACTTTTATTAATTTAGTATGTTGTATTCCTTGGGAAACTATGTGGTCATTCTCAAACTCATGGAATTCTCCTTATTATTCCTCTACTTAGTGGTTACTCTTAAGACTCTTTTGAACTCTTCATGTTATATTGTTATGTGTGGTATCTTGGTTGATAGCATAAATTTACTCTCTAGATTTAAGTGTTCGTAGCCTTGCATGTCGAATTTTTTTAGAAATCATCTTTTGCAATATCCCTTCTTCTTGTTGAATTGCATTGGACCAAACTTAGGTTTTGTAGACCCACACTTGTTTGAAGCAAGCAATCCCATAATGGAGTGATCCTTTTTCTATTGCATTTGTTCCTATCTCTCTTTCCAGTGACTTCCAGGAGGAAGTCGAGTCTAATAGGGAGGGGGATGTAGTGCCCACTTCCCTTCGACACTTTTGATATTGATCATGATACTGCTGACTATATTATGGACATTATTATAGTTTTGATTTAGTATGGTGTTAGATGTCAGATCATGGATTATTGTTGACTCTGATTCATATATGATGCATGATGATTGTTAGAGACATTTTATATAGATGTTGACATGTTGTTGGACATGGTTATATTTATATATATTTATATATATATATATATATATATATATATATATATATATATTGAGTAGACATAGATATTTGTATTATTTATATAAATATTGATATTATATAGTACTGTATATATATGATGCATGATATTTATGGATGTTGTTAGGACATGTGATATTTGGATATATTGAGTAGACCGAGAAAATTGAATTTAAAATTGATGATTATATAGTTGCTGATGAAATTGTAAGTGATATTGTTGATTGTCTGGATGTTGTTGTGATTCATATATATATTGATGATTTTGAAATTATATTATATTCATTTGGATGTTCTGATATGGCCACGAGGCCGAAGGGGTATTTGTATTGTGCAGGTTAAAAATATCACAACAAACATCGGGGGATTGGAGACCAACCACATTGGAATTCTAGATGAATTCAACAAGGTCACCATGGCAACTTGTATTGTTCGTGTGTGTGTGTTTGATTGTTAGGGATTCCAATGGGGGGATCACCTTTAAATGTGACCAAGGGTTATGTGTATTTATTTATTTGGTTCCTTTTTATTGATGTTTGTATGTGTTTATTAAGTGATGTGTTTACCCCTTTCATTATTTGTTAATTGTGGTAAATTAATGTGAGTAAACATGTTGTTAAAATTAATTAATCAAATTGGGACATAAGAAAGTAATTATTAGAGTTGTTGGCCTAAAATTAAAGTGTTGTAAGAAATGTGTAAGTGATGTGTAAATTAATTTTGGAGTATGAAACACTCCACCTCCTTTTGAAATTCAAATTTGTCCTTGGAGGCTGATTTTGGAAGCTTATGGGACAAGTTAAACTTGTCCCATACCTCTTAAATTTGCATGCCAACCTTACCTATGGTTGGAGGGTTTAAATCTAGCCTTCATTATGCATTTTTGTAAGTCAAGTTGTATGCTTTAATTGCATTTTCTTACATGGTTTCAATTTCAGTCCTTATGAGGTGTGGGTTTGATTTGAGTGTGTAAGTAAAACTGTCATTTATTCACCCACTTATTTATTATGCCTTGGAGATTGAAGTTGACTTATGAGTTGGAGTTGAGGATGTGTGATGTGGCATCCACATGGATCCACCTCATCCTCTTCTCTTTCCTCTTCTATATATTCGAATTCCTTGGCTTGTTTTTGGTTTTTTTTTTTACTTTTATCACTTCATTTTTGGAGAACTTGCTTTGATTTTTGGAGCTCTTGCAAATTGGGAGAAGTTTTTGGAAGATTGTTGCATACTTGTTGATTGTTGATCTCTTGGATTGTGTTGCATTGGGAGAGAGCTTGTTGTTTTGGAACTTGGAACAAACTCCATCATGGAGAGGTAAGAGATTAGCTCTTGGAAATACTCTTCTTTTATTCGTATGCATATGTGAATAGTTGAATGTTTGAATGTTTTGTTTTATTCGTTGGCTGGTTGGGTAGATAGCCTAGGGATGGTGTAGGAGAAGACTATGGGGCATTTTGTGGGAGGCATAAGTGTGTTTTGGGGAGGTATAAGTGTGGAGGGAGTTGGGATTTGGGTTCCACCTTACAAAGAAATATCTTGCATTTCTTTACTCGTTATGGGGTGCCATAAGAGGTTGGGGAGGCATAAGGAAATGTGAGGAATAAGGGGTAATTGGGGGAGGCATAAGGGCATGTCAGGATTTGAAATGATATATATTTTGGTGGTTTGTTATTGGTGGGTTGTTCTCAGGTGGTGATACCCATTTCCCCTTTGGGAGGCATAAGCAGCATCCCCCATAGTTTCTTGCTCCTTTGGCTTGCATGATGAAGCTTGAGTGTTGTTTGTTGTTTTGTTCTATGGTGGCAAACTGCAGTTTTGTTTTAGACTGTGTTTTGAATGTGAAATTTGCATGTGTGTTTGTGGAAGCCTGTTGTTGCCATGAGTTGAATCACATCTTCCATTGCTTTGTGGTTGGGGCTCGGGGGCCAATGAAGAAGGATGGATTCTCCTTGTCATTGGATGTCTTGGTTGGGTGGAGAGTGTTGCCTTTCCCCTGCTCTTGTTGTGATCAGAATTGGAAGAATGATAAATCTACATGTTGTTGTTCTGGAGCAAAGGAAAATGAAATAAAACAGTTGACAGTCCCTTGTTGAGATAAATCTTATTGTAACCTTCCCACTTGAAGTGGATGAACTTGTATATGTTTTGTAATGGAAATATGTTGTATTGAATACGAAAGTTGTAAGATTGAAATGTGAAAGAGATATACTCCATTTCTATTCTTTTGAAAGAAATAATTGTATTCTGTATGATGAATTTGAAGAATGAAAGAAAGAAGTTGTAAGTTGTCTTTTGGGAACCAATAAATGATTGTATTACCTTTCTCAAATTGCATTGTGGTATTGAATCTGATCATTTAAATGTATTTGAAATCTCTGTTTGAAAGGAAGAAATGCATGTGAGGAAAACACAGAGCTCTGTCTTTTGAAATGTGTAAAATTAGAAATCAGAATTGCATTTTGGTTTTGAATAGTTTGATTTGAATCAACTAAATGTATTAGATTGGAATTGGAACGTATCCTAATACTTGGAAGAAGAAAATGGAAAATATATCCTTTCGAATTAGATCTCTGTTAGACATTTTCAAACTGGCAAATAATTATCAGAAAATGTACAGAATGACCCTACAGACTAGGAAAGACATTTGAAACATTAATACAAGCTAAGAAAGATCAAAACAATCCCACACAAACTATAATACTTAAGAAATTTTCATAGAACCTTTCAAAATCGGGCTCAAACAATTTCTCAGTCATTTTTGCTGTTAAATTGGGGAAATTCGAATTGATCTTCAATCAAATAATTTAACCCTTGAAATCTATTCTAAAATCTTCCAAGTAAAATCCTCCATGCCTGTTTGGCAAGTGGAAAAAGAATTAATGACAAATTTGAACAAAATTGATAAGTTAAAAATACCAGATCACTTTCTAAGTGACAGAAAGACGTTTTCTCAAAATTGACCCTTTAAACTTTATCAAAATCAAATTCCTAAGATTTTTTTGAAAAGAGGATGTCGAGATCTTTCCAGAAAGTCCTTGTTTTCCAAAAACTGAGTTCCCAATCAAAATTTATGGCCTTCTGAAGTTTTTACCTCATTTCGGGCTCAAAATAATCTAACTGTCAAATTTTAAATGAATAAAATATTCTTGGGTGGACCCACAGGTTAAAAATTTCCTTTTTTTATTTTTTCCCAAAACATGCAAAGTCATAAAGTTTCCCACCACTCCGCTGATCCGCAAGCCTTCATTTTTTCTAAAAATGATCTAAGTCCAAAAAGTTAATTTGGCAATTTTGCCTCCACAGCCCCGCCGCCCCGCAGCCAATCATTGATTGACATGTGCCTTCGTTGGGCATCAACGGAGGCTCAGATTTATTTTAACCATAAGTGCTTTCAAAAATAAATTTAGAATTTTTAAAAAGTTTTCTCTGCATCCCTACAATCCCATAGCCAATCAAGCGCTACCACCTAGCTTCTTGGGCATTGGCAAAGGCACGGATCCTTTTAAAACCTTAGCTCTTTCAAAAAAAAAAATTGGGAAAATTTCTTAAACTCTTCCGCCAGTCCACCAACCCTTAGTCAATGGTCTTTTGACATGTGGCACCTTATGTCATCAGTAGAGGTGCAATTTATTTTAAACCCTTAACGCTCTTCTTTGAAAAGTTTAAATTTCCTAAGTTTCCCCACTGGTCTGCTTTCCCTACACGAATCAAGGTGTGACATGTGGTGCCCTTGGCATCGGTGGAGGCGCAGATCGTTTTGATCACTTAGTGGTTTTTGAAAAAAAAAGGGATAAAATCCTTAAAATTCTCCATCGGCCTGACTTTCCACTAGAATTTGGAAATGCTGACACGTGTTCCCTTATGGACTCGTGGGAGTGCAGAGGCAAATTACACGTTTTGTCTCAAAAGGGAAAAAGCACTAAATGTCTTCCCCACTCTGCTGGCCCATGTCTGGGAAGAATTTACTTCCCCACTCCACCAGTCTTCTTTTCTCCTCTACAAAAATTTTCTCTCCAAATTCCGTAGGCCCAAGTTGGACAAACTTTTCCTCCCAGGCCCGCAGGCCCCCTCTTAGGAAAATTTTCATCCCAAGTTCTACCATCCCATAACTTGAGAAATATGAGGAGTTAGGAGGACTTCTTTATATCACCAGAAAGGTGAGGAAATTCCCTACCTAATGGGAATGTTTTCAAGAATTTTTAATTGCATTAATCATGGAAGAAATAAAATTTAATCTTTAACCAAGTTTTGGGAGTGGGTAAGTAAGAATTTACTCTAATGATTTTAAATATGTATTCTTTTCCCCATTGTAATTAAACATTGCTCTTGTCTTAGATCTTGTGGAATTAAATACCTTGGATATTTAATTGTTTTGGTCCCTTAACCCTAAAATTTTAATCAGGGAATATTTAACTAAAATGTCGATGTAATCAGTGATTAAATTAATCCCTAAGGAGATTCGAGCTAGGTGTGGACTTATTACACTTGTTGATTTATAATGTGGAATTAGTAATTATTATAATGGGAAAATTTATCAGTTGAATTTAATTATCCTTGAGACTTTGGTTGTTAACACTTTAAAAAAAAATATTCCATAATTTTCTACTTAAACCTAGGTTGTTCATGGGTCTTAAGTGGTTTGTTTTAGCGAGCGTTACATGATCACTCTCTTATTTTTCAAGGCCTGCACAATTAACCCTAGTGATCAAAAATCAAATCCGTGATTCTCAAAACCATTTTCTGATTATCTATCACTTACTGAAATAGGTATTCACCATATAAATGGAAATATTTTTCATTGAATGAGATTATTTTCATGTGGTCATCGGTTTGACTTAAATGATGTGGTTATTATGTCCTTCCTCCTTTGAAGTGTGATCACAATACAAGGTTAAAATGAGCTTTTAAGAACACTACCAAGTGAATGACATCAATTGAAACTCAGATGATTTCTAATTCTTACATACATGGTTCTCTCTATGAAGATCATCCTCTTACCCGTCATGGATCCAGAATTCTCCTCAGATGGAATAAAATTTATGATAATCATACACCCCTTTTCTCATATGCCTCTCATAGGGAAGAAGGATATGATTCCTTAATCGTTCACACATGATGTTCCTAAATGCATGTGTAGCTTGAATAGATCATCTTGGATTGTTCCTTTAAGAGGTTTTAACATGATTTCATATTCAAGTTCTGATGATCCTCAACTCACTCCATGAGCTTTCCATTTAACCTTTGAATATGATGATATTCTTTTTAACTTCACAATTCACTTCCGTGAACAGGATTTCACATGAGTGGAAACATGAATATAGTATCTGGACATATCTTCACTAGATTTCTCCACATGGAAATAGGTTTTCTCCTCTATATGGAAGAATTGATCCATGAATGAGAGTTGAAGGAATGTTTGAGGTTGAGCTCCATCCTCTTAAACTCCAACTGCATTGAAGAAATGTGAAATCCACTCCTTGAATTACAAGATGTGAACACATTGCTAAGTATTGATTAAGTGTTTAGAAACAATCTAAAGAGATTTATGCCATTTGTGATCTTGAGATGATTATCATAACCACTCATGACGATCCTTTCTCATCATTCCCATGTTGATCATTCCCTTAATGTCTTGAATTTTGATAAAATTCCTTATGTTTTAGATCCTTCACGAACATCATGATTATCTTGATTACACATGTTGTTTAAGTGACTGTCTATTACACATTTCAATGCATATTATTTCCCTCTAAAATTATTTAAAAACTCATGGAATCTTCCATAGAAGACAAGATTCACTATTGAATCTCTCATGATTTATGGTTTAGGGCTTCAGGGTTTAGGGTTTAAGGTTTAGGGATCAAGGTTTATGGTTTAGTGCTCAGGGTATAAGGTTTAGGGTTGAGGATTTAGGGTTTACAATTTATGGTTTAGGGTTTAAAATTTAATGGTTAGGGTTTAAGGTTGAAGGTAAAAGGTTTATCGTTTGGGTTTTAAGTCTCAGGGTTTAGGGGTTAGGCTTTGGGGCTCTGTGTTCAAGGCTCATTCTTTAGGGTTTAAGGTTTACATTTAAGGTTTAGGGTTGAGGGTTCAAGTTTAAAGGTTTGGGCTTAGGGTTCCCGGGTTTAGGGTTTATGATTGATGGTTCAGGGTTTAGGGCTTAAGGTTTTGGGCTTAGGGATTATGGTTTAGGGTTTATGGCTTAAAAGTCAGGGTTTAGGGTTTATGGTTTAAGGTTTAGGTTTTAAGGATCATGGTTTAGGGTTTAGGGTATATGTCTCAAGGTTTATGGTATATGTATTACAGTTTAGGGTTTAGGGTTTGGGATTTAGGGTTTAGGGTTGAGGATTGAGGGTTTTGGGCTTATGGTTTAGGGTTTAGGTTTGAGGGTTTAAGGTTTATGGCTTAGGATTTTAGGTTAAGGGATTATGGTTTAGAGTTTAGAGATTAGGGATCACAATTTAGGATTTAGGGTTTAGGGTTTATGGCTCAGGGTTTAAGCCTCATCATCCAGGATTTACGGCTTGGGGTTAAGGGGTTTTGGGTTTATGATTAAGGGTTTAAGGTGGTAAAAATATTTTGTTTGAATTTAGGGTTTATATTTTGGGGTTCAGGGTTTAGGGATTTCAGGGTTTAGGGTTTAGGGTTTAGGGTTTAGTTTTTAGGGCTTAGGGCTTAGGGATTAGGGCTTAGGATTAATGTCTTAGGGCTTAGGGATTAGGGATTAGGGTTTATGGCTTAGTGTTTAGGGTTTAGAGGTTATTGATCAGTGAGTGAATTGATGATGATCTTATCCTAACTCTGCCATAGTGTCAAAATCTCTTCTAGAAACAAATCGAAATGAGCTAGTTAGGCTAGTGAGGCATCCAAGATCATCATGTTTGAAGGATAAAAAATTCACCTATTCTCATGAGATGGATATGAGAAATAAGTGTATGATAATCCTAAATCTGATTCCATTGAAGTATGCTTTTGAAGACTGGAAGGGTAAGATTCGAATGATCTTCTTATGGAGATGTTGTCATGTGTGAAATGAATAACCCAAAAATTTAAAACTTAAACTATGAAAACCAATCCATAATGTGAAATATTCCTCACTAATCTTCTTGAATCCCTCTCTTTTCCCACCTTCCTCCTGTGTGATTAACACATTTTCCTTGAAGTTATTCTTAATGAATTTGGTGAACATGTTTAAGTTTAATCAAAAAGGTTTTAAAAGGTCCATTATTCCATTCATTGAAGTGTAGTAAAAGACTAATTCATTTGAAAGCATAAAAAGGCCAATATTGTCCATTTCAGAGCTCGTGTGTGTCCTTAAAAAGGGTTATGAAAAGGTATTAATTATATAAATGTGGTATTTTAAATCCTTGAAGCTTATGGAATAGTTTTAGGAAGATTTAGAAAAGTTTTGATCATTCAGGGATATTATGTCCCCATCACGATGTGGATCTGATAACAATGTTTCTAAACACTTAATTCATCACTTGAGGTTTAAGAAAACATGATTTCAACTCATGGAAACTCAGCATTTTTATCACTATTTCATGTTATAAGTTTCTTCACTCAAAAACACAACCTGGGGTGTTAGGAAGGTGTTTTCAGTAAAAAATAATTGGCCCTATCCTCATGAGAATCATCACCCAATGGTAACTAACTCAGGTCTATTTATGACCAATACCCATTACAATATGTACTTATTAAATTGAAATTTGGGACAGGGATATTCACCTGATCACCATGAAGTGAACCATTTCTTTAGATCTTGCAAATTTATGGCCTTTCTTATCTCGAACCGAAAGTCCTCATGCTGTTTCAGTATCCTTGAAATTCTTCATGAAACCATTCAAGTCTTAGAGAAAAATATATGTTGACCAGCACATATAAGACTTACACATATATTTTCGATTTCATATTATGTGTTCCTAAGGAACTCCTTATGAAGCTCTCAAAATCATCCAGAGAATTGTCATATTTCATCATTACAGTGTTGTGAGATACCTACACCTAGAAAATATGTTATTGAACAGATTATCCTTGAATGAGAAAAACTTTCCTAAATCTTCCTAAATTACTTCCAAAACTTCTAAAAGGCCCCAAAACCTAAATAATGACTATATTCTTTCACAAAATAGACATCAATTATATAATTTAAACCCTTAAAAATTTAGGCTGAAGGCTGAAATCTTAAAAAATAACTATGTATTGACCAGATTAGAATATGAAAAACCATCTTCTAAACTATGACATAGGATGGAGTTGTGATACCCTAACGTCTTATATTCAAACCATTTATTTTATGCTAACATAAATCCCTTCAATAATTACATATGTTTTTTCATAGAAATCACGTATGTAAGCTCGTTATAACGTGCCCGCAGCATTCCCAATATGAACTCGCGTTTTAAAATATAATAAGTGCAAACATATCTAATGATTAGATATACACATTGTAAATAAATACCTCATGAGTTTTGCACTTGACCCATATTATAGACAGTTTGATTAAAATTTGCATAAGTAGATATCTCTGTAGATTGATATCTTTTTGAAAAACTTCTATACTATTCGATTTTGGAGATAACTATCAATGCTAGTGACTACAGATCATTCTTGAGGGGATGCAGATGAAATAATTTACTTTCACTTTTCAAAGTAAGCATTCGTAATTCTTGTAAATATTGACTCGTGAAAACATTGGATAGAAAAAGTTTCACAACCATCGCAATAATTCTACCCAATAAACAAATTAATCATGCTATCCTAAATCATTAGGATTGTGTTAAGACTTTTTGGTGATGGACTGTCTCTATTGAAACTGGAAAAAAAATACACCTCCAGAATTTGTTTACTTTTCGACCAGGTATCATATGCATTTGTATTTTAAGTCTAGAGGACAATACTGACATACCATAACTGATTATGTGTATGCAATATGATCACATCATGCATACTCTTGATTGTACCAACGTAGGTCTTATTTACAAATTCTATTTATTTTCAAACATTAATGAATTTTTAGACACGATCACTAATGAATTGATGCAAACCCATTGGTGAAGTGTTGCACTCATAAATTGCACTAGATCACGGATTCTTCCCGTCTTCACAATTCATCATAGGGCTTTGAGTATTTAATCATAGCTAATAAACTTTTTTTCACCATATTGTTCTATTAAATAATTTTTATCCCATTTAGCAAGTATAGTATGTTTCCTATCCCAGATTATCAAATTAACACTGGTATTTGGTTAGAGTAAAATACTTAAATATCGTTAAATCCCCTTTTAATTAATTAATAACCCCCTTTCACATATTTTGTTAATTAATAAAGTATTTTATTAATTAAATATTTTAATTACAATTCCAAAATTTCCCTCTAATATTAGGTTTAAATAGATTCTAAAAGATAATCATGCCCTATTAATTAATCTTAATGGATTAATTAAATCTCGACAATGATTCCCATGTGTCATTAATCCTAATTAATCTCTTCATAATCATACTTATCCACTCCTAATTCTACACTTCCATTATCCCACATTCACTAGATATTATGTTTTTTCTCAAAATGGAAAGCTATAAAAGCAACCTATTACTTCCTTACCAAAGTTCACCATGTCCTTGTAATACATTCATACTCATTTCTCATAAGAGCATATCTAATATTGGAAGGCTTGCCAAGTATTGAAAAAACAACCATTAATATGCTAAAGTAGTCACAAAAGAGAAGATTCAAACATGGACTTTTGTGCCATTTTGAGGAGATATTTTCCTTTATCAAGCTCCTTGATCATAAGTTTGGTTGCATGTTTTATCTTGTAAGGAATACCCACATATCAAAAGCACATCTTCACACAACAAAGGGAGGTTTTCATTAATGAAGTGTTTATGTTTGTGCAAGTTTATGTTAAATTCTTCATCCATCACATGCTTTATCTTCCATGTATTGTTTAAGGAAATAGGGTATAATTTACTTGGTTTGAAATGATTCCTTTAATTTTACATTTGAATTATAAACTTCAATTAGCATGCATACATATGACATGCGCTTGGTCAGACTCCCCTTTGAAATCATTACATATTTATTTAGATTTTAGAATGAATTTTTTCTTCAATTTATTTGAATTTATTGTAAATTTTTATGTTCTTGTTATATTATGTTGGTATTTGGTAGTGTTGAAGTGTTTTGTAGGTAGTAAAGATGTAGAAGTGTTGCCAAAATTTGACTTTGCCTAATAAAAATCCTTGATTTTGACATTTTTACCTCAGTTTTTTGAGTTTTGAATTTTCAGTGGTACACGCCTTTATGGGCTCAGATAAACCTAATTTTTAGCTGTGTCATTTCACACCTATGAAATTCTCACCACTATGTCAGTGGCATTCTGCCTTTAGTGGATTTATAATTAGAAAGCACCCAACATGGACAACATGTTGTCAATCATTCATCGAACTTTATTGGTGGAACACCTATTTAGTGTCATGGTATTAGTGGATTTAAGACCTCTATCTATGTAACAATGGGCATATCAACCTACAAATAATGAATTTTTCTGTTATTTACATCTTCTTAGTTTCTATTACTAATTTTCAGCATTATTTTTAGGTATTTCACTTATACATTTTCAAACTCATGTACTTACATGCTTTTATTCTACACCTTTTTGTGACAAAAGTTCGTGTTGGTTTATTGTGTTTTTCAACATTGAAGGTAATTATTGAACTAGAATGTTCTTGAAAACAAATTACAATTGGACTAATGGAAAGATACAAAATTCCATACACAAATGGTATTAGATAGTGATGTAAGTTTACTAAACAACAAAATATTTATTCTAATGGTTTCTCCTCAATTAGTCGACCTTTTGATAATACATTTTTCTCTATATGGTGGTGGCCTTACATTTGATGGAATAGACATATTGTAGACCTCGTTAAAATTTTAGTGGCCTTGTGATGAAATCAGTAAAGTAGATATGTTTTTAGCATGTGATGTAGTAAACATCTTAGTTCAAATGATCTAATTTTGTGTCACTGACCTCATGACAGAGATACTTGGAGAAAATTTTTTCACTTTGTCTAACTTTTTTTTGCCACATATTCCTTGTTCAGAAAATTCCTATTTTTATGAAACTACTACATTTTATTGTGAGACTAGGTCTCCATAGGTATGCTTGTCTTAAAGACTATTTGAAATTGACAAACAAATTAAACAAAAAACCAAGTTGTGTGCTCATCTATTTTAGTTGTTTTAATTCACATGTACTTTGGTTTACTTTTTTATTTAAGAAATCACACATTCCTTCATGTTTTCAGTATTATATGGGATAATCAAATTCTCTAAGAAACACTTAGGGTTACTTGTCAAAGGTTAAATATATTGGGTTCATTCTTACCACTTAATCATATCTAGGCTTCTTTGCACTAAAAACTGACTATGTATTGGATTAACCTTTGGCTTTACCATTTTACAAGGGTGTTTATTTCCCTTCAATGATATTTTGGATTCTTGTTTTTACCTCATCTCAATACTTGATATTCTCTTTCCACAATGAAAGGTGATCTTGGAAATTAAAAACTAGTTAAGCACTTTTTGTTTAGTAGGGTTAAATGGATAAGAAATCATTACCTAATCATTTGGACAAATCCCATGTGCCGGTGGGATATATAAATTCATGGGAAGATAGCTCATTAGTTGGATAAGTAAGGGGTTCACTATATTTCTTTGGCTCTTATGAATTTCAGGGGTGTATTTTCCTCAAAAGGCCGACCACCATTTCTGCTCAAATAGATAGTGCATAGGAAATAGTTTAGATTGAGTGCCAAAAGGACTTCAATGCATCCCGATAGGAGTCCAGGGCGCATGTGAGGCACCCTTTAACCCTTGGGCAAACAGTCATTGCTAGAAAATGATCCTAATTTCATGGAATTTTACCTCAGCTAGTAGGTATATCGAGGAAACCCCTAATAATGTTTATCCTAGCTAGATGACCAAAAATTAGGGATAGTTGGATCCAGAAAAACACACCACTTCATCAGTTCCATCAGCACCAAGAAGGAGAAATTGAAGAAAATGAAAAAATGAGGTAAATAAGGTTATCAGATAGAACCACCACTCTATGCATAGTGGATGGTTGTAGAACCACTTCCCTACAAGGAGTGGTGGTTACAAAAGAAAATGAGGTACAGTTCTAGAACCGTCACTCTGTGCAAAGGGCGGTGTAACCGCCACCAAGCCAGGGCGGCGGTCCTGAAACTTTGCCGGTCTACTATCTGGGGTGGTGGTCCTGACACTTTTGAACAGAAAAGAAGAATGGAGCACGAATGGACATGAATTTGAAGCACCTAAATGTGTCTCTTCCCTCCATGACCTTTCCCATCCTCTAGTGCATAGGAGGACATGGGGAAGGCTATAAATACAAGGAGGAGAAAGAGAATTGATCATTCAAAGATCCAAAGAGATCGAGAAAGAATTATTAATATGAGAGCAAGTGAGCAGAGATTCTTCAGTGCTGGAGTGGAATTGTAGGAGAAAGGTGTAAGAAAATAGAGAAAACAAGTAATTGGAGAGAAGGTTTACATTGTTTCTTCTTTTCATACTTATTGTAATCTATAAAATCTGATTAATTGGCCAATACAAGTGGGAAGAAAGAGCAGTTTCCCTTCCCGACTGGTGTTCCCTCATTGGGGGTTTCAAGGATAAAAATTCTTATGTTGTGTGTAGACTTCTTTAGCATTTCTCTACAATTTTTTCCTAAGCACTAGTTAATCAGTCACTAAAGCTCTAATCTTCATCGAAATTGTTATTTTCCAAAGTAGAAAGTAGAACAACATAATTGTGTGATTTTGTAGAGTTCCAAAGTAGAAGTTTACAGATCATTTTGGTATCAGAGCTGATTATATATCCAGGACTGTGGTATTTGATTCTTTCTTGTGATTTGTATGACAATGAACAAGGTCCAAAGGTGAAGAATTTTTACCTTGTGAGCCAGATATTTCTACGAAGAAGTGGAAACAGAGAATTCGAGCTCAAATGGAGGAAGAGAACTTGGTCTGTAGAGTCGAGATGCTAGAGACCATGATGGATAGATTGTATAGAAAACAAGAAGAGCTTTCAAATCTACAAAAGATGGCTTTGGTTAAGAAAGATTCCATGGACTCAGTGGTTTGAGCACTAGCCAAAAAAATTGGTATCGGAAAGAGCCACAAAGAGGAAGAATGGGAAGAGCGTGAAGAAGAGACACCAATTGTAAGCAAAAAGGTAAAATCTTCTCATACACCTTTTAAAGTTGAAACAAAAGTGGAAATAAAGAATTTTGAAGGACAAGTAGATGTATAATTACTGGATAAATGGCTAAAATAGTTGGAAGTCTATTTTAGTGTGCATAATGTCACTGAGGCACAAAGGATTACCTTTGCATGTCTCAAAATGGAAGGTCATGCTCTAGTTTGGTGGGAAACCCACTAGCCACTTGTGAAAAGAAGAAACGTCCTATTTTCAGTACTTTGAAGGGTTTTAAAGAATTTATTATAGCTAAATTCTATCCTATTGGCCATAACACTGACATGATGATTAAGTGGTAGTACTTTAGACAGGGCAAATGGTCAAAGCGTGCAAGACTACACTATGGAGTTTCGGAGATAAGCCATGTTGCTTAATATGGACTTGGAGGATGAGGACATTCTGACCAAGTATTGGGAGGACTTCACACTCACCTTCGGAGGAAGGTAATCTCCATGAATCCCAAGGATCTCAATGAAGCTTGTATACAAAGCATACTACATTGATGATGAGAAGAAGCAAGGAGAAATAAAGCCAAAGGGAGACTAGTCAACAGATCAGTAGGAAAAAGAAACAAGGGAAGACAAGTAGTAGAGGTAAATGGAAAGGTAAACATGCTCACTACTTACTTTACATACTTGTAAAGATCCTAATAATTTATGTAAGAATTGTGATATAAATGGACATACTGATGCCACATGTTGGAAGTTGCATCCAGAATTACACCTAAAGCACCAAACCAAGGATTCCAAGAAATCCATGGCCACTGTGAAGACAAAAGGAGAGGTGGAGATTGAGGATGATTCAGATGTAGATGAAAGGTTATGGGATGCATGGCCACTAACATGTAAAGGGAGAAGAAGAAGAAGAGAGGAGTAAGCTTTTCTAAATCAGAATCCAAATTAAGAAGACTAAGGTAACTGCTTTAGTAGATTTTGGTTCTCAGTCAAATTTTATTTCTGATGTGGTTATAGAAAACTTGGCCTAGAGACTTGTGCGCATCTACATCAATACCCATTGGGATGGGTGAAGAGGGGTGTAGAAATACAAGCTACAAGAAAGTGTAAGTTTCAGTTTGGGATAAATACCCAATATATTGATGTATTAGAGGTTGATATCATTCCACTTGATGTATTTGACATTGTCTTCGGAAGTCCTTACTTGTATGCTAGGGATGTTATGTTCACAAGGAGGGAGAAGTTGGTACAGATGGGTCAAGGATGGAGTTCAGTTTCAACATCTGGGCGCACCAGAGTAAATCAAAGAAGGTTATGGTAAGTGTTAACCAAGCACAAAGACTTATTCAAGAAAATCATCAGTTTTGTTTACTTTCATTGGAAGAAAAGAAAAATGGACTTGAGAGCATGGATATTTTGACCAAAGGATGGAGAATTTGGATAGCACTTATCAGTTTTTGCAGAAGAAGCCACCACATGAACTGCTCATTCAAGGAGCAAAACAAACTTCCACTATGTAGTCACCGTATCTACCTACGGATTCACTGGACCTAACCGTGGGGCAGCAAGGAGAAGAGGAGATACAAGGAACAATGGTGACTATAGTAGCAACGTACATGGAGAGGATTCAGCCAATCCATCTCAAGAGACAAAGATAAGCAAGAAGGACTAAACCACTACAGTATGGGACCTTTGCCATACTTGATCAGGTTAGAAAAGAAACCTTCAGGCCATACTTCATGCAGATGCACATGATAGCAAGTTACAAGAGCTCGCACCTACTTGCACCATCTATGCATGACAAAGAAGGAAACATATAGAATTTACCTTCCAAAGAGGATTGTACTCGAGGAAACTCGAAGGAGGATGTAGTACATTGGAGCAAAAAACTAGAGACCCATAGGAGTCTTGATAGGTTGGATGAGAGAAGACACCAAGGTAGACCCAGTTGTACGTGAATGATCTTGTGAGGGAGATGGTTCTTCTGCCACTCCCCCACTAATCTTTTGTGGGAAAAAAATCCTCCTAAGTAGGGGAGGTATGATCCATAGGGATCTAGAAAAACACACCACTTCATTAGTTCCATCAGCACCAAGAAGGAGAATTAAAGAAAATGAAGAATAAATGAGGTATATTGAGGTTCTGGAAAGAACCATCCTCCTGCAGGGTGGCGGTCCTGTAACCGCAGCTAGGGTGGCGGAAGTCCTGAAACCACCGGTCTCAGGGTGGCAGGTCCTGAAACTTTCTGAAAAATAAAATAAGAATGGAGCACGAATGGATGTGAATTTGAAGTGCATGACTCGTGTCTCTTCCCTTCCATAACCTTACCCATTCTCCATTGCATAGGAGGACATGGGAGAAGGCTATAAATACAAGGAGGGGCAAGATAATTCACCATTAAAAGATCCAGAGAGGTCGAGAAGTAGAGTATTAATATGAGAGCAAGTGAGCCAAGAGGCTCTTCAGTGCTGGATTTGAATTGTAGGAGCAAGGTGTAAGAAAACAGAGCAAGCAAGTAATTGAAGAGAAGGTTTACATTTTTGCTTATTTTCATACTTATCATAATCTACATATTTTGATTAATTGGCCAATACAAGTGGGAAGAAAGATCAATTGCCCTTCCCGAATCGTTTTCCCTCATTGGGGGTTTTCTAGGATAAAAATTCTTGTGCTATGTGTAGAATTTTTATCATTTCTCTACAATTTTGTCCTAAGCACTAGTTAATCAGTCACTACAGCTCTAATCTTCATCAAAACTGTCATTTTCCAAAGTAGAAAGTAGAACAACATAATTATTTGATTCATAGAGGTCCAAAGTAGAAGTTTATGGATCACCAGAGGATCCGTGATTCGTTGTCTCAAAACACATGGAAATTCCAACAAGATATGAGATGAACAGCATGTGAGAGACACAAATTTCAGCTACATTTTGAGATTGGTACCAATTTTTGTCAATTTTTTAAATTTTAGAATATTTTTGTTTTTTGAATGATTTTATAATTTTAAATTTTTTTGATCAGTCAGAAGAATTTAAGAAATGGAAGATCTCCTAGAAGGACGTGAAAATGCTACAGAGTGAGGAGAACAGGTTTTAGGTAGCAGTAATATTCCTCGGCGAGAAGAAAAATGAGTAAAAAATAATTATTTAAAAATAATCATGATGATAGATAAAAATAGAATGACAAATAGTGCCTGGAAATATTTAAAAATGTCTCAAGGTAAAGAGATAAGCGCTAGATGGAAAATAGTATCCCAGCATAGCAGAAAAATTAATAAAAATAATCATTTTAGTGAAGAGAAGAAGTGTTAGAATGATCACAAGAATTAGAAAACATGCCCCGAGGTCATCACGGAAACCTAATATACACACCCTAGCGGGTAAATCAATCATGACTAGTTCATTTATGGTAGAGCTCTTAAAAAAATTTACCGCGAGTGAGTGCAATAGTAGTTGAGTCATATGGCATGAGGAGATGAGCATACCACATCCGAGAGTATATTTAGGATGCAACGGATGGACCCTTCATGAGTTCTCTATCCCTTCTTGGTCATTTTCACATTTAATTACTTTTTTAGTGCTTTTTAGGTTAGTTTTGAAAGCGATGTATAATGACAAAGAAGTGTGGATGCCACTAATGTAATGTGGTAATATACAAAAGGCAGAATGCCATGCATGTATATACAAGAAGGTGATATGTGAAGGTACCTCAAGTGTTATATGGGAATATTCAAAGACAATTCCTTAACGCAAATATAAGAACAAACAAGCCAAATCACGGCTTGATGAAGTAGATGCAAGGAAGATTCCTAGACTTGACAAGGGAAACCAATCCTACACATAATTTATAGTTATTTTTCCAAATACAAGAGTAAATTGTGAACAGGGAACCCTCCTTGAGCACTGGAAACCTATTTTCACCCAAAGACACATCCAATGTGCCACAATTGTGTGGTTTTCACACTTGGATGACCTGTTTTTTGTTACTATTTTCTTGATTTTTTCAATTTTTTGTCCCTTGTTTTTCCTTTCTTTTTCTACTTTTTAGATATTTTTTGATATTAGAACCATGCTTAAGCATAGAACCTCTTCATATATATGGTATTCATAGGTTCTAGAATCTCTTCACCATCATAATATGCAAGTTTATAAGCTCTTGATCCATATTTCACAACCACCACATAAGGCCCTAACCAGTTAGCCTGAAAAATTTCCTTTCTTTTCTCTATCCTTGATAATGTTTTTCTGATTTTCTTTTAGAACAAGATCACTTATATCAAATTCATGATGAATGATCCACTTGTTATATCCTATTGACACTATGTTCTAATAAACCTTAAGCGCTCTCATACGCTTCTCATCCAACAAATCTAGCTCTACTAGCCGAGAAACTCTATAGTCTTCATCCTTATCAAGATATTCCTGGAGTGATATTGTCAGGGAGGGAAGATCCACTTCCAAGGGTATGATGGCTTCAGTGCCATAGACTAGTGAATATGGGGTCACACCAGTAGGAGTGCGGATGGAGGTTTGATAGGCCCATAGGGCAAGATGTATCTGTAAGTGCTAATTACAACCAGTCTTACTTACCATTTTCTCCATGATTCAGACAATATTTTTATTGGTGGCCTCATCTTTTCCATTAGCTTAAGGGTAATAGGGGGTGGACTACTTGAGTTGAATATAAAATCGTTGACATAATGCTTTAACTATTTTATTTTTGAAGGACTTACCATTATCAGTGAAAATGGTGAAAGGGATTTCGTAGCGGAAAATGAGGTGATTCATAATGAACTTAGAAATTTACGCACCAGTGACATAAGTGAGAGGCGTAGCCTCTAACCATTTAGAAAAATATTCAGTGGCAGTAATAATGTGGGTATGACCATCTGATGAGGTAGGATAGAGCTTCCCTATGAGATCTAGTCCCCACATATAAAATGTCCAAGGTGTTGCAATAGGCTGCAAATCATGTGTTGACACATGTAGTAATTTTTCGTACTTTTTACAGCTCACATTTCTTTATAAAATTACAACAGTCAGCTTCCATGGTGGGCTAAAAACAGCCCACTCTTAATATTTTCTTATCCAAGACCATTTCACTAGTGTGTGCTCCAAAAATACCTTCGTGCACTTCTTTAATAGTGTGGACCGATTCAGTAACATCCAAATAGCGAAGTAGATTCACGTCATAGCCATGATGATAGAGGATGCCTCCTAGGAGGGTGTAATGGGCTATACAGTGGATAAGAGCTTTCTTCTTAGAATGGGTAATGTTTGGGGGAAACATGTCATCTTGTAGGTATCTAAATATAGGGTCATACCAAGGGGAGAAGGGACCAAAAACTTCACATGCCAAATATGACTCTGGCATGTCATATGTGGGCACTCGTAAATGCTCTATAAAGAACGAAATTTTACTTGCTTGAGGTAGAATGTGTAATAGTGATCCGATGGTAGCCATGGCATCCGCTGATCTATTGTGTGACCTAGGTTTTTATTCAAAGATAATCTGTACAAAATATTCTTTCAAGGTTTCAACCAATTTCTTATATGGAATATGCTTTTCATCTTTAACCTTATACTCATCATTAACTTGTTTGATAATAATTTGAGAGTCACCAATGACTCATAACTATGTGATATTCCAATTGATAGCCAACTTAAGGCCAGCAATGATTGATTCATATTCTGTAATGTTATTAGTGCAAGGGAATCCCAAACAAAATTCCCTTGGAATGACCTCCCATATGGCAGTGATGAGCATGAATCCTGCTCTTGATCCATGGATGGTGAATGATCCATCAAAATGGACTTTCCATTCAACATACATCATGGATGTGTTTGGAAGATCCAAACATAAAGGTTCCATTCCTAGTAGAGGATCTTCTGCTAACTTGGATATGCTAATACATGTCCTTTCAACGACTTCTAGTTAACAAACTCAATATCAAATTCACTTAGGAGAATGATCCAATTATCCATTCATATTGTAAGGGCAGGTTTGGATAAAAGGTACTTGAGAGAATCAACTTTAGATATTATCTTGGTTTTTATTGTTAAGGAGATAATGACGTAGTTTCTGAAAGTCAAAGACAACTATCAGACAAGCCTTTTCAATACATGAGTAATTCAATTCATAAGCAAGCTCAAGGTGCAATTAAGGTAATAAATGGCTCTTTCTCTATGGTCTAGGTCATATTGGGCAAGTAGTGTGCCAATAAAAAAATTGGGTAGCTTAAATATACAATAGGAGAGGTTCACCCGAGGTAGGCAACACTAGTATAGGCAGATTGACAAAGTATTGTTTAAGCAGTTCAAATGTCTTTTAACAATCCGGTCCCCAATTAAATGTAACATATTTCTTGAGGAGAGGTGTAAACAGATGGCACTTATCCATAAGTTTTGAAATGAAATGGCGTATTTCCTGAATATTTCCTTGTAAACTTCTTAGTTGTTTGAGATTTATAGGAGCAGGCATCTCTATGATATCTATAACTTTTTTGGGATCCACCTATATTCTTATATGTGAAATGATGAAACCCAAGATCTTTCCTGATAGAATGCCAAAGACACTCTTCCTAGGATTCAAATGCACTTTATAATCTTGGAGATGCTGGAAAATACACCTCAGCACTTTAGGGTGCTCTCTTGGATTTTGCTAAGATATCATCAATGTAATCCTCTATGATGTCATTCATCATGTCATGGAAGATGGCCGTCATTGCACGTTAATAGGTAGCCCCAACATTCTTGAGTCTGAAAGGCATGAATTTGTAACAAGCATCCCCCGTGGGGTGATGAAAGCTATCTTGTGTTGATCTTCCTCTATAATCCTAATTTGGTTATAACCTAAAAATCCATCCATTAAGGATATCATCTCATAACCAATAGTGGAGACGACAATCATGTTGATATAGGCAGAGGGAAGTCATCTTTAGGACATGCTTTATTGATTTCTTGAAATTCAGTGTAGATTTTTATACCAACCAGCTTCTTCTGAACTGGGAATATGTTAGATATCCAATTGGAATAGTCAATGGCTTTAATAAAATTAGCAGCTAATAATTTTTCAAGTTCCGCTTTGACAAGTAGTACAACCTTGGGGTGCATCTTTATTAATTTCTACATGATAGGTTTGGCATCTAGGTTCACAACAAGGTTATGCATGACTAATTCCATATCCAAACCAGGCATATCTTCGTATGACCACGCAAATATATCTGCATATTCTTGCAATAATTCCACAAAAACCTTCTATTCTTGTGTTGAGAGTGAAGCTCCCAGTTTTTATCATTATATGCTCCTCTTCTGAGCGAATATTGACACCGATCATTTTTATACAAGCATTTTGGAATCATCCTCCATCTATGTAGTATCAGGGGGAAGAGTAAGATCAAATTTGATATGAGTTATGAGATCATATTTTTAAGAATATTCCTCCTTTTCTATGATTTATTCATTTTTCTTATCTACTAGGGTCTCAAAAATTTAATCACTATGAGACTTGTGTTTGTTCTTCCCACAAGGATTCTCTGGCGTATTCTTATTCTTTCTTACAACCTTCTTACTCAAATGTCCACACATCTTTTCTTCTTCTCCAAAGTATGCACATGCATCTAGTTTAATGGAAAATCCTTTCTTGTGATCCCCAGTTGGAATAAAATCCCTGAGTCCCATGAATTATGTGAATGCCTCATCATTTTCAAATAAATTGAGTGGCACATGAAATTTTTGATCTGAATCTACAAGTTCTATATATAAGGATTACTTGATAATTTGATATGGATAAGGTAAAAATAACTAAATCGGGGAATAGGTTTGTGGAGGCAAGATCCTTTTAGAGCCTACATTGGGAATCCGCGTCACTATATTAATGAAATGAGTCACCCTCACATTCAAAAGAGGCGGCATTGATCTCAAAGGGTGGATTGTCATAAGTTCTAATTCCAAGGCCATGTCTGTTAGATTTGAAATGAGGGATAGGAATGGGTTATAAATGTCCTTGTGCATTGATACCACATCCAAACCCATTTTAACCCATGACATACATCATATGGTGGCCTTTGATATACTATGGGGCTTGATGCCATGGTACCCTCAAGTAATCTCCTGGTGGGATCTTCTAACATCTTTTCCTTAGACAAGAGACCATGAGGGATGAATCTCTCAAAGGGTTCAGGGAATCTATATCCACTGTTTAGAATTGAAAGTAATGTTTTCCTCATGTCTCAGGTGATACTATAAGATCTTATATCAGTAAGGCCTACTAAAGAGTAAACTACTTACCTGGGCCATACTTTGTAGATGTTACCTCCCATGATGAGAAATGGTTGACCAACGAAAGAAATTTATGATTACAAGGAGTGAGTATATTTGTATCCACACCTTCCTTTATAGCCTCTGTTTGTAAGGGAAAAACAATATCTGTAGAAGTACATTCATAAGTTGCATGAGGAAAATTGTGCAATGCTCTACAATGTGTAAACGATTCTAGATCACCCTGAATGGTGATTATCTATCCTTTATGGCACATCTTGATACACTGATGGAAGGTGAATAGAATAGCCTACATGGCATGAATCCATGGGTGTCCCAAGAGCATGTTATAGGGAAGATCTAGGTCAAGGACATGGAAATTCGTATCGTGAATTGTCGGCCCAACTTCCATAGGAACTACTATAGTACTTAGTGACTCACATTCCTCATTATCATACATTGTGATTGTAATAGTTTTAACCCCTAGATCTGTTTCTAAATGGCCCAACTACTTAACCAACTTCAAAGTGCAAATATTTAAACCAGATCCACCATCCATAAGTACTCTCTTGATCTTACGACGAGTAACAACTACTTCTATGTATAGGGGTAATTTGTGCTCTGGGTTATTACGTGGGATTTTAGTGTGATCAAAATTGATATGATCGTTGGAATTAAGGTGTGCAATTATCGCTTGAAGGTGCGCGGGATCTACATCTATGGAGACTCCTAAAATCTGAAGTGTTTTATATAATATGTTTTTATGAGCAATAGATATTTTGAGGAGATATAAAATTGATATCCTAGTTGGTGTCTTCTCCAACTATTATATTAAATTATAATGACCTTCCTGAGGAATGGGTAGAGAAGCTGGTATGATCAAACACACACGTCGTGTACCTACAACACAATTTTTTTATAAAATCCTAACAGTATTAACATGTTCATCAAATGAACAGATACAACCTATAAGGGAATCAAAGCGACTATCATTAGTCAGATAAACATAGGCAGCAGTCCTATAGTCATTGGAAGCATGATCTATTTTCTTGTTCTTCTTATCTACATGGTTAGGAAAGGGATCTTTGAATATACCCATTTTTTCATTGGGACCCTGTCCTGAGTCAGGGGGTGAACCTACGGAGATTTTTTCCACTTTGATGAGGTCGTGTCTATAATGTTGCAGTCTCAAGCACCTATCAGTTTTGTTTCCTTTGACACGATGGAAATCACAATACTCATGCTCTTTTAATCAACCCAGTTTTGAAGCATCTTTTGGATATGGTATTTGTCACAGTTGGGTACTACACCATGTTCACCACATTTAATTGTTTAAGTATGGTAGATAGTGATTTAGTTAGTGGCGTAAATGTATGTTTTGTAGGTTCCTTTTGGTGAGGTCCTATGAAATATTTAGAAGTGGCCTAGTCTATACAGTTTGGACTCTTTTGGAGTCTGTAATGTCGTCGCCAATGACATGTTTTTTTAATAACTTATGTTTATCTAAGGGTTTTGTTTCATCTTTGTCCTTCATGAAAAGTTTAAGTGCACCCTTTGCAATGAGAGTCTTCTTGATTTGACTATGTTTCTATATAACTTCTTTGAAGTTAAATTTGTAGTGCATTTGTAAATGAAAGACTATTTTTGGGTTTAAGCTAGGGATGAATATTATTATTAGTTTTTTTTAGGAAGGGCACAAGGGAAATGACTTACTAATCCATTCCATCATTGTAATAATCCTACAAAGGCCTCTTAGGTTTTTTTGTGTTACAAAGGTCGTTGATGGTGATAGTATTCTCCATATTGAAGGAGTAATGTCGTGTAAACGTTTCAGCTAGTGTGAGCCATGTCATAATGGATCCCTTGGGTATACTAAAAACCCATTCTAACACCATTTCTCCTAGGCTATGAAGAAATAATAGTATTAGAAAATTATCGCTATAAGCGACTTCCTAGAAAACCATATAGAATTATTTGATATGATTACATTGATCACTTTTACTTTTATACTTTTCGAACTTAGGGATGGCGAAATATTTTAGAAACGGTTTTCGTAACATATCCTTATCAAAGGGGTTAGGACATAGCTCTTCATATAGGTATTTCTTACTATGTCCTATGTTGCTTTCTTGTAGCATATTAAGCATATTTTTCATCGATTGCAACTCATGTTGAATTATTTGTTCCTTTATAGGTGATACTAGTTTATTTACCTTAGCAAATTTTAAAGTTGTGTCATCATATGGATCAAAGTAAAACTCACTGGATTTCTTCTTGAGTTTATCTTTATGCACATTCCTACTTGAAGAACCTAAGTTTGCTAACTTTTGATTGAGTTTCAATGTTTGTCTTTGGAGGATCTCTTCTTCAATTAAGGGATCACCTTCTTTGCCAAACCTAGGAGGTGGTGAGCTTTTGTGCTCATGTTCAACTTTTACTGTGCGTGAAGCCTTAGAATAAGGTCTTCACAAATCACCTGTTAGTTTTGATGGGTCTTCTTCAACATTTTTGTTATGTTTTTTAGAAGTGGAAGCATACCCTACATCAAAGGGGTTATCTATGTCCAAGAGAGATGGTCGCTCTTCCATTTTATGGTTAATGATTTTATTCTCCGCTTCACACTCTTGTAGAAGATTGGCTCCTAACTCAAGAAATCTTGTGAGTACTTGATATTTTTTATAATAAAGGAGCTTGTCGAATCGAAGGAGGATCAGGTTGGTGAAGGATCAAACAACATCAAAGGAGGCCAGAGGCTCTCAGGAGGAAAATGGGGAAAGGCTCAAAGTTTTCAGACTTCACATACGATTCAGAGTGGGCCCAAATTGGTTAAGTATAAGAGGATGGTAGAACCTTCCATGTGTCTCAATGGTGCACCTTCAAGGGTCGAAGCCAAAAGGGTAGTTCCCCAAATGAGTGCAGAAGCTTCCATGTGTCCCAGAGTCCAATGAAGTGTTCACTTGAGGCATTAAATCGGCTAAGTATAAGAGTGTCGCAGAGGCCTCCATGTGTCTCATCGGTGCAACACTAAAGGCAAGGTCCAAAGAGTAGGTTCCCAAATGAGCATAGAGCTTCCACGTGGTCCAAGTCAAAAAAGGGACAGAGTGGGCCCAAATCAGACTAAGTATGAAAGAGACGGCGAAAGCTTCCAAGTGCCATGTGTCTCATGACGCATCTTCAAAGATCAAGCCCAAAAGGGAGTCCCCAAATAAGCACCAATCATCCATGTGTCCAAGGCCCCAAAAAGGGTCATTGAAAATTTAATTGAGCTAAGTGGAAGATAATGTGTCTCCACGTGTCTCATCAACACTTCAAAGGTAAATCCAAAAGTGAGGTCTCCAAGTGAGCGGAGCTTCCACGTGTCCCAGGTCTGAAAAAGGGACAGAGTCAGGCCAGTTGAATTGACTAAGTATAAAGAATAGTGGAAGTCTCCACGTGTCTCATCAGCACAAATTCAAAGGTGTGACCCAAAGTAGAGACTCAAATGAGCGTGAGGCTTCCACATGTCCCAAGTCGAGAAAGGGCATCTTCAAAGGTAAATCGGTCTCCCAAATCGGCTAAGAAAAGTCAATGGGGCAGAGTCAGCAGAGGGTGTCATGTGTCAACTTGGCACAACTTCAAAGATCAACTCCAAAGGTGGTCCCCCAAACTAGCATAGGCCCTCCACGTGCCCAAGAGTCAAAAGGGGGATAGATCTGACCGTTTAAATCGACTAAGTATAGATATTTCAGTGGAACCCTCCACGTGCCTCATCTGCGCAATTTCAAAGGTAAAATGGGGGCAGGTCCCAAATATGTGTTGAGCCTCCACGTGTCTAGGATCAGACATATGACCCCGCCAAACAAAAGGGACACATGGCCATGTTTCAGGTCAAAACGGGAAGGTGGGCCTTGGAAGGATTCTTTGCCAAAAGTGGGCCGAGCAGGCCTTGGTGAAGAATTTTCAAAGTGGAAAATGTGGGCCGGCGGGCCCGGAGATGACTTTTGGGGAATGTAGAGTTACGGGGCTGCGGGAGTCTTTTTGTAATTTTGGCAACTTTCATAAAAGTGTAGTTTGTAAGTGCGGGCCCAGAGAAGCCCTGAGGAGGTTTGTTCGCCAGAAGGTTGCGGGGCTTGTGGGGGAAAATGACCAAAAGGCACAATTTCAATTTTAGGCCCACGAAGGCTTTTGGGAAAAAGTGAATTTTGGGCTTGCAGGGCTGTGAGTTTTTTACACTTTTGTATTTTTGTGCATAAAAGGCACCAAAGTGAATTTTGGGCCCATGGATCCATTTTGCAAAACTGGTTTTTCACCATTTTTGTACGGATTCGATTCAAGTATTCAAATGGGCATATCTTTCGATCCAGTGCTCAAAATTCAACAAATTTGGTACCATTGGAAAGGTCTCGACCTCATCTATGCCATGGAAACCTGAAACTTTAATTTTGACAAGGTTAGGTGGGTGAAAAATAGGAAAATGTCTTCATGCCATTAATGTATGATCTGATTGCTTCAACAACCAGATCAGATTTGATTTGATCCACCATTCTTCCTTCTTCAACATGCCAAACAGACATAGAGAGGCAGACTTGACAGATTGTGGGTGGATTTGTAGGGGCATTGATGGCTGGTAGCTGAGCTTCCAAATCAGGTTTCCCACCTCTTTTCTTCTCCTCTCTTCACTTCATCTATAAAGGTAAGAGCTTGGCTCATTATAAAGGGTTAGACATTTTGGTTTTGCACCATCCCTTCTTCTCTAGTCTGTCTGCAGACAAATTCATGGAGTCTGAACCTTCTATTAAGACTATAATGCAATTTTTTTTCCTCTTGGCCATTGTAATGCTCTGTATCAATTTGTGAAGCAATAATACATGTCTGTGGATGATTTCAACCCTCTCTTGTGTTCATTTCCTTTATCTGATCTTTCATTGCAATATTGGTTATCTGTGCATGGTAGTTGTATTACATTTTAATGGTCTGTGTTTGATAGCAAATACAGTGTTCAACATTCCTTTGGTGCATCACCTCTGTTAGTTTAGGTTTAATTTCTTGCATCTTCTTAACCCTGTCTCCTTGGCAAGTTAGAATAGATTTTAGAATAGATCCTCTACAAATTTTATGTGTGCACCTGAACAGAGGAATAGGAACTGACCTTCATCTGGAGAGCTCTCTCGATTTCAAAGTCCCACACTTTGAGAGATGCTCCATGTTATGCAATCACACTGAGAGTCTCAACCCATCTAGTTGCAGACATTCAGGGGTGCTGTGATTTTGCACTAACAGTTTTGGCATGCCCGGTGGGACCAAGAGGTCTCCATTTTTATTGCAGCAAGATTGATGTGCACTTGTTGTAAGTTTTCAGCTTTAAGAAGCTTTGAAATTACACATCTGGTGACTCCAAAAGAGGTAGAGTCCATTGGTTTCAACAGCCCATGCTTGGCAAGATTCATGAGAAGAATTCAGACTAGATCAAGAACTAGAGAAGAAGGATTGTTTTTCTATCTACACTTGTCCCCAGACAGAGGGAGAAGGGGAAGAAGAGCTCAAAGGTCTCCATCTCCACCAAATAGAACCTTGTCAACACCTCCCCCTGGTAGGCCTTTCATTCAATCAACAAGGGTTCTTAGGCCAATCATAATGGCACATCCACAACCCAATCCCTATGTCAACTTCACTGGGTAGCAACCCACTCGCTCTCAATGCACAAAATCTAGTTCCAGTTGCAGCATTGAAGAGCATTCCATATTTCACTGGAGAGAACCAGACTACTCCTAGTGACCACATTCAAGACATTGCAAATGTCTGTGCAATTCATGAAATCATTGAGATGGACATTGCAGTCAAATTGTTAGCCTCTTCATTCAAGGGTAAAGCTTTGCAATGGTTCAGGAGTCTAACAACAGGCTCTATTCAGAATTGGGACCATCTGTGCAGAGCTCTTCACAATCAATTTGGAGAGAAGGGAGATAATCTATCCTTGTTGGAACAACTGACAACAATCAAGAGGGCTCCTAATGAGCAGTTGACTGACTTCAACTTCAGATTCCAAAGGATGTGGGATAGGATTCTGGTGGCCGTAAGACCAACAGATGAAGGTGCTTTTCTATACTTCCTTAGAGCTTTAAATTCTGATATTTCCTTAATGATTCAATCCATGGGAGGTGTAACCTTACCTACAGCCTATAACATTTCCATTAGAGCTGAAAATTGTTTAATTCAGGCTGGTAAACTTGCACCTAGGCCACCTATGCCTCTATATCCAGAACTAGGAGCTCCAAGCACTAGTCAAACACCCACATTAGCTCCCATACCTACTCCAAGGAATCAGAGTTCAGCTGAAGCTTCCACCTCATCTTCTAGCACTTCAAAAGAGCTACAAGAGGTTATGAAACAACTACAGAACCTAGGAAATGAGCTAGTGACTATCAAGAGGAGACAAGCTCAGAGTTCTAGGCCATATCAAGCCTCAAACTCAATATCAAGCTTGACCCCCATACCAGCAAAATAGACCACCAGCTCAGGCTACAAATCAAAACCAAAACCAAGGACAACCTCAAGCTGCTAGGCCTTTCTGACCATATGATCTAAATGCAGCTTCAACATCAAGGGCCTTGGTTCCAACACAAAACAACATGGCACAAGAATATGATTGGTGTTTCCCATGCAGTCAGCCCCATAACCAATCAATGTGTTTCAATGGTGCACTAAACCAGGCCTTGATGGTACAGACCATTGGTGTGTCCCAAGAGCCCAGTCAAGAGGAAAATCAGCAGCAAGAAACCCAGAAAGAGGCACCTCCAAGTGAGACCATGCTTGTTAATTGGCAGGCTGAAGATTTTTGTGGTATGAATCAAGCACCTCCTCATAGTGTGGCAGAAAATACACGGTCCAAGAAGAGGAATATTGGAGAGGGGAAATCCTCAAATTCAAATGGTCCACAACCCTCTATTACTCCCAAGGTATTGGCAAAGTGCAACTCCCAATGTGCAGAGTCAGCCCAAGCCACCTTCCAGACTTACTCAGGCACCAGTTGTAACGACCCATGTGCAAGAGAAGAATGTGCAAGGAAAGGGGCAACAAAAAGATAGCTCATCCCCATTTAACATCATTGAACAGATGAAGAAAACAAATGTAAACATCTCAATGTGGGAGTCATTGGCTATCCCAGGACAGAGAGACCTATTGCAGGCTGCTATGGCCAATTGGTCAACCTCAAATCAGCCCCCCAACCAACAAGAGAAAGTGCTTACCAATGCGGCTCAGCCTGAAGGAAACCATGGAGGACAACAAGGTAAGAATCTGAAGCCCCCTCCATTCTATGTTTCATTGATCATTGGGGACAAATTGGTACATAATTGCATGATTGATTCGGGAGCAAGTAGCTCAGTCATGCCAAAGCAAATAGCTGATCAGCTGGGTCTTCAATATGAAGTCATCTCCAAGGGTGTAGTGCAATTGGATGGGACAGTGGTAACAATGGTTGGAGTCATCAAGGATTTGACCCTCACATTGCATGCATGCCCCAATGTGACCGTATTGAAAAATGTATCAGTCATAGACTTGCCACCACACTTTGCATTGTGTTTGTCAAGAGACTTCACCGCTAAAATTGGAGGCTATTTGTCTACTGATTGGTCACACATGCTTTTTAGAACAAGGTATGGAGCTAAGGCTATGATCAGATCTGAGCCCATTGCAGATTTCCATATTGAGCCTCATGTACCCAGCCCAATCAATGCAAATTGTTCAGCCTTTGATCAGGAAGACCTCCCAAGCACTTATGAGGTAGATACCAAGGTTGGGTGTATTCTAGACTTGACTCTTGATGAATGGGAAAACAAGAGGCATGCTTTTGACCCTTACAAGGAAATGGAGGAATCTGAGCTAGGAGTTTATTGTTTGCATGAGGAGAATCATCCTCTTCCTGACATCACTAAGCCAGACCACAAGGATGATAATGAGGTATGGCAGTTATTCTTTGATGGCTCAAGAAGTAGACAAGGAGCTGGAGGAGGAGCTATGCTTGTTTCACCTCAAGGTATGAAATATTACTCAGCCTTCTGTTTCCAATTTTCTTGCTTGAACAACACAGCAAAGTATGAAGCCTTGATCCATGGACTGCATTGGGCAAGAAAGAGAGGGATTAAGAATCTGCAAATATTTAGTGATAGTGAGCTGATTGTGAACTAAGTTAGAGGACAAAACTCTGTAAAGAATGATCTTATCAAGCGTTATAAAAACTGGGTATAGGGCCTCATTGAGGAATTTGAAGCTTTCAACATCAATTCCATACCCAAGGAAAAAGAATGATGCAGCAGACAGATTGGCAGTAAATGGGGCAGCATTTGATGTTAGTAGAAAGTATAAAAAGTGATAAGTCTCAGCCCCATATCAAGGTGGTTGTAAGGCCATTGTGTCCTTGATAATAACACAAGTTGGCAGGTCTTTGAGAATGATCAACAAATTGTCAATTTTCTACAAGAAGAAGCTGAGTTCTCCTCTAGAAACCAAGACAAATTGGAACAACAGTATGGTGACCAAGTGGTGCAGCTGAGAACTAACAAATTACCAAAAGGTCTTGTAACCTTGGAGTCAATCTTCAACCCAAATGATCAATTCTGGAAGGAGAAAGAAAATATTCAGGTAAAGGGTGAAGATTCAGAGCCCATTTCCATAGATGAAGGAAAAACATTGTGAATTGGCAAGGTAAGTACCCAACAAGAAAAATCTGAGTTCGTTCAACTTTGTCAAGAATTCCCAGATGTCTTTGCTTGGACTTACAAGGATTTAAGAGGTTTCAACCCAAGGTTGGCACAACACACTATCAAGCTGGATCCAGGATCTAAGCCTTTCAGACAGAAGCAAAGGCCAGTAAACCCTCACATTGAACCTCTCATGAGAAAAGAGTTGAACAAGCTAATTGAGGCCAGCATCATCTTCCCTATCAAGCATTCAAGTTGGGTTGCAAACTTGGTGCCTGTGAGGAAAAGAAATGGAGAAATCAGATTGTGTGTAGACTTTCATGATCTGAACAGAGCATCGCTGAAAGATCACTACCCACTTCCATTGAGGGAGAAAATCTTGCAGGTTGTAGCTGGCTCTGAGAGGTTTTCACTGCTAGACGGATACTAAGGCTACAATCAGATAATGGTGAAAGAGGAAGACCAGTTCAAGACAACCTTCACCACCAAATGGGGTACATATGCTTATAAGAAGATGCCATTTGGTTGTCAAATGCTGGAGCAACATTTCAGTGAGCTATGGATATGGTGTTCAAAGGCTTGATCAACAAGATGGTTATGGTGTATCTGGATGATATCATTGTCTTCTCAAAGAATGTTGCAGACCATCTCTTCCACCTCAGACAGGTATTTCAGAGGTGTAGAAGGTTCAGAGTGTCATTGAATCCAAAGAAGTGTGTATTCTTGGCACATGAGGGAAAATTGTTGGGCCACATTGTCTCAAGAGAAGGGTTAACAATTGATCCTGAAAGGGTTGAAGCCATCCGAACACTTCCATTGCCACAACACAAGAAGTCTCTCCAAAGCTTCTTGGGGAGAATAAACTTTGTTCACAGATTTGTGCCTGATTTTTCCACTCTTGTGAAGCCTTTAACAATGATGTTGAAGAAGAGTCTTGCATTTAAATGGACAACAGAAGGAAAAGAGAGTTTTGAGGCCATCAAGCTTGCAATATCACAGGCCCCAACTCTTATTAACCCAGAATTTTCAAAGGACTTCATGTTGTATGCTTTTGGAGGGTCAGACACAATCTCAGCTATCTTGGTTCAGCCTAACAAGGAAGGTTCAGAATAGCCCATAGCCTTCTTCAGTCAGAGCTTGGAGGATTATGAAGTAAAGTATTCTTTCATTGAAAAGCATGTCCTTACTGTCATTAGGAGTTTGAAGAAGTTCAGACACTTGGTCTCAAACAACAAGATTCAACTGCTAGTGTCTCATGTTGGTGTCAAGGATTTTCTCCTAAACAAGGACTTGAATGAGAAGAGAGCAGGTTGGATCACTCGTGTAATGGAGTATGATATTGAAATCAAAGTGACCAAGCTGGTTCGTGGCAAGGGTCTATGTGAGAAGCTCACTTCCAAGCAACAAGCTGAGTCAGCAGATGAAGAAGAGGTTGTCCTACTACTGCAGAATGATCAAGAGCAGCCAGCTAATGATGCACCTATTCCATGTTGGACTCAAGCCTTGGTGCATTATCTCCAAATAGGTTTGTGCCCTCCAGAATGGAACAAAAGCAAAGAGGAGATACTTCAGATTACAAGCCATCCCATATGTGCTTATTGGTGGTGTCTTGTTCAAGAAGGACATCAATAGTGTTCTATTGAGGTGCATTGGGATAGGCCAAATTGAGAGGGTGTTGCATGAGTTCCATGATGGAGAAGTAGGAGGCCACTTTTCTCCTCGAGTAACAGCTCTCAAAATCATGAAAGCTGGTTATTATTGGCCTACGGTGTTTAGGGATTGCTACTCATGGATCAAGAAATGCAAGAAGTGTGCATTCTTCACAGGGAAGGAAAAGTTAGCAGCCCTGCCCCTTCATCCAATTTCAGTGGATCAGCCATTCATGCAATGGGGACTAGACTTCATTGGAGTAATCAACCCAAATTCAAGCCAGGGCCACAAGTGGATACTCACAGTGACTGACTATTTCACCAAGTGGACTGAAGCAGTGGCACTTAAAGGAGGCAAATGAATCCAACATCTTGGATTTCTATGAAGGGATAGTCACTAGGTTTGGGGTCCCTATCACTATCATATCAGATAATGCATTGGCATTCCTTGGTACAAGGATCACTGAATGGGATATCTTCATCAAACTATTACCCTCAAGGTAATGGCCAAGTAGAGTCCACAAACAAGAACCTACTAAGAATTATCAGAAGGACTCTTGATGAAAATCAGAGAACTTGGCACACAAAGCTCAAATCAGCTCTATGGGCTGATAGGATCACATCCAAAAGGTCTACAGGAAGCTCCCCATACAAGCTTGTATATGGAAAAGAGGTAGTATTGCCCATATCATTGGAGCTTCCCACTTTGGAGCTCATGAAATAGTTGGAACTAGCCGAGTTTGAACCTATGGAAATTAGGTATGCAGAGCTAATGGGAGTAGAAGAAGCAAGAGAACATGCAATGCAGATCATGGAGAAAGATCAAGCATTGATCAAGAAGAGCTTTGATAAGAAAGCAAGAACAAGGACCTTTCAAGAGGGGGACTTAGTTCTAAAGTGGGATGCAGATCGGGAAAAACCAGGAAGGCATTCCAAGTTTGATGCCATTTGGAGTGGCCCCTACATGGTCACAAGATGTAAAAGTAGCAATGCCTTCCGGCTGGCTAAGTTGGATGGTGAAGAATTGCAGATTCCAGTCAATGGGATCTACCTCAAACACTGCTACTAAAAGGAAAATTTCTCACCCTTGTAAATATTAGCCTAGGTTTTCAATTTCTCCAAGTGTGTATGCACATTGTCTTGTTATAGTTTAGGTTTCAATTTCCCTAAGTGTTGGTGCATAGGCTCTATTGCTTCTGGTGTATGCTTGTATACAGTTCATCTCACTCATGGAAAAGACTTGTGGCCACAAGAAATTAAATCTGCAGAGTATCCCTATTGGAGTAGGTATGGATGTTTTCATTGCACTCCAACAGATCAGGTTTGCAGAAAATCAAATGAGGGAGAAGTTTCCAGGTTTCAGACAACTCTCTACTCTCACAAATCTTGAATCCAAGATTTTCTTGCAAAGATAAGAGTGCATGCAGTGGAAGGAAGTTCCAGACCAGTTTTGAAATTACCAGGTAGACTCCATGCCCAATGGATACTTCCAAGGCTACTGGTCTCTTCATCTAGCAGGTAGATGTCCCCGTGAGTCACCAAACTATTATCTCAATTTTTCCCCTGGAAAAATTGATCAAACACGACCCTACATGAGAGAAAATCGAAGGGTCAGTTTAGTCATGTGAGCTCACATTCAAATCCAACAGTCAAGGGGTAGGTAGGCTCTACAATGGAGGAGCAAGGTCGATGAAGGATCAAACAATGTCAAAGGAGGCCAGAGGCTCTCAAGAGGAAAACAATGGGGAAAGGCTCAAAGTTTAGGACTTCACATATGATTCAAAGTGGGCCCAAATCAGTTAAGTATAAAAGATTGTCAATAGAAGGAAGGCACCACGTGTCTCAAGGGTGCACCTTCAAGGGTCGAAGCTAAGGGCGGTTCCCTAAATGAGTGGAGCTTCCACGTGTCCCAGAACCTAACAAGGTAGTGTTCACTCGAGGCCCTAAATCAGCTAAGTATAAGAGTGTTGGTGGAACCCTCCATGTGTCTCATGAGCGCAATACCAAGGCTAGGTCCAAAGAGCGGGTTCCCAAATGATTGCAGGTTGGCCACGTGGTCCAAGTGCAAAAATGGGGACAGAGTGGGCCCAAATTCTAAGTATGGAAGAGACAGTGGATGCCCATGTCTCATTGGTGCATCTCCAAGGGTCAAGCCCAAAAGGTAGTCCCCAAACAAGCACGTAGCTTCCACATGTCCAGTTCCCTAAAATTTTTATTGGACTGTTTTAACTAAGTATAAAAAAGTGGAATATTCCACATGTCTAGATTATCCATGAAATTCAAAGGTAAATCCAAAAGCGGGTCTCCAAAGTGAGTGTGGAGTTTCCACATGTCTAGGTTCAAAAAAGATACAGAGTTGGCCCCAAATCAACTAAGTATAAAGAACTGGTAGAAGTCTCCATGTGTCTCATCAGTGAAAATTCAAAGGTGTAAACCCAAAGTAGAGACTCAAACGAGCGTGAGGCTTCCATGTGTCTAGGGTCTAATAGGGAAAGATCATCAGTTGAAAATCAAGAGTATAAATACAGACTCACTGAGGGTGCCACGTGTCAACTCGGTATCAACTTCAAAGATCAACTCCGAAGGTGGTCCCCCAAACCATGCAGGCCCTCCACGTGTCCAAGAGTCAAAAGGGGGACAGACTCATCCGTTTAATCGACTAAGTATAGAATGTTCAAAAAACCCTCCACGTGCCTCATTCAAAGCAACTTCTGAAGGTAAAATCTTGGGGCAGGTCCCAAATTTGTGATGAGCCTCCACGTGTCCCAGATCATACATATGACCCCGCCAAACAAAAGGGACATGTGGCCATGTTTCAGGTAAAAGCGGTAACAAGGTGGGCCTTGGAAGGATTATTTTCCAAAAGCGGGCCAGTGGGCCTGGGGAAGACTTTTTGCCCAAGTGGAAAATGCAAGGGCCAGCGGGCCCGGAGATGACTTTTGGGGAATGTAGAGTTGCGGGGCCACAGGAGTTCTTTTTACAATTTTGGAAACTTTCATAACCAAGCGTAGTTTGTAAGTGTGGGCCTATGAGCCCGAGGAGGTTTGTTCGCTAAATTGGAAAATGAGAAGGTTACATGGGGCTGTGGGAGACTTTTGCACTTTTACGACTTTTGTGCAAAAGGTACAATTTCAATTTTAGACCCGCAGAGGCTTTTGGGAAAAAGTGAATTTCAGGATTGCGGGGCTGTGAGGATTTTTTACGCTTCTTTATTTTTGTGCAAAAGGCACTATTGGTATCCATATTTAATCTCCTTCATAACTTGAACAGCATCATGAACTTGCACAAGACACTCAAGGATAGATAGATGGTTTTTATGTCATTTGTAGTCATGGAGCACACCTATCTGCTTGTTTACATTCAAGATTTGAGGGAGTGGATAGCACCTTCAAAAGGGTTTTGATCTAACCCTCACTATTTTAGGTTGTGCCTATCATCCTAAGGCAAGATAACCTATATTGCAGCCCTTGTATGGTTAAGGAGGTAGAGATATCCTGTGTGTTTTGCATATGATATGAAGAGGATTGATATTTTTGCATGGGATAGCAGGGTTCTTGGTAATTGTTTCTTTTCTAGGATTGTCTTTGGGAATTCTTGTGAGTAATGGTGTCTTTGGCTTGGCTTGAGGACCATCTCCTATAATAACTTTACTTCTAGTATTGTACTCTTTCTCTTGTCCAACCATAGCATTCATTAACAACTTTCTATCTTCCTTGGAAGGAATACCACCTTCATACTTCTTGATCATTAAAGCCCTTAGATATTCAAATTCATTATTAGGAATTTCAAAGGCCTGAACAACATCTACATCATGAGCATGAGGAAGAGAAATAAATGGTACCCTCTTTATGCAATCCCAGAAAGGTTTGTGCAGGAATCCTTGAAACTTATTACATTTAAGTTGATGTTGTTACTTGTTGTCAGTTGAAGAGCTGGCCATCATACAAATGTCATCTATCAGTTGTCTTCAATAACTTTCAAGGTCCATTTCACATGGAGGATGAGGAATAAAATATCTATCACACCAATCCATATCAGTTATTTCTTGAACAACAACATCTCTTAAAGTCAGAGGCATGTTAGGCACCACTCTAATTTCACGTGCTTGGGGTTATCTACTTGCAAATCCAACAGGCCCTTTACCTCTATCAGGATTGTCTTTGATCACCCCTAGGATGAATGCCAAATCTATCATGGTTTTGATTTCCTTAGTTGTCCTTGTGAACTTTTCCCAATATCTTTCTCAGCCCGTGGCTAGTTTGTAAGAGATTTGTTTGATAGCACTTGCCAAAGTCTTGACAACATCTTCTAAATCAGACCCTTGCTAGCTTGAGGCTATCTCAGGAAGCCATTTATCAGCTTCACACCATCCCTCTTAAGTGGTTTACCGATAGCTTTAATATTATTTTCAATTTGATTAGTGCCATGGTGAAAGCTAGGATGCCTCAAGTTTGTAGGATTTTTGTCTCTCAAGTAATAGGCTACCTTTTTATCAAATGCATCTGCATATTTGATCAAGCAAGATTCATCACAAGGCCTCAAAATAACAGGAAGCCTTCTCAATGTTTTATTAAATCTTGTATTGAAGTGGACCCTAGTCTCATTCATGTTCTTCTTGATATTTTCAAATTCAGACAAAATAAATCTAGGTTTAGTCTTGTCACCATATTGCAACCTAAATGCATTTTTCATCTCAGTCCATGAATCAATAGAGTTATTGGTAGAGCCTTGTACCAATCCCTAGCATCTTCTTCAATTATATGGATAAACAAATTGATATACACATCCTCAAATTCTATCTCAAAATCTTCCATCATATTATCAAACAGTTTGAGATGTTGATCACCGGTAATGGCATTGTTTACCTTGGAATTTTGGTAGACCTATTTCTCACATCTTGTGGGACAGATGTTTGAGATAACCATCCATTCCTCCAAAATTTATAGGACCAAAGGTGTTAACAACAAATGGAGGTCTAGGCTGAGTCATATTGTTTGATGCAAGGGTGATCTTGGAGGTAAAACAAGCTAGTACAGGAGTATAATGGGTCTGATTGGAATAGATGAGTATATCTTTAAAATGAACCCCCTAAAGGATATCTTCTTGATATACTTTAGGATAAACTTAGATAGACCCAAGAAGCAGATTTAGGAGCAAGTTTTTTAAATACACAAGAAGGTCCCTCACTTGATGGAGAATGAAAATCAACAAGAAGATTACCTGCTATCAGATCTACTTGAAGAAGAATTATAATCTTCAATAACATTGCTTTCTTCAAATTCAACTACTGGGGATCTCTTTTCTTGCAACCAAATCACCAACCACTTTCCACACTCTTCTTCCTTCTAGTTCTGAGATTGATTGATTTGGTGAGAAACTTCTATAGAAGAGTCCTTGATAAAGAGGTATAGGTTCCCTCCAGCACAGAGTTAAAGAACAAGTTTCAAATGACATTGACCATGTGGATAAGACAACTGGTATTTCAAGATCCAAACAGCATGGAGTGCCACTAGGAGTTTCCACCTTAGTTGTGCAAGAAAGCACTAAAATATTCTGTCAAATGGATGCTATGACTGAAAAATTTGCAAGGTTCGTTACAATTCAAATGGAACTTCTTCTTCATTCAACCAAAAACAATGCATCCAAATCATATGAAAGCGTTAGTAAATGAAAAGATCTCCATTTTAAGACTAATCCTAGTTTGAAATCTTTTGTACCCAAAACATGTAGATCTGAATTATGAAATGAATCTCAAGAATCTAAGCCCACAAATACTTGATCACACAAATTGCTCAAACCTTTCAAACACTTCAAAACCACCAAGAATTTCCAAGAAATCCCTGGAAATAATGCCATTCGGGTGTTGGTATCTAGATTTAATCTCCTTCACAACTTGAACAACATCATGAACTTGCACAAGACACTCAAGGATAGATAGATGGTTTGTATGTCATTTGTAGCTAGGGAGCACACCTATCTGCTTGTTTGCATTCAAGATTTGAGGGAGTGGATAACACCTTCAAAAGGGTTTTGATCTAATCCTCACTATTTTAGGTTGTGCCTATCAACCAAGGTAAGAGAACCTATATTGCAGCCCTTGTATGGTTAAAGGAGGTAGAGATATCCTTGTGTTTTGCATATGGTCATGGAAGAGGCCTTATGAAAACATGATCAAGCATCCATTATCCAAACTCAAAGGAGTTGTCACTACTAAATGATGGAAATGCTTTCAAAACAAAGCTAGGGTTGCTAAAGACATGATGAAACCCTAATATGCTTTGTGCATTTTTGTGAGTAAGGATTGTAGTTCTTTTTTTGACTACATTTTCCCCACAATGTAGGGGTAGTATGGGTAGGATGAGTTATTTTGAATGAAATTTTGTCAGTGGGAGAATTTTGAGGACAAGACTAGCTTGGGAATTACCAACTTCTTTGGGAACCTTTGCAAACATTTGCAACACCTACACAACAAGGATACCTTCAGAAGAGTTTGTAAATGCTCCTTCAACCAGGATATGTGCACAAATGGAGGCCTAGATCTACACTATTCCACACAACCTTTGATAACCTGTTACAAAAGCTTGAAGTAAAATACCAATGAAGCATCTAGGAATCCCTTATTTAATCATGACCTAAGGTGCACCCAAAGGTTTACAAACAGTTTCATTATTCAAGGAAATAATAAATGATTTTAAATATGTTTATCTTCACTCAGATGAATGCTCTTCTGAATGTAGATTGCAGATGCCTTAAACCATCTACAAGAAATGAGACCATGTATGATCAAAAGAGATTTAAAAACAAGATTGCAACATGAGCAAGAAACACAAATTGAAAACATTTTGAAATACAAGTATATGCAAGTTTTGCAAAGAGAATGCAACTAGATAATCTAGAAATTTGATCAGATACATCAGTAGGGGAATGTTATCTAAGAACAATCTCAAAGCTTGTTGATGGATTTACAGCTGAAACCAACTCAACATGATGAAAATATGATACAAAAATGGAATTAAAAATGGCTCTCAGGTAGTTTTCTCCAAAAGAAATGGACTTTTCAAGTTTTTTTCTTGAAAATTCTGAGTCTCTTTCTCCAAAAATCTCCAACCTTTACACAAAAATTCTTCAAAATTACAACTTATACCAGATGCTAGCTTGGATCCTTGCATCCCAAGCAAAGAATATGCTTAGGGATCAAATTTGTTACAAGAAACCTTATCCATTTCATGAAAATGACATTAAACTTTAAAAAGCTCGTAAAATGCTAGGGATGCACAAATATTTTGAAAATATTACATGAATTCAGATCCTTATCCATCCCAGGGTCACATTTTTGGCATTCAACATGTTGAGCATGCTTTTACAATCATTTTCCACCTTTTACTTCATCATTTTCACCTCTGCAACTTTAATTTTCACCTTTCACGTTTTTTACATGGGCCTGAGAAAAAATTTCATCAAAAACACTATAGGGCAGTGCCGAATTAGCTCATAATAAAATGATGTCATTGCATTCAGAAGGCCGAGGGGATGTGAATACCATATAAAATTCCATGTGATTTGGTGCGTGTAAGAAACAAAATCCAAGCTTCCTGGAGCTCCAATGGCATGCAAGAAATGAAAACACACAGCAACCGTTGATTTAAAACTCAACTTTTAAATTAGCCCCTCACGTGTCTAAGATATTCCCCTTTTTTCCTTTGAACAAGGTGGACATTGATGTCCAAACATGATTGGAGTGGGTCCCCAATCCTAAAAAATGCATTTTTAACCCTTTTTGAACTTTTGGAATATTTTGAAAATTTTCCCCGCTTTCCCCCTAGACCCGCCACATGTCCTTATGTGGGTCCTACCAAAACATGCATGGCCAAAATGATGAAATTTTTCCTGATTCGTTTTGAGAAAAGGAAAATTTCCTCGAAAACCTCCATGGGTGAAATAATGTGGCCTGAGCACTGTCCCATATGTGGGTCCCAAAGGACCTGTCATCACCAATCCGGCACTATGATAATTCTTCACCGGGAACTCCTCGTGCTATGATTATTTACTAATGCACAGCCTTTAGTTTGGTGGATGTAATCTGGAAACAAAACAACAACATAACACAAGAATACCATCGACTATGATAAGACGGAATGATGACAAATCTGAAATATCAAAGTAAATTATAATATTAACATGAAATTGTTACAATCTCACCCATGAGGTACTTCAACAAGACTATGGGAGAAACTTTACAATTACACCTCTTGATGGCTTCTTCAACACACCTTTAACTGATGGCTTCCTTCAAGCACACTTCCTACAATATTTCTCACTACTTCTTTCTATGCTAAATGAGGGGGGTGGCCTCTCTATTTATAGAACTTCCAGGCTTATCCATCTTATCTCTAAGATAGGATAAGAAATCCACTCTGACGAATCATATTCCATACCTTAACTCTTATCTGTACATGTAAGCTTATCTTTTAAGATAAGATAAACCTTATCATTTTACATGGGTTCCACATTTTTAGACTTTTTACAAATAAAATACACAAAATATTTATGACCTCACTCCTTGTCCTTATTACCAATATAATATTTCTAATTCCTAATCATGTAGACCCTACTTCTCTAATTACCCAAACTTTGACATTTTAACATTACCGGACCACTTACGACAAATATTTACTTTTTACAACATTCCTATTGTACTTTGACTGTTACCGTACTCCACATTATTGGTGGCACCGTACTAACGGCGCCGTTATCTTCTATCGGACGCTACTACTAATTATACTTAACAACATCCTATTCCTAATACATACATTAATGAAATAGAAATTACAGAGGAAAATTTTAGTGTCGACATCTTCCCCCTTCCTAGCTTCTACTCCGTCCTCGGAGTAGACTATTCTGGTGCTTGGAAAATCTTCAACTTGTCGTGGTTGACCCATTTTGTAATGGGAGTGCCATCCAATTCCTCCAGTCGATACGTACCATTTTCATGCACAGCTGCTATTTTGTAGGGCCCCATCCATTTTGGAAGAAATTTTCTCTGTCTTCTTTTTTTGTATCTGGAATCATATACTAGAACCAAGTCATTCACATGAAATGGAGACCACCGGATCTTTTGATCAAAGTATTCCTTCTGCTTCATTTTCTTCTTATGGCTTGTATCCTTTGCTATTTCCCTCATTTCCTCTAGCAAATGAAGATGTACCAACCTTTCTTTTACTGAATCACTTTCATCCATCCTTTCATTTTTCATAACTCTCACAGTGGGAATATCAAACTCAATAGGAAGAACTGGATCAATGCCATAGGCCAACTGAAATGGGGAGTATCCTGTTGCTGACTTTGATGTTGCCCTATATGCCCACAATGCTACATGAATCCTTTTATCCCATTTATGTACCTGCAAGGCTGCATCTTTTGCTAGAATTTGACACAACACAAAATTTGTTCGTTCCACCTGTCCATTTGTGCTTGGCTTGTATGTTGTTGCCTTCCTGTGCTTAATAGAAAACTTATTGACTAGGGCTTCTACCACCTCATTAATGAAGTGGCTTCCTTGATCTGTTACAATTTCTAATGGACAACCAAATCTAGTGACAATGCATTCATATATGAACCTTGCCACTTCATCCATGGAAGCTGTTTTCAATGGCCTAGCTTCAACCCACTTGGTTAAATAATCTGTGGCAACTACAATATACTTATTTTGGCATGATGTAGTTGGAAGTGGACCTACAATGTCTATTCCCCACTTTTCAAAGGGACCAAGTGGAAGAATAGGACATAATGGAGCTGATGAAGTCTTACGGTTACCATGTGTTTGACAAATATCACATGTCTTACAATAATTATAACAATCTTTAAAAAGAGTGGGCCAGTGATAACCTGCATCCAAGATCCTTCTTGCTGTAAGTTGTCCAGAGAAGTGCCCTCCACATGTACCATTGTGGAATTCTTCTAGCAGCTCCTTTCCTTGATCACGTCCAACTGCCCTCTTGTACTGTCCATCAGGTCCTATTCGAAATAATGCTCCATGCAGAATAGAATATGGACGACTGGCTTGAGTAATCTTTCTCTTAGTCTTTGCATTGGCACCATCAGGAAACTTGAATTCATTCAGATAATTCCAAATATCTATGTATTCACTAGGGATTGTGTCAAGGGAGAACAATGCTGCATCGGGAAAATCATCATCATCACAAGATGATCCTAAACCATCATAGGCTCGAGAGAGTGCATCTGCATTGACATGCTTCTTTCCTGGCCTATCTATAATATCAAATTCAAATTCTTGTAGCAAAATTATCCATCTTGCTATCCTCCCTGATGGGTTAGGCTTATTGACAATATATTTCAGAGCCTGATGATCTGTTACAACTATAAATTTCTGCCCTAGCAAGTAATTTCTAAACTTCTTTACAGCAAAAATGATAGCCAGAGCCTCTTTTTCAGTTACAGTATAGTTTACCTCAGCACTGCTCATTTGTCTGCTCCCAAAGTAAATTGGATGTTCATTCCCATTTTCATCCTTTTGGCTCAAAGTACTACCTAGTGCTGCATCTGAGGCATCAGTGTACACAATGAATGGCTTGCTCCAATCTGGATTCTTTAAAACAGGTGAAGACACCAGGGCTTCCTTCAGTTGTCCAAAAGCTTCATGCCCCTTGTTTCCTGGTTCATAAGCAACATCCTTCTTCAAGAACTGGGTTAGTGGCTGTGCAATCTTTGAGAAATTCTTGATGAACCTTCTATTAACCCACATGGCCTAAAAATGATCTCAACTTACTTCTATTCAATGGTAAATCTTTGATTTTTGAAACTTTATCAGGATCAGTACCAATACCATCTCTGGATACAACATGCCCTAACAAAACGCCTTTAGAACATCCAAAGACACACTTTGTAGGGTTTAGTGAGGCTTGTGCTTCATCTAACCTTTGAAATGCTGTCTCCATCTGGTGCAGGTGGTCCAACTTGCTCCCATAGATGCAAAAATCATCCAAAAATACTCTGATGAAGGTCCCAATGTAGGGTTCAAACACCCTATTCATCAAACGCTGGAATGTTGCTGGAGCATTACACAATCCAAAAGGCATAACTCTATAAGCAAACGTTCCCCATGGAGTGGTGAACGTGGTCTTCAGTTGATCTTTCTCTGCTATACGAACTTGGTTGTAGCCGCTATATCCATCAGCAAAACTATAGCACTCCTGGCCAGCTACTTCGTCCAAGATCTGATCTGAAAATGGAAGAGGGTAATGATCCTTCTTTGTTGCCTTATTGAGCTTCCTATAATCAACACAAATGCGTAGCTTCCCATTCTTTTTTATTGAGATCACAATGGGAGAAACCCATTCTGAATTCTCCACAGCAAATATGAATCCTGCATCAAGCAACTTATCTATTTCTTCTTTTACAGTCTTGGAAAAATTAGGATTCATTCTATATGGCATTTACTTTATGGGCTTAGCACCATCTACCAGCTCAATACAATGTTCTACCCAACTTACTTGACGGAGTTCCTTGTAATCAAAAGTGAATAGGTGTATGTACCTTTGAAAGAGCTGGAGGTAGGTTTCCTTCTCACTCTCCGTCACAACATCACCAATCTTTATTTGTTGGAGACGATCATCAACTTATTCTTTAGATAATTTTATGGGGTCATGAGTTGGTGTGACTGGAGGGATATCCATGACTGAAACATCAACCTCACTTTCTTCATCTTCAGTGTCCACTTCACTGGTACTAGAGTAATCAGAGGATGTCCAATCATCAGTTTCATCACTTGAATCCACAGGTTCTGCTTTATGATGTCGAGGGATCACGTTTATCTTCACCCTCTCTCTACCACGTCCAAGTGTCATGAAACCTTCATTCCAGTAGTTTCTTGCATGAACTCTCCTTAGCCATGGTCTTCCCAGCAACATTGGGTACGCAACAGTACCATTTTTCATCACCTGAAAGTCTACCACACATACAACACCCATAACAGATATTGCCACATTTGAAACTACACCTTCTGGTTTAGTTTTTCCCTTATTTAATGACCTTAGCATAAGTGTTGAAGGGCGATCAATTTTTAAACCCAACATATTCATCACAGACTCGGTCATTACATTAACTGCAGCACCTCCATCAACTAAGACATCATGAATTGAAATACCATTACATAATACCTCAACTTGTGGAGCATAGGGATCTGCCTCTGCCTCCAAAACAGGGACCTCAACCTCCTTCCTTCTTCGAGCATTGAGTCCACCTCGCAACTCCCACCTCTTCTCAGAAGACATAGCCAAGAGTTGACCATATGTAATATTTGCAAGCCTTTTGGACAAATCTTCCAAGATGGAGTATGGTCCTTGCCCCTGTGAAATCAGAAAATCCTGCACACCCAACTTTCTTCTCCTATGTTTCTTACTAGTTTCTCCTTTCATCTTCTTAGGATCATTTCCATCTTGATTATCTTTTTCTTTCTTTCTTTTTGTTACAAACACATCTACTTCATTATTTCTACTCTTATCTACTACATCAAGAGAATTCACAGGTGCTTTTCCTTTATCATTATCTCTTGTACCAGATGTAGAAGCTCTATCTGGACAATTATACTTATAATGACCCTTTTTATAACAACCATAACAAACAACTTCAGAAATATTTCTTTTTGGACCTCTATCTCCTCCCTGAGAACTAAATTCCTTTCCTTGAAGAAGATTAATAGTTAACTGACCCATCTTTTTGAGCAAATCTTCATACTCAGTAGATGTACTAGGAGAAATATTTGTGCTCACCGGGAGTGGTTGTGGATTCTAGACCAAAGGTGCTGGTGTAGGCTCTACTTTAGCAACAATTTCTTTGGGCTCCTCTTCCATGCTTTCTTCTTGCCTTCTTGCAATCTCCTTTGCTTGTTCAATGGTAGCTAGGCGGTCATACTTCACTCGTTGTCTGATCTCTGGCTTCATCCCAAGAATGAAGTGCTTACAGAGGAGATTATCCACGCCATTCATCAACCCATCCACTAGTCCTTCCTTCCGGATCTGGGCATCGAGCTTCCTCCTTAGCTCTAGAACACGAGCATGATAATCCCTTATCTTCTCCTTCTCTCCTTGGGATAGCTTTGTGATCTCGATCATGAGATCTGCATATTTCTTTTGTTCACCAAATTCTTCAAGAAAACTTTCAGTTAATAAATCCCATGAATTTTTCACATTATCACCTAGTGTTTCAAACCACCTAAGTGCTGAACCATCCAAAAAGGTAGGAAAAAATTCAGTCCATTATTCCCTTCTTATAAGGCCATTACAAATACAAGATCGTTTAAACTCTTGAATGAAAGAAGAAGCATCTTCATTAGATTGAGCTGAAAAAACAGGAATCTTTCCCATTTTCAAAAGTAACCACCGTGAAATACCAACCCACAAGTACAATTAACAAGACTTATGTGCACAAATAATTGGAATCACTATACTAGAAAGTGAATTTACACCTTTCTACAGTAAAATAGAAATGACCACGGTAAACTATGGTAAAACTTGACTTACTACGGTAAAAACTGACTTTACTGTGGTAAACACTATTCACGGTAAAAAGTGAAGTTACTGCGGTAAATACTATTCACGGTAAAAAGTGACTTTACTGCGGTAATTACTATTCCCAGCAAAAAGGACTTTACCAGGGTAACTACTATTCATGACAAAAATGACTTTAACATGGTAACTACTATTCACGGTAAAAATGACTTTACCATGGTAACTACTATGCACAGTAAAAACAAGGTTACCCTCCAATTAATTTTTTGACTAAGTGGGAATATCTCTCCAGAAAATCCACCAACGAGGAATGGTCCCGGCAACGGAACCAAAATGTCATCACCAATCCGGCACTATGATAATTCTTCACCGGGAACTCCTCGTGCTATGATTATTTACTAATGCACAGCCTTTAGTTTGGTGGATGTAATCTGGAAACAAAACAACAACCGAACACAAGAATACCATCGACTATGATAAGACGGAATGATGACAAATCTGAAATATCAAAGTAAATTATAATATTAACATGAAATTGTTACAATCTCACCCATGAGGTACTTCAACAAGACTATGGGAGAAACTTTACAATTACACCTCTCGATGGCTTCTTCAACACACCTTTAACTGATGGCTTCCTTTGCACACTTCCTACAATATTTCTCACTACTTCTTTCTATGCTAAATGAGGGGGGTGGCCTCTCTATTTATAGAACTTCCAGGCTTATCCATCCTATCTCTAAGATAGGATAAGAAATCCACTCTGACGAATCATATTCCATACCTTAACTCTTATCTGTACATGTAAGCTTATCTTCTAAGATAAGATAAACCTTATCATTTTACATGGGTTCCACATTTTTAGACTTTTTACAAATAAAATACACAAAATATTTATGACCTCACTCCTTGTCCTTATTACCAATATAATATTTCTAATTCCTAATCATGTAGACCCTACTTCTCTAATTACCCAAACTTTGACATTTTAACATTACCGGACCACTTACGACAAATATTTACTTTTTACAACATTCCTATTGTACTTTGACTGTTACCGTACTCCACATTATTGGCGGCACCGTACTGACGGTGCCGTTATCTTCTATCAGACGCTACTACTAATTATACTTAACAACATCCTATTCCTAATACATACATTAATGAAATAGAAATTACGGAGGAAAATTTTAGTGTCGACAGGACCTCCCATTTGCTGCGGAGCTGACATTCCTATTTTTCCTTCATTCCTACTAAAATGAGCACTAGGGAAATCCTCCTCACAAAATCCTGCGGGCTTGTGCTCCCCTTTTATTTTGTTTTGGAATAGGCCATGTGTCACCCCCTAATTGGCTACAGGGGGAAACCTCCAAATTTTCCGCGGGTCCATTTTTTACTTCGAAATTTTTTGCCAAAATTTTGCAAACTTTTCCACTTTCTCTACGCACTCCAAACCTCCACCAAATTTTGGACACGTGTCCTCCTCTAATTGGACACGGGCCTTCTGCAAAAGCTTGAATGGGTTCATAAGGAAAAAAATTTCTTTTATAACTTTAAGCCCAAAAACAACAAAATATTTGAAGTCCCCGCTGCTCCACTTGACCTCCTGGACAATGTCCACTTTTCATTGGAGGCGGGCCCATCAAGGAATGTTGTAAATTTCATAAAATTTTCCTTCGGCCCCTTCTTCCATCTCACCTCCTGGACACGTGAAAATTCTTCCTCCAATTATTGCGGGCTCTTGGGCCAAATTTTAACTTTAGTCCATCTGTTTTGAAGTTAAAAAATTTAAAATTTCAAACAACAAACTCTGCCCCTCCATGTGACTTTCCTGGACACGATGTCCACTTCTAAGTATTGAAGGCGGGCCTTCAGCCATAATTTTTCCTTTGGCATTTTGAAGCTAAAAACTTCAAATTTTTTCCAACTCTTCGCCTCTCTGTTTGACCCTCCTAGACACGTGTTATCTTTTCATTGGACGCGGGCCCTCGGTTAAAATTTTAGATCCATATGTTAAACCCTGACTTAAAATTTTTCTCCAACTCCCCCTGCCATCCGCCTGATCTCCCCACGACAGAGTGTCTACTTCCCATTGGATGCGGGCCTTCGGACCAAACAAAGACTTATGATCAAAATTTTCCAAAATGGAAGAAAATTTTCTAAGTCCTAAAGCCACCTGCCGATGCTCCAACCAATCAAATCATGCCATGTAGGCACATCACTGTAGCAAACATAGGGCCGCGTCTATAGAAAAATTTTCCTTTGTCAATTTTTCTAAAAAGTAACAACTTACCCAGAAGGATACCCATTTTCCCATTTGGACCGCCCCCAGCCAATAGAAACCTACCACATCACCAAAAGGTCTTGTAAGGATGAATTTGACGGGAAAATGACACCCGTATGCCCCGTTAAAACAGTGAAAATGCAAGGGATGCCCTAGAAATCGAAATAATTCACAAGGAGGGCAGATTTCTCAGTTTTAACTGTTTAAAGGAAACATGATTTTACATTGATTTAGGCCTGGGGAATGAGATTTTAATAGCAAACAACAATTGAAGATTCTAAAATCCATCGGTTTGGAATTTTTTTACACGAATCTGACTTGGGAAAATGGCTCAACCTGAAAAAATGAAGAAATTAGGGGACAAAAGAGGGGAACTTGGAAATTTGTTTCGAATTTAGGGAAAAATCATGACAATGTGAGCCAATTCAAAGGCATTCAATTGGAAAATTCAAATTGCAGGTACACCAGTTTGAGTAAATGAAATGTTTTCTGAGCAAAACTGGTTATGGGAAATTAGGGCACAACTGCAAAGTTAAAATTTGCACCAAAGGCACAAAGTGAATTTCGGGCCCCCAGATCCATTTTGCTAAACTAGTTTTTCACCATTTTTGTATGGATTCAATTCAAGTATTTATGTGTTAATGGGCATATCATTTCAATCCAATGCTCTAAATTCAACAAGATTTGGTACCATTGGAAAGGTCTCAACCTCATCTACATAATGGAAACCTGAAACTTTAATTTTAATGAGGTTAGGATGGGTGAAAATAGGAAAAATTATTTCATTCCATTAATGTATGATCTAATTGCTTCAACAACCAGATCAAAATTGATCTGATCCGACATTCTTCCTTCTTCAACACACCAAACAGACATAGAGAGGTAGACTTGACAAATTTTGGGTGGATTTGCAAAGGGCATTGATGGCTAAGTAGCTGAGCTTCCAAATCAAGTATTTCCTACTATTCTTTTCTTCTCCTCCCTTTGCTTAGTCTATAAAGGTAAGATCTTGGTTCATTATAAAGGGTTGGAAACTTTGGTTTTGTGCCCTCCCTTCTTCTCTAGTTTGTAGTCAAATTCATGGAGTCAAATGAACCTTCTATGAAGATTGTAATGCAATTTTTTCACCTTTTGGCCATTATTATGTTTTGTATCAGTTTGTGAAGCAATAATACATGTCTATGGATGATTTCAACCCCCTCTTATGTTCATTTTCCTTTATCTTATCTTTCATTGCAATATTGGTTATCTGTGCATGGTAGTTACTATTACATTTTAATGGTCTATGTTTGATAGCAAAGTCGGTGTTCAGCATTCCTTTGGTGCATCACCTTTATTAGTTTAGGTTTAATTTCTTGTATCTCCTTAACCTTGTCTCCTTGGAAAGTTAGAATATATTTTAGGATAGATCCTCTACAAATCTTATGTGTGCACCTGAACAGAGGAATAGGAACCGGCCTTCATCCGGAGATCTCTCTCGATTTTAAATTCCCGCGCTTTGAGAGATGCTCCATGTTATACAATCACATTGATGTTGTCTCAACCCATCTAGATTCTTTGCAAACATTCAACTGGGGGTGATGTGATTTTTTTACTAACAAAGGCACTAAATTATTATTGTTGAATGGGAAGGATGCAAAAGTATTTTCTTTTAAGTCACGCTCGTTTGATTTAGATGCTAGTTTTTATGATTAATGGCATTACTAGTCGGAAATGTACTAGGTTTTGTCTAAATGTATTCAAATTTATACATAACCTAGGTGTATGTCGTGTAATTCATATGAAGTTTCAATATCCTAGTGTGTCTTAAATGTAATGTTATGTAACTATTATTGTTCTAGGAACAATCACACAAACACTCTAACAAACCAAACAATCACTCAAGCTATTTTTAGAAAGACTACACCCTAAGTTATGATCTCAATGATGGGCACATGATATATAGTGAAAATACCCTATCAGCATATAGGTCGAGTTATAATACCAATAAGACCTAAGTGCCAAAGTGATATTGACACAATCTCTCCACAAAATATACTATGACAAGTTCAAATGCCGATAAAACCTAAGTTTTTAATAATGGAAGTTACAAATTTGGATAACGTAATAACACTATTTTGATACATTAACTAAGCAAGAAAGGTGTTAGTATCAACATGATGTTATTGTGATATAAACAAAGTAGTATCAACACTCTCAAAAGAATCAAATGATGTTGGAACCAAAACTAAGTACAAGAGTTCGCAATAAGTTTTTATTCGTGTGAGCATTGTAACAATAAAATAAAGAAACTTATACCAAGTTCTCAAAAATGAAAACAAGATGTAAGTACCGTGATTATATAACTAAAATGTGAGAAAAAATAACAACTCAAGGAGAAATAATGATGAAACGAAATCCTAGATTTGAAGATGATCTTGAAATCAAGATCAAAGGACTATGAAAGACATGAAAATGTACTCATGCACTTTATATGTTTAAAAATATAGCCGCAAACATGGATGGGCGTAAATGGATAAAAAAGTGGTGAACACTATCTATGATAACACTCACGAGGTATGTCTCCTTCTTGTCCCAAATGGTCAACAATAATGCAAGGGTATAGACCAAATGAGGTGGAAATAAACTAAGCGTCACACGGGAAGAGTTTCACCTCATCCTAAGTCAAGAAAGAAACTAAGCTAAGTGATATGTCATAAATATCATGATGAATTACACTTAGATATAACTTAAGTGGACTCTTTTTCTTGTTCAAAAAACAATGTTTGGACTCCAAGTAAGTCATCACTTCGTGATGGTTTGACAAGATACAATAATGGACTAGTAAAGTGGGCTCCAACACAAAATGGATTTCCTAAGTAGAACACTCAATTAGGTGTCAACAATTTGTCTAATGTGAGCTTGATTTACCAAGGTTTCCCAATATTGGGATTATCTTGTCTTTACTTTACCCCCTTCAAATACGATGAGCAATAAATGTGTTCACCTGCATTCTCACTAGGTTGCGATACAGAGAACTTTGATTGTAACTCATAATGTAAAAACTATTCAAGTGGGTAAGCAGAGTGCTTCCTATTTCATTAGGGTTCCTATAACCACCCCCATTTTTGTAGCTTAAGGTGTTATGCCAAAGGGGTTATGTTCTAGTTGAGTGGCTAGGGATGTACCCTTTTCTGAAACCTACAATACAATGTGATGTATGTGGTGTTTTTTATCTTTATTAGCTTAATGTGGTTTTAAATAGCACACCGTTTGGTAACCTAAAATTAAACATGTATTAGTAGGTTTTTGTTTCAAACCTTCCTTCTTTGACAGAAAAGTTTTGGTTCTACATGCAAAGAGTTATTAATTTTCCAAAAGACAAAAAAGAGAGTTCACGTGTTGCTTTTGATTCCCAAGATCACCAAAATAGGTGTGAGGGAATACCATACACAATGCGACAAACTCAACTATAAAATAATGAAAAATACTTGAAGTTTTTTTGTGAAAAGGGAATTCATTTCAACCAAATTTGACCTTTAATCCATTCTGAAGTGTAAAACAAGTTTTTTGAAAGAAATAAGAATGTTTTAGAAGTGTTTTTGGTTCCCAAGATCACCTAAAAGGTGCGACGGAAGAGCATATGCACTTTGAAAACCTTTATCAACTAAGAAATGAAACACTTAACTCAGTTTAGTCAAAATAAAATAAAAAACAATCAATCTGTTAGAACTTGCAAACAACTAGCAAAAATAAGAAATTTTGATCTTACAGCTCGAGAAAAAAATTCAATTTTTTAACACAAACACTTGCACACCTAGACTGACACTATTTTTGATGGATACACTCATTTTTCGACGGGTACGCCTGCAAGATAAAAATTATTAGCACAGTATGCAAAAATACACATGTGTTTCAAAAGATGTGGATACATGTGTCAGTCAACAGATACACCAACAGTTCAAAAAATATGTGTCCCTTTGTAAATGAACTGAAATTGTAAAATATAACCAGATTGGTGCATGACCAATTTGATGGTTGCACGTTTATTTAGAAGGAGATGCACTGATCCAGTACACCTACATGTACCCCTGTAAAAACCTGAAAACTCACAGAAATGAAAATTTTTAAGAATCAAACTGGTTATTTGTTAATCATGGAAACCTATTTCTAGCTTGGACCCATTAAATGCTTAGGAAAAAGAGAGATTTAGCTTGTTTAAAACATGAAATATATTAAAATACAAACCTTTTAACCCTATAAATCTTTAAAATTATTAAAAATGGACATGTAAATCCTAGAAAATATTTGAAAATGATTATGAAGTAAGTCCCACTAGGTGTGCCAAATGTGTGTAATGAAAAGATTACAAAAGCTTATAAAATGGGGTAAGAACACAAAAGAGGCCCCAAAATCTTCAAACAAACAACTCAACGCCCATTAGATTAGAGATAAACAAGAGTTACATATTTGCATGCATATATAAATCTTGAAACAAACAATCAACCTCTAAAACATGACTATATTAGATCTCTACTCCATAAAAACTATCAATAAATGTACCTATTAGAGCTCTAGAAATCATTTTGTGATTTTTTATGTTTCAAAATCTTAATAATGGAAGCTCACCTTTAATGGCTTCTCCCATTTACCTAAAGCTTTGAAATGGGTTAGCAAATAACAAGAAAATAGCTCAAATAAAATATATAAATAACTCTAAGAGACCTAAAATGGCTTAAATCATAAATAAGAGAGAGAGAGAGAGAGTGTGTGTGTGTTCTTAGGAAAAGGTGGGAGGGGTATGCCTCTATTTATAGTTTTTAGATTTGATAAAATGATGTTTTAGATGCATGTGGGAATAAAAAGGGTTCAAAAAGTTGATTTTTAGATAAACATATTTGGAGGTGTGAACATGATTTTAGGAAGCTATGTAGCTATTTGGAAAGGTGGGATATTTGTTTAGAAAGTCAAATACTTCTTAGAAAATCAATAAGAGGGTTAATTAACCTAAACAAGGTTAATTTAAAGGGAAACATGCTTACAAAAGCTGGTTAGAGAGGGATTATCAGGGTTTATGGGTGAAGGAGAGGTTAGAAAGGGTAATTTACTAGCGCGGTGTAGTAAATTAACATGAAACTAGGATATTTAGTATGATCTTAGTAATAAGATCATGTAGACCAAATTATAGGTTAGGCATGTTCCTTACACATCCCATGGATCTGATTCTAACAAGATTATCAAAATTGAGGTGTCCTAATCTCCTGTGCCAAAGCCAACTCTCATCTACTTTGCTAGTGAAGCAATTTTCTTTGTTGATCTCCTTTAGTACATACATATTGTTTTTGGTTCTCTTTGCCTTTCCAACCACCTTACTTGATTTTTTCTTTATGTCACACCTCTTGTCATGAAAAAACATTGTATATTTATGCTTGCACATTTAACTGACACTCAAAATATTGTGCTTCAAACCCTCAACGTACAACACATTTTCAGTGATAGTTTTTCCATTATCAAGACTTAATTTTCCTTTTCCCACAATGCTAGCTGAGGTATTATCACCAAACCTCATTGTACCTGATGCATTTTCTTCTAGAGAGATGAACTTACTCTTGTTTCCTATCATGTGGCTTGAGCACCCACTGTCTATGTACCACTCCATGTCTTCACTTTGAGAATGAAAGGCAGTTTGGGCTATTAAACCTATCCCTTTACACTTGTAGGATCTGATTTCACAATATACACCTTCTTGTTTTTCTTTGGAGGTATTTGATAGTAGAATTTAGCTATATGTCCATACTTTTGGAAGTTGTAGCAAATCATCTCATCCTTGCTTCTCAAGTGATAAAATTTAAGATGTCTTCCATGACCTTTAGAGTGCTTCCTACACTTTGAGGATTTGTGACCAAATTCATTACATGAAAAACAATATCCATAAAATGAATGAGCATACCTTATTGCATGGGTTTATTGCCTTCTTGAATGATATTTCTTCTTGAAATCAACTTTTAGCTTTGGGAGGTTCTTGAGTTGTCTTGATTACCTTTTGCTTGTTGATTATCATTCCTCATTCATTCTCCTTAAATCCTAGACCAGATTTTTCATTGATTGCATCTCTTTGCTTTCCTATAAGGTCATCTAGATCATTTGTACTTTTATCAAACTTGTGATAGGCCTTCAATTTGCTTGGAGGTATGATCCAATTGATTTTGCAACAGCTCTAATTCATATTTGAGTTTCAGATGCTCTGCTTCCTTGATTTCGAAAGATTGTTCAATCAACTTAATTTGTGCCTCAAATTCCTTGACCATGTCTTCATGTTCTTGAGAATCTTTGTCTTGTTTTTTCTCAAGAAGTTTGATTTTTCCTTCATACTCTTTCACCATTAATTTCAATTTTTGATTCTTCTTTCTTTGATGTTTCAATTCTTCTAGAGCACTAATCAACTCAACCTCAAGGTTTACTCCTACATCTTCTTCATCTGAGCTATCATATTCAAACTGAATTTTACCTTTTGAGTCACTTGCAGTAATTACTTCCACAAGCCATGAACAAAGTTTCATCTTGAGTCCCTTCATCATCATTTTCAGAGTTGTTGGAGTCACTTGATTCAGATGAGCTTGAACCTTCTTGTGTATAGAAATTTTTCTTGTTCTTGAAGTACTTATTCTTACCTCCTTGTTTCTTGAATTTCTTATTTTTCTTGTGAGAATATTCTTCATCATGTTCATCTTGATCTCCCTTGTGTTTTTTAGGAAATTTTGAAGCAAAATGACCAACTTGGCCACAATTGAAGCACTTGAATGGCATTTTCCCTTCTACTTACCTGATCCTCTTTTGAGTTTCCTTACAAACATATGGCTTCCACCTTCTCATCATCTAACTCCATATCAGACTCAGTTGTATTCTTCTTGGTTTGTGATTCCTTATCAGCCTTGAAGGTTGCTTCTTTCTTGACTGATTTTAATTCAGTGGTTCTCATCTCATATGTAGTTAAAATACCATGAGTATCATCCATTTTAAGGTGCTTAAGTCTTTGGCTTCCTCTACTGCTGACACCTTGGAATCATATTTAGAAGATAAGATCTCAATACCTTTTGAACAACCACACTCTCCTCTATTTCTCTCCTAAACCTCTGATCAGATTTATACTTCATCCACCCTTTACAAGTATGAGGCAATATACTTTCACCTTCCTTCATTTTGATGCTTTCAAATTAAGCTCTTGTAGGTCTGTAACTTGGCTAATTTAACCTTATTATCTCCTTCATATATGGTCTTCAATTTGTCCCAAATCTCCTTAGCTATGTGGTGTAATGCATGACCTTTATAAATTCAGCCTCATCCAATCCATAGAGAATTACATTCATTTCTTTGGAATTGTTTTCACTCTCTCTCTTTCTTTCATGTTGCATCAGTAGGACATGTACTTGGAATAGTGTAGCCACTAACTGATTTCCATATGTCAAACCCAAGTGACATGAGGTAAGTTTTCATTCTGACACTCCATAAGGCATAATTTGATCCATTGAATAGAGGTGCTTTGGAGGTAGAGAAACCACTTTGTGACTGATTGCTTACCATTCCTGAATTTTCTGGATCTCCTTTGAGATATTAAAATCACTACAATAGGACCATACTTTGATACCAATTGTTATAAATTAGGACACTGAGAGGGGGGTGAATCAGTGTCAATTCAAACTTTTTTTTAGTACAATTCAACTTCAATCAGATTTTAAACCTTAATATGATATTACAACAACACAAATTCACATGAAATCAAGAAGCACACATAAGAGAGAGACAAATTTTTAAGTGGGAAACCCAAATTGGGAGAAAACCCACTAAACCAATGGACTATGCTCACAAACATTACAAATTTGTTGAGATACAACTCAACATGAAGCACCAACTTCAATCAAGACACCTACTTGATGATTGCAAGCTACAACTTGCAAGAAAGCTACCTACTTTCAAGATTTTTGAGCTACAACTCAGACTTTAAACAATTTTGATCACACACTTCACTTGAGGTTGCTAAAACAACAAATTGTGATCCTAAAACACATAACTCTCTTATATCATCTCCTAACTTTCATAGTTCAATCTCATTTCACTCTTTCACTTCTCTCAGACTCACTCACTGCTCTCATATAACTATTCAAAAAAAATTCAAGTACAAAAATGAGCTTTTTATCAATATACACATATACTCTACACCTAACTCTTTCAACTTCAACACTTCAAAATATCTTCACATTTTTCTCACAATTAGATAACTCAGTCAAGTCTCAAGGAGATCTAAGACATAGCATTATCAGTTCTCAACTTCAATATGTATATGTCATATTCATAACCTTTTGTAACAATTTCATGATACTCTTTACTGTATTTTTAGGACCCTTCCAAGGAATACAAGTTCAAAACCAATAATATTGACATCTCAAGAGAATTTGAACTCTCCTTACACTCTTTAATTCACGAAAAAGTCTTTTTTCACAAATAATGCATACGTACAATCAAGGCAAAAATATCTTCATATAATTGTCCAAATTTAGTAAGTTACAATTGAACCATGTCAATTTCATTGGTTTTAAGGATTTTCTTCAGTGTTAGAGCAAATTAGTTCATTTGAGTAACCATGAGAATCTCTAAATCTTCAACATGTTCACCATTCTTAACTTCAACCCTCTAATTTAGATTAAATTGAGTATTCAATTTGTAAGCGAGTTCTTCACATCAAATTTAACATGCACAATGGTGATTTCAGTTACATCTTCAGAACCTGCAATTCAGATCATTTGACATGAAGGTGAGCAAAAAGACATACATTACAAGTGACTTTTGATCTCCTTTATGACTACTCATATTCTCCTTCAATCAAACTTAAGAATCTTTACAACTTTAACTTTATAGCAACAACAAGAGCATTGGATACTTCACTGCCTCACTGAACATGAACTTACAACCTTTTCAATGCATTAAGAGCACTCTTTACAATTTCTTCACATCTTTTTGAAAACTCATCATGGATTATTGCTTCACCTTTTCAAATCTTCTTAAGAGATTTAGCTTTCTTCAAACAGGGCTTTAGTTCAAGTTTTAATAGACGAGTTCTTACAACTATGAAAAAAACTTCTAGCTCTTAGAATACTAATGCCAAGTTCTATTAGCACATTCAATCACATTCAAAGGAGAACTATCATTGATTTGAAAACTTTATTTGATCTTATGATTATGCCAAAGTGTCAACCTTCAAATATCAGAAAATGCATTCAATCATTTACCACTATGTAACAAGGGTTTCAAGAAGTTCAAACCCTAAGAAATTGTCATGAAATAGCAATTTTTGATCTTAGACTTGAAAAATCTTTTAGAATTTCCAATAGAGATATGTTCAATACTTCAAGCATGATTTCAGTTCGTTTCAACATTTCTTGATTTGAAAATAGATGAAATAGGTCAAATTCATGGTTTAGCAAGAGGGTTTCATCACCCTTGACTGTCCTGAAGGGCTCAAAAAATAATTCTTGGAATACTTGATGGTTTTCAAAAATTCCTATTATCTAGGGACATTTGCAATTTCTAAGCATATTTTCCATGCTTTAATTTCACTTTTCAACACCTAAAACAAATTCATTCAAAATCTAAGTAATCAAACTCTAATGAATTGTCATGAAAAATCGACAATGTTTTGAATTGAAGCTATTATTTTTAGGTTTGAAATGAAGTGTTAGCTTGGAGGGATACTTACTAATCCAAAACCTTCACTTTTCATAATCATAATACAGGATCCCTTCAAATAAATATAAACACCTCATTTGAATGAACACTTGTCCTTGCACAATTATCCTACAATGACAAAAAACACAGCTTTATAAGTTCAATTTGTCTTCTTATTTCATAAGAATATTGAAGACAATGTCAGACTAGACTTCACCATTTCTTACCAACTCCAAATATTCTGAAAACATGCATTTTTTGGCACTATGTGAAATTATCATCATTTCATCAACTCAGGCTTGTATTATGATACATAGAGACACATTAGTACATCCTTCAGACATCAGAGAACCATCAAGACTCTAGAGGTACAATTTTAGAGTAATTTTGAGCTAAGGAAGTCTATTCACCAAATGACTTGGAAATCTCAACTTTTAATTCCATTTTCCATGAACATGGAATTAAACATTTTATAAGTACACACACCATCAGGATTTGATTACCTTTCCACACCATCAGACTATAAAGACAACTTGTAAAAACACTGAGATAAGACTTGTAAGGAAGATGTCATACTTGAGGGAGCCAAATGAACACCTCATTTAACTTGGAAGGATTATTATAAAACCTTGATTTTTTTGAATCAACTTTCAAAAGTGATTTGATGACCAAAACTCATTTTATGCCCATCGATTCAAGAAGGAGGTTTGGAGAGAGAAAAAAATGTTAGAAAATGAAAGAGAACTTTTTTGTTCTTCCACCTTTGACCCTCAAAACTTTTGCAATAGTTTAGGATTTTGGAGTTATCTTAAAAATTTATTTTATTATTTATCTGAAGGAGGATCTAATATTTTTTTTAGATGCTAAGAAGATAGGTGCTCAGTTTTGCCTTTTTCAAGAAACCTGGTTTTAGTAAAACTTGAATAACTTCAAAATTTCATTTCAAAATTTGATGAAATTTGACACAGATCACAAAAAACACATCCCTATACATGATCCATAACTTGGTTTCTCATAAATAATCATTTACTCATCAGACCAATCTCATTTTCCTGTGACTTCACTTATAGTCCTTAAAGGCAGTTTTAGTGAAAACTTGAATTTTCCTCCAGAAGATAAAGTAAGCCCTGTAGATGCTCATACATTCCTCTAGGAAGTTTCCTAGGCTTCTACCATGCTTACCTAGTCTTTTCATGACCTGTTTTGAGCTCATAAACCTCATTAGGCTCTAGAACTAGGCTTGAATGATCTAGTTTTAATTGTGAATCCCAAAAATTTACCTGATGCTCACTCTAAAAGCTCTTTCACATGCTAAAAACATCATTTCTGAACCTATAGAACACTGATCCAAGCATACCAACCATTTCCATACCTTCCAGTGGGCATCAACCTCACACCAAGCCTGTAGCACTGTAGCCCACCCTGAAACCATCCTGAATGCTCAAGAAACCATCTTGAGACCACTAAAGCACACCAACTTGCATGAAATTTCAATCCTCCTTTACCATCAATGTCATGTGACATCAATGACAACACTAAGCAATGCAATAAGGTTCAACAAAGGCCATACCAGTCAAGCAAGCTAATTTGCAGACAGTATGTAACTTCATCAAGGAAAATATTATTATCCATTTTTGCATTCCACATAAGATAGGTGTTGATAATGCCATATATTTCTCTTATATGGAGTTGAATTATTTTTTACGAATAAAAAATATCCTTAGCACATATTTCTGACTATTACCCTCAAGGGAATGGTCAAGTAGAATCTAGTAACAAAAATCTTGTGACGATTGTGAGAAAGATTGTAGATCATAATCAAAGAAATTGTCACAAGAAACTATATGATGCACTATGGACTTATCATATCACCCCCAAAAAGGCTATTGGTATGTCCCTGTTTCATCTCCTATATGGAATTGATCAAAGAAGTGAAAGATGGTGAGTTCCAAGACTCACTTGACAAAATAATTTTGTACTTGGAAAAGCTATGGGAAGATAGGGTGTTGGTGGTTGATCAGCTAAGATACCATCAATTGAAAGTAAATAAAATCTATGATAATAAGGTGAAGAAGAGATATTTTCATATCGGTGATCTTGTCCTTCTATGGGATAAGAGGAGAAAACCAAAAGGAATGCATGGGAATTTTGATTCACTATGGTTTGGCCCATTTCAGATATGGGACACATGTCGAGAGAACACTTTCTGACTATCTTATCTAGATGGCACTCACTTCAAGTTTCCTCACTGTGGGAAATATCTGAAACTATACAAATAATGAAAGTAGGTTGTCCCCCATATGTACCATAGGTGAATATAGGTTTGTGTGTTTCCCTTTCCTTCATGTGTTTCCATTTCTTTTGTGTCTTTTTTTTTTTGTCATGTGTTGTGTTCAATAAAGAGTTTTTTTGTATCCATCCTTATTTTAAAATGACTCTATAGCCCAGTGGATAAGGAAATGGTCCTCTTAGTGTCTTGATATTATTTGGTTCATACTTTTTATTTGTTCTCATATTTTTCAAACCAAAATAATCCCCCAAGCTAGAGCCAATTGTTTTCATGCAAAATGTCTAACATGAAAAATTCAAAAAAAAAAATCCATGACAAATAAGCCCACACTCAAAAATCCATAAACCAGGTAATGTAAACCTCTGGCCAATTGCTGAATACAAAAACACCATCATCATCGCTGATAGGTATGTGCTAACTAGATTTTTAAAGTGTGTTTCATGTGCAGGTAAGTTAGTGGGAAGCAATTTATGGACTCATTTTGATCCACTTTAAAGGAACTTCTCTTAGAGGCCTGAAAATTCCTTTTATCAGGAATTTAGCACCTAATGAACACCCTCTAGAGATTAACCAAAAAACTATAATACCTCCCATTGGATTCAATATCATATAAATAAGTTCCAAAATGTCCTCTTGGAGCTCTGAAAACTTTGTCTTCAAGTCTCTCTACAAGGTAAGCTTCAAGGACATATCCAATTTCAAGGGTGGACACATGTCATCACCAAATGAAGGCACACTTTTTTATATCATTTTTCACATCCCCTTCAAATAGTTGGGACACAAAAATGTTTCCATGCACAATTGAGTACCCTAGTGCATCACATGACCCTGATGAAGCCTGGTGACGTCAGTTATGTCCCTTCTCACCTAATCTTAGCCCTTCACGTCATACAACCACAAAGTGAAACTTTTCACTCCAGGGTAAGGGCACACTTTTTTTCCCATATGTTCCATCCCCTTGGGACAGTTGGGACCCAAAAATTTTCCCATGTGCAAGATGGTCAAAAACCAATAAAATTGGCTAAGTCTTTAATTGTCATGTGCTTCCTCCTTCCACCTCTCACTCCATAAATGCATTCACTCATGCTCACCACCACTCACAAGTAAAAATATCAACTTAAAAAAAGAAACCTCGTTGGAAGAAATTAAATTATATTTTTAAGTTGGTTATGACATTAAAGCATAACAAACCCCTTTTTGTGTCTTAAACATCCAAATCTTATTTTTTCTCATAACTCTTATTCCTGAGCTCTGTTTACCACCAAATTTTAACCATGGATTCCTTTCGAGAACTCCTTTAAGAATAAAATTTTCATTCCTAACTTCATGTAATCATTAATTTTTTATAGCCACATGAATTTATCAGCAAAAAATCACATTTTCTCAGATCTACAACATTCTGGCCATTGGAGTCTCTCGAAAATTGAAGAAAATCCTTGAAATGAATTATGTAAAATTTTGCAAGTGGTTTTATTAAAATATGACACCCAGAAGAATACTTATATTTTTATAGGATCACCTACTAAAAATATTAATTACTAAGACAAAAATTGCATTCACACTCATCATTTCATTTCATCATGATCAAGAGACTCAAAAATTGACAAAATTGACAAACATAGAAAAAATAGAAAAAATGGGAAAATAGTGGTGAATATTATAAAAATAATAAATAGTTGAGATGTGATAAAATTGGTCCATATTTAAATCCTACACACACATTATTAAATGATTTCGATACTCACGGGTGATTCTCTCTCTATTTCCAAGTCAATTTTTGCATTCCCTGATGCGGTCAGCAAAGAGTGTCAAAATGAGAAAAATTGTAATTTTACACCAAAGGATATTTCAGTTAATTTTGTATTTTGCATGCATGATAAAAAGGTGAATGGAATTGGTTTTTGGATTCATTATTCTTCCCTTTCTCTAGATTCTGAAGTATTCGGTCACATTCTTTACTCATCATCAATGCTCTCTTGCAGTAGCAAAATTAAAGATCAAAGCGACGGTGAAAAAAGTTCATCCAATGTCTCCCATGTGAATGGTTGATCATAAATATGTGATAAGTGTCTTAGATGATCATTAGTATTTTATCAATATGGGGAATATTATTCCATTGTTCTCATTGGTCTACTTCTTAGGTTCTCATCACTCCTATTCTCAGTGTGTTTAAGCATCATGGAAAAGTTCATCATTTCAATAGTTTTTTCAAAAGAGGCAAAGGTGTTCAAAGTGGTCTTCATTAGAGAGGTTTTCATCAGTAAATCATTTTGGAGTGTCATCAGGGGTCACATTATCATCTTCAACTTATTTGGAAGTAGATCTTCACCAATGAAGGTAGAGTTATCCTCATCCATGATTTAGAGCATTCCTTTTCTACTCTCTTTCATTATTCCTTCTCTTATCTACCCCATTTAAAATTATTCCATTGTAATAGAAATCATGATATTTTTGGATTATTCATTAAGGTCACTGTAACAAAAATTGTGTAATGCTGAAAGTCCCTTTTCCAATTTTAAAAAATGGTTTTATTTTATTTTTCCTGAGGTTATGTGAAAATTCATTTGTGATGGTTATATGAACAGTCATGTAGGGGGTAGGTGAAGAGTTGCAATATAACACTATAACATTGAGAGACAAACTCCTCATTTCAATATGATGGATAATCTTGTTTGCAAGATCCCAAACTCTCTCTAGAAATAAGTGATCAATTTTACCTCTAATCGTCTTTCTCATATGTTTTCCTTCATCTCTCTTATTGTATTTAGCATTGTAAATACGTCAATAAAGAAAGGAGTTTCAGATTTTTTGGATGGGTAACTAAGTAGAATTTTATGTTCATGGTTTCATCTTGGCTTGATATAACTATAGCAAGGTTATTATTATTTCTTGATTGTTTGTGTTCAATATATTTGATTAATACTAGAAATAATTTGAATTTTTCTTACTTGCAGTATTAATCACCCTCCCATTTTCTCACTCCTACATCCCCATATTCCTAGAAAATTACTCCCTTACATGAAATTGTAGGCATTTTCTGAATAGATGTAGTGGATTATACCTATTGGATCCCTAGCCTCTGGGCTAACAAATAGATTCATTTTTTAATTTCACATATAATAACAGAGCTACTCATTTAAATAGAGGGACTTAGTCCCATAGTGTTGGCAGAAATCCAATAATTTTTACCTATCAAACAAATTATTTTTCCAACAGTTTTTGGTACCCACTATGAGGTAGATTTAGCATAATATCTACACCCAATATATGATCCAAAAAATCTATATATATATATATATATATCTGTGTGTGTGTGTGTGTGTGTGTGTGTGTGTGTGTTAAAAAAACATAATTTTTTTTTTGACAATTCATCGCTGAAAAAACCCACTATTAATCCCTTTAAGTGACTGTTCATATTCCATAATTTCCTTTCATATTCTCATTATAATATTTTTCCAAAACTTCCTAAATGAAGATATACAAAGCTCAATATGTTGAGAGGAATTATTGATCCCGCTTTTAAGGCTTTACAATATCCATAGGAAAAAATCAAAGATAATCTATATTTCTTCTCTCAAGCCTCATCTCCAAAAGATTCTTCAGTAGTACACCTAGAAATATTATTCAAACTCCTACTAATCCTCTTGATTATCTCATATTTCAACCATAATTAAACATTGAATTCCCTAGTGAATAATAACAAGAACTAGAGGAAGAATTGGATGAAGAATTTGAAGAAGTAGAAGAAGAATAAATAATGGAAGAATAATTAGATAGACCTCTATGAATTGTGTCATGGGGAAGAGAACACAGGTCCGCTTTCCCTCCCTCAACGTATCCATGAATTTCCAAGGGGTTCTCGTAAGTTTTTTTCTAAATTCAAAGGAGATGACACAGAACTTCCAAAAAATAATGTAACAGCATCCATCATGGCATGTTGAGTGTTAGGAGTATAACATGAAGATATGTCAGTAAGATTTTTTTGTAGAATATCTGCAAGCAAGATAAGGTATCATAGTGGTTTTATCTCCTACCCAACTAGATCCATCACTAGTTGCGATGACATCAAAACTAGTTTCGAAAAAAGGTTCAAATCCATTGAAGATTGTCAAGACCTCCATTGTAGTTTGTTCAAATAAAAAAGGGACCCAATAAGACTATGAGGAATTTCATATCCTGAAATAACATGTTGTTATAAAGGATACCCTTTGAAGTTGTGCCCTCCGACGAGAACGTGAAAATATTCTTCATCAATTCTCAATTACCTGAGGTAGGATTCATCCTCTGAAAATATTTTCCTATAGATATCGTACAAGCTCAAGAAATTTTTGTTAATGTATAATATGACCTCATCATATCATAAAATATCAAAAACCCTTCAAGGAATGATAAGGCCCGACATCCCAAAGATGAGAGAATTGGTCCATTGTTGCATAAATTGGAAAATGAATTGAAATTTTTGAGAGGGAAATTTTTCCAACAAAAATTCCATCAAAGTTGTAATAGAAATTAGATTGCAAGAGCACCCCAGAGGCTTGACTTAAAGGATCCATCTATTAATGAATTTGTAGAACTCAATAAGACAAAGAAGGACTTGAACAAGAAATTGAAGACAAATATTTCCTAGAGATTGAAAAAGTAGATAATGATGTACAAATCATATTCTGTGAATATCCAAGAGGTGGAGAAAATGATGACAAAGATACACCACCTAGTTTCTCATGTGTGGCATTCACCTATTCTCAATCTCAAAAGGAAATTCTTCCCTCACTGCTGTGAAAAATAATAAGATTTTTCAAGTGCAGTAATTAGTTGAGGATCTCCACTTCCACCCTCCATAGAGTCTGCCTTGGAGAAACCTGATCTTATGGAAATTACGAGGTAACCTAATATTCCAAGTAATGCTCCTCCTAATTCTAATTATGCTTGTACAAAATCTAGTCCTTCAAGAGTCTTTAATGTACCTTATATATCAGCTATTTTCCCCAAACCTCTACTCGCACTTCTAAGCCTATTCTAACTTCAAAGTATTGTCTCCATCCCCCTGTTTGCATCTACTCTTTTGATGTCATAGAACATGTGAACAAAGATAAAGTGTAGATCTCTGAATTTGATTTTATGCGTACTTTTTTCATGTGTTTTTGCAAGGGAAAAAATCAAGTTGAAAACATGATAACTATACCCTAGTGTCAAAAAAATTGCTTGTAAACCCTCTTGAGAACTCCTACGACTCAGATATCCTTGTGTTTCATTCCTATCCTCTTCAGTGAACCTAGAAAGGCTATTTTTAGCCTTTCCAAGACAGGTGTGCACACTCTAGGAAATATTTGAAGGATAAAATTCATCAATGGAAGTGGTATTGAGTGAGATAATATCATATTGCAAGTGATTTAGGAAATTTTAGGGAATATTTGAAGGTTTAGGGACAAGTTCAATGAAAATGGGTTTTGAATGGTGAAGGAGCTTGTAGTTCAAAAAAGTGCATAAGCTTTGGAAGTTGATTTTGGGAGCTATGCAGAAAGATTATAGGTAAAACAAGATACCATTGGAAATATAATTCAATTTCTCTAAATGATGGTGCTTTCATATTTTTCATAGGACCAAGGTGCTTCTTTCCACAAACCTTTTTTGGCAAGAACACCCTGTAGTCCTAAGAAAAAAGGATATTTTTAGGGGGTTTCAAGAAAAATTATATCATGGGACCCATCCCATTCTTCTCAAAAAATAAATTCAGTCAAATTAATATAAATAAGTGCCAAAAACGTCTTACTGGAGCTCCGGAAACTTCATCTTCAAGGCTCTCTCAAGGTAAGCTTTTGGGACTTAGTCATTTTTTTGAAGTGGACACATGTCACCTCCAAGATGAAGGTGGCACTTTTGTGTCCCATGTCCATCCCATCCCAAAAATTTGGGATATTTGGGACAAAAAAATTCACCCATGCCCATTTAGCCCTCTGGATCATCATATGGCCCCAACGAAGCTCCATGATGCAAGTTAAGCTCCTTCTCACCTCATTCTAGCCCTTCTCATCGTGCACAATCACAAAGTGCCACTTGTCACTCCCTAGGATGAGGGTGAATTTTTTTCCCATATTTCTCATCCCCTTGGGAATATTTGGGAAAAAAAAATTCACCCATTCAATCCCTTGACCCCATGGTTCTTCATTTGACCCAGTCTCAGCCCTCGGGAGCTTTTTGTTTGCTTTTCTCTCTCTCCTCCGTCAGGAAATCACTCATGTGCACCACTTGTCATGACTCAGGTGAGGGACATTTTTTATACCCCAACCATATCCCATCCCTTTGGGACATTTGGGACAAAAAAATTGTTCTCCCTTCCAAATATGTTTTAAAAACCAAAAATTGTAAATTTTTTTTAACTGTCGTGTTGTATTCCTTCCTTGTGCGTGCGTGAGAGGTGCTGCCAGAATTTTTTTCAATAGAAACCATTGCAACTAATCTATCCACCATTTTTCCTCCATTCCTTCATGATCAAAGATAATAAATAACCAATAAAATTTATTTTTTCTAGACACCATGCTGAAATATTGCTAGAATGTCATTGTGCCCTAGAACGAGAAAAATTCATATCTCCCAAACCGTGAGACGAAATCAAATGAAATTTTCACAGCCTTCCTATTTCCAGGTGCCTTAAAGAAGGGAAGTGACAAAATTCAATGATTCCCTATATTTTTAATGGCAAAAAAACCCTCATTTTGTTGCCCTAGTTTACATTTTTTCAAGTTTTCCCATCATTCTCGATGGATGGATCGAGGCTGAAAATTTGAACACAAGGTCCAGAAGTGAGCTTAAACCTAATGAAACTATTTTCATCTGCAATGAGGTGTGGAAGTTATATTTATCTAAAAATATTAAGTCTCTAGTGCCCTCACTTACTATAAATAGAAACTTTCCCAAAATAGTAATTCCTTTCAAGACAGTGAACTCAGAAAACAACAGAGATGGATAAATTAGGCAATTTCGGTCAAAAAAAAAAAAGCAAAAAAAAAAAATAAAGGCAACTATCTAAAAATAGAAAGTTTCCAAAAATATAAAAGCATCATCAAAGAGTTGAATTGAAATCAGATGGATCAAGAAGTTCAAATTTGAGTAAAATAGGTGAAATATCCCAAAAATAGCAAGTCCTGGATCAACCTGCTAAAAATAGAAAGTCTTCATTTTAGGTGTAGAAAGTTATAGTTGGCTCTATTTTCATTCATCTCTCTACTTTTCAACATCCTCACAAGAGGGTTTTAAGATGGTTTCCATAGCTCAAACAAGGTAATTCATCCTTCACAGAGGATTTGAGGCATCATTTCTGGTCATAGTTGTGTACGAGAGTAAAGCAAACATCACAAGGGCACAAGTTGAAAACCAAGAGACATTGTAGGTTCAAGTCTGATAAAATATTCAAAAAATTCAAGAGCTAAGGTCAATCATTAAATTAATCAATCAAGTTGAATCCATCATATTTTCTCACTCTCCTCGGTGAGCTGGTGGAGTTGATCTCAAGTGAGTTGAACCAAGGTGAGCTTAGTGAGTTATTCAAGGCAAGTTGGTTGAGGTAAGCATTACAAGAGTGATTATGCATCAAGCAAGAGTGATTCATTGCAGAGAATCCAAGTATCTAGGTATGTCTTCCTCAATGGAAAATCTTCAACATGATGGTCAAGAGTTGGTTCCACAACAAGCTCTTGAAAATACTCTAGTGACAAACATCATGTCAATTCCTGAAGAGCCTTTTCCATGGATTCAATAAATGCTCAAGAGTGAGCCAAGGACAACACAACTTGCTATCATGCCCAGTCTCAAAGAAATCTCAGGGACACTGAATTCCAAGTGAAAAAAGAAAGCTCATATAGCATCTCGCTTCTTTAGTGGCACTTCAGGTAATCAGTATGTTGAAGTTTGTTAGGCCTAAGAATGAAAATCCCATTGAAGGATATGACTCCATTAGACTATGAGTTGAACCAAATATCATTAGGTCAAGCTTCACATGAGGGTGAATCTTATCTATTCAAGGAATCCACTTCTTGCCTCATCACTTAGAATGAGGAATACAAACAAATAATTGTGCAATTGGAGGAACATGTAAAATATCTTAGTGCTTACATTCAAACCTTCTTGGAACTTGACTCAACATCTTCTCTTCTAGTAGAAGATATTCCTCCAATCAGCAGTGTTGATCCTAAGGAAATCAAGAAAGCACAAGGATACATGATGCAGGGGAAGGCCAATGAGAAGTGGATTGAGAAAATCATTGAGCAAGGCAAGGCATTGTTTCCAGATATCATTTCTCTCATCAAGTATGTTCTTGTAACTTTTTCAGAAGTAAAGAAAGCAAAGGAGGATTTTGTAAAAGAGGTAAATCACTTGGATGAGATGTTCCCACTAGTGTTTGAGATGACCTATTTTGACTCTCGCACCCTCGTGGAAAAAAAAAGTGTTTGCATTAACCATTGAGAACTTGTCTCAAGTATGGATTCACATCATAGATGCGAGATATGGAATGCTCAAGAATGTAATATCTGAGTTGGAATCTTGTGGACAACATGCTTTTGAGATATTGAATGATGTCTACAATTGTGTTCAGAAACTTGAGTTCCCTTTGGTCACTGAGGATTCATCATCAAAAGAACTCATTCTTCCTTCAAAGAGCTAGTCAAGAAAGAGGTAGGTGACTCTCTCTCCTTCAATGAAGATAACTTAGAGTCCCTAGACAATATCAGAAGTTGCATTGTTGCAATTGCAATGGATCATGAAGAATGGCTTAGGAAATGCAAGAAGATCAGTGATGTCCCTGGGACATGGACCAAGGTGTTGGGTGTGCATTTACATTCTAGAGGAGGATAAGTTGCATAACATGATAGCTCAATTTCAACAAGGAATTCAAGGAACAGGAACCCATTCCAGAAAATATTCATCAGGAGGAATGAATTAGCAAAGTTCTTCATTGTAGGGATATTCTTCATCAAATATGACAACTTCTCCCCTCTTCTCTCTTTAGCCCTCTTCCTTCTCTCCCCTTTCTAATTCTTCATTGAGTGTAATCATTGTATTTTTTCTCATTCACTTCTTAAGTGACTTTCTAAAGTTGAATTGTAAAATTCCATTTAAATTATAAAAAGTGAACTTATTTTCTCATGTCCTAGGAATATGAAAAGTCGCAAGTGAATGAGATCATGAAGATTCATGTGGGGGTAGGTGAAAGTCAATTCACATTGCTATAAATTGGGATGGCTTCTCCATTCCAAAGGAGATGAAAATGAAAATTCTAGTTCTTTGGTAGCAATTGTGGATTGTTTTTGTTGAACTTTGTATCACCAAACACAAGAAATAAAAGATACATTTCTTCCATTTCCCTTTTCCTATGTATTCCTCTATTTTCTCTCTTATATGCACTTTGTAAGTATAGTGATCAAAAAGAGCTTTGTATCTTTGATGAATGAATCAAAGAACTATGTGTATGGGTTTTTTTTGTCTCACTAAATGGCTTCATTGTTTCTTTCCTCTAATTGAATGTTGAACTACTCTAGTTATTGGGTGTGAATTTATGCATGTGCCTACTCACAACAATAACCTTCCTTTGTCTAATTTCTCTCCTTCACCCCCATCATCATTGTAATTTCCTCCCTTGTACCCCATACAAGCACTTTTCCATAGGTTCAGTGAAGTGTTCATGTGATCCCGACCTATTTGGCCACCCACATAATAGATAGGAGTATATTAGTTTGCATTCAATAATTAGAGCCTCCCCATACACAAGAAGGAGGGGTGTAGCCCCATGAGCGTTGGTGGAAACACCTAATTTTCCATATCAAAAAATTATTTCACCAATAGTTTTTGGTGACTCTACTGGGGAGATATTTTCCCAAGTGCACCCGAAAAGATCTCTGTAAAAAAGTATAAAAAATAAAAATAAAAAAAATCAGAGTTCAAAGAAATATCAATTTTTGAAGGTGACTCCATCAAGGAATGAATCCATGTCATGTTCGTTTCCCGCAACACAATGAATAAATTGTCAAATTGGAGTGAGGTACCAATGAGTGACAGTGAAGAAGAAGAATAAGATGACTTTCCAAGAAATGCAAATTTTTGATCAACCCATCATTCTGGACCAATTCTTGCAAAGATGAGAATTCAAGAAGCAAAAAGGTCTCTTGCTTCAAAATCTGCAATTAGACTAAGGGAAAGAAGGCTAGTGATATGTCTCAGTAAAAATCAAGAAATTTGTAGAATGAAGAAAATTGCTTTTGTGAAGAACCTATCATCAAATCCATGGTGGCTTCAATTCAAGCAAGAGTGTTGCTAAAGGAAAGAAAATGGGACTTACTGATGAAGAAGAAGGTAAGAACCTGATGAAAAAAATGCAAAAGAGGTGCAAGATGTTGTATGAATTCCACAAAGATGGAGAATTTACTGAAGGTAACATTTTCAACCTCACACAACTGACTAAGAAACTCAGAACATGTCTTTTATCTCTCTTCCTTGGGATGATTTCCTTGCATATAGAAATGAGGAAATGGATGCCCTGAAAACTGAATATGTACAAATAATTGTGAGTATTGCACAAGGAAATTCAGATCCCCAAATGTACCTTGAAGTTCTAAAATATGTTGGCCTTGCAAAGAAGGATATGAACAACTTGAAGCACTTCGTAATGTAAGGAGGAAGAAGAGGAACTCATGGAGGAAGATCCTGATGATTGTCTACACTACGAGGTGTTCATCCCTGGAAGATTCTTGGGCACTTCTAATGAATGTCATATCCTTGAACCTTCTAATGAGAATCAAATCAACACTATGGAGGATGATGAAGAAGACATGATAGTTGAACCTCCATTCATCAACTCATTCTGGCTTGAGGCACAACCCATCAGAGAAATAAGGGACACAAGAGAGGAAGATTATTATTGTACAATAGATGATCCAGTGCTTTCTAATGACTCCATCAACAATGAAGATGTATGAGAAATCAATCCTCCATCCCAGACTCAAGATGATGAATTCAAGGTAATCATGGATAATATCCTTTCCAATTTTGATTCTTCAAGTGATGTAGAAATGTTGAATGATGAAATGGAGATAGTTGAAGAATAAAATTCTCTTCTTGATTCAATCATGGATGAAAAAATGGAAGAATTCAATTTCTTTCTTAAAACCAAGGAGGATGAGAAAATTGAGCATGACCTTCTGAAGAATGATTTCACCATCCTCACCAAAGGAGCATAATGATGATCATCATAGTGAGTACAAATCTCTCCTTTTCCTTATGAACAAGAAGATTATGCAAGAAATGATCAAGATGAAATTGAATATTCTTCTACCCCAACATGGTTCTCTACTTCCCATCATGAAGATGATGAAATGGATTTTGAGCTCAAAGGTGTGCCCTTCCCACATAGCTTAGATCTCTTCTCCTTGTCAGATAATGTTGAAAACCAAGTATGCCATTCTTGCAAGAAGGTGAGCCTTGGATGACAAGAAATGTAGAACATGAGAACGAGGATGTTTCAAATGAATCATGGCCATGTGTGAATCATTTTTTCAATCATCTCCTTGAAGCCAATGCAATGAATTTCTAGTGAAGATGTGATAATGAGTATATGGAAGATTTGGAAGAATTATCCTTGTAAGACATCTTGAAGACTATGGAAGAAACTGAAGACCCTCAACTCAGTCTTGAGATCCTGACTCAGGCCATGGAAATGCAAGATAGGTATGATGCAAGTTGTTTTTACCCCTTCCATGCACCAATGTTTGATGATGATATGGAGCAAATGGATGAGCTTGATGTCTTCCTCAATACATGGATGGATGAGAGAAAATGTGAAGGTAATTCTATTCCTCTTTCTTGTTTTGTGAAGAAGATCATAAATGAAAAGGAAAGAGATTCTTGAATCCCCTATGAATATTATCTCAATCTTGAAGACATCTCCACCATGGAGGATGATAGTAGAGAAAATTTTGAGCCAATTTATATTGAAGAAATTGTTCAAACAAAGTGAAAAGATGTGCAGGAGTCTTGTGAGTGTAGTCAAGATCAACTTGTTCTCACCACCTTTGGATACCCTACCAATTAGAACAAGAATCTAACTGCAATATTCACTCAAGGGTGATGAATGCTTCTATGACAAAATTCAAGGATTGCAAGTTTGAAAATGATGTCAAGATCAAATTTGAGATGGTAGGTATTGACAACAATTGTTCTGGAACAACAAAGTGAGAATGTGCATGATTCTTATGAAAGGATTAAAAATCAGATTGCACTCACCATTTTCCAAGTTCCAATTTGTCTTGAACATGTTTCCATGCTACAAAATTTTCTCGAGGAATGATGAAACCTTTGTCCCATTGATGTGGCCTCTATTTTTGAAAGTAATTTCTCACAACAACAAAGTGAGATGTTGAAGAAGAAGTTATTGAATGGGAAGAAAATCAATTTATTCTCATTCCTTCTAAGTGCCTCATTGATTCAAGGGATGTTTTCATGTTGCAATTCAAGGATGATGAACGTTTCCAAGATAAATGCAATGTTTACACTTTTGAAAACATGGAGGAATGGTTCTCATGATCATAAACATCAAGTGGAAGCTGCAAGATACAAGAAATTCTAATTAAGGTAACAAAGTTTTCATTGGATGAAAGAATGTTTTCAGTGCATTGTGAGTATGAAGATGTAATCTTGGTGTGTATTCTTCTTCTCAAACCATGTAAATCCATCACAGGAGCATGGTATGATCAGATAGTGATTTTTTTCTTTCAAAGATCATATTTTAGTCCATTTTTCTATGATGGTATGTACTTTTCACAACCCATTTTAGGTATGAGTATATTCTTTCCCCACCTCTGTAAATATCCCCCCTGTAACATAATTTTCCTTTTCCCATTGTGTGTTGTTTTCCACTTTTGGTGTATTTCCCTTTTGTGTGTTGGTTTGTTTATGTGTGTGTTGGAATAAATGATTCCTTAAGCCTAATGGATAAGGCACTGGTCCACATAGTGTCTTGAGATTATGGGTTCCTGCTTGCTCTTCCTCATTGTGCTTGATCCAGAACATGTCCCCAAACTAGAGCCAGTTTTTGTCATGTGTTTTTGCAAGGGAAAAATTCAATGTTGAAAACATGACAACTATACCCTAATGTCAAAATTTCTGCTTGTAAGCTCTCCCGAGCACTCCTCCAAATCAGTTCCCCCTCTGTATCAAGCATATCCAAATCCTCCAAGTGCTCATATGTGTTATAAGAACTTTGTCCATGTGTTTGAAATATGAAAACAAGTTCATGAAGTTCTTTTGATATAATGCTTCTCAAGGCAGTTTCTTCATTAGACCTAGAAAACTATTTCTAGCCATTCTGGGACAGGTGTGCACCCTCCAGGATGGAGTTGAAGGACCAAATTCATGGGGAAGTGGTATTGAGGAGATAAGAACATATTTCAAGTGATTTAGGAAATTTTAGGGAATATTTGAAGGTTTAGGGACAAGTTCAGTGAAAGCAGGTTTTTGAAGGTGAAGGAGCTTGCAGTTCAAAATAGTGCATGAGCTTCAGGAAGATGATTCCTAGAGCTCCTGTAAAGATTTATAGGTCAAACAAGATACCATTTTAAATCTGATTCAATTCTTTAAATTATGGTGCTTTCATATTTTTCACAAGACCAAAGTGGTTCTTTCCATAGTCTATTTTTAGCAGGCACACCCTTGGTCCGGAGATTTAAAAAATGATCTATTTTTAGGGATTTGTAGGAAAAATTGGATCATGGGACCCATCCCATTCTTCTCAAAATTATTTTTGGATTTAAATTCATATAAATAAGTTCCAAAAAAGTCCTCCTGGAGCTCCAAATACTTCATCTTCAAGGCTGCTCTCAAGGTTAATTTGTTTTTTTAGAGGGCACATGTCACTCCAAGGCTACAAGAGCACTTTCTTGTCCCATTTTTCCCATCCCCTTAGGATTTCTGGGACAAAAAATTTCACCCATGTGAAATTTATCCCCATATTCCATCATATGACCCCAAAAATATATGCAATGTAAGTTAAGCTCTTTTTCACCTCTTTCTAGCCATTTGCCTCGTCATAACACAAAGTGCCACTTGTTAGCACCAGGTTGCTATGTACCTTGGGATATGATAATATAATATATATGGGTTGATGGAGATGCCAACATGTGGCACACATCCCCTTAGTTAGTTATATGGGATCACATAGGAATTGGGTAATGGGTCGGCCTACATTGGGATTAGGTGTTACCCATCCTATTTAAAGGATGTGAGTATCATTATGAGCAGGGATGATATGTATGAGTTGATTCTTCTACTTGGTAGAGGTATATTGGATTTTTCCCCCTTGAAGTGGATTCCCATCTTGGTAGATTGTGGAGTTACTCCTTCCTTAAAGAGCGTTGTATGGTGTTGCCCTCCCTTAAGGGTATTATTCTGCATATATTGATATTAGGGCATATTGACCCCCTATATCTCTTGTGTTTTATTATCTTCTGAAATTTATTGATTTATTATATGCAAGGTTCTTATCAAGTGGTATCAGAGAAGTGATCTGGGTAATTTGTGGGATGAAACCCTAATGTTGGTGATTCATTTATATCTTGAGATAGATTTAGAATTTTTCAGATATTTTTTTGGAGAGTGGATACATAGTTCAAGTGATCTTCCCTCCGAATCTCAGATTTTTTGGAGCTCTTTTGCAAAAGGTGTGTCTATTTTAGGGTTGAAACCCTAATTCTAAGGTTTTGTCTATATCTTCTTAATAATGACGAATTAGGAAATAATTTTTTTGGGTTATTGGTAATACCACTGAAATTTCAGAATTGGTGGATCTATTTTGACAGAGTTATTTTAGTTTTATTGTTTTTCACTATTTTGCTCCACAGGCCACAATTTGAGTAATTTTCCTAAATTTCTTACATTTTTGGAAACCTCTCAAAAATTAAATTGGGGTTTGTGTTCTGTGATTTCTGATTTTTGGCTGACCTTTAGCCAAAAGGGTTAGAAAAAGTTTTGATCAAAAGGGTCTATTCATAAAACCCTGGTTTTGTCGATCATGGGGATGGTAGATTTTTTTGGAGATGGCAGGATTGATGCTAGAGAATGGTGGAACAAATTTAGGGTTAAATTCTCTAAACCATCAGATATTTGGTTATTCAAGTTGTGGATTAGTGGCCTTGCATATATTTGGTTTTCTGAGTTAGAAAAGGAAAAGTCTAATTGGTCTTTGGAGGAACTAGAACAAGTTTTCATGGACAGATGGGAAAAAAAAGAAGAAGAAGACGAAGCAGAAGAAGAAGAAGAAAGAAAAATAAGAAGTAGAAGAAGAAGAAGCAGAAGCAGAAGAAACATCAGAAGAAGAAGAAGAAGACGATGTTGATGATGAAGCTGCTACACAGGATAGTGCATCTCCAAGGAAAGAAGCTTCAATATTTCAGTTTGAAGGGTGCATTCAAAGAAAAAAGGTAATTGTTTCCATAAACCCTAGCAGCCAATATAACTTCATCAATATGGATGTAGCTCACAATCTACATGTGCAAACAAAGCATATCAAGGAATCTCAAATGGATGGTAAGAAAATTCAATTTTTTGAAGATTTAAAGCTTTCTATGCACCTAGGGAAAGGATGTTATGATGTATATGTATTGATGGAGATTCCGACATGTGGCACACATCCCCTTATCTTATTATATCATTCATTTATGATTTATTATGCTTAGGAGGTTGGCCTCAGTATTGGCCATAGGTTAGAATGGTATATATAGGGGTTAGAAGGTTGTAGTTAATCATGATATTGAGTATTGGAGTGTTATTGTATGGTTTGGAGGTTACCCCCTCGAAGTGGTATTGGAGGTTTCCCCCTCGAAGTGGTAAAGCTATTATATGAGCATAGTGTCATCATTTATCTATATTTTGGTGTTCTCTCATGTTATTCTGTTGTATATGTTTTGATTTATACAAGTAATATCTTTACACAGGTTAGGGTGTAATTTTTTGCACCAAATATCCCATCTCCTTGGGATATTTAGGAAAAAAAATCCCATGAGCAATCCCCTTCCTAGGTTCCTCATGTCACCCAGTCCTAACCCTCGGGAGCTTTTTACATGTTTTTCTCTCTCCTCCGTCAGGCAATCACCATGCGACACTTGACATGCTTTGGTGAGGGCATATTTTTTTGCACCAATTATCCCATCCCTTTTGTAAAATTAGGATAAAAATGTGTGCTCCCTTACATGAATTTTTAAAAACTAAAATTTACAAATTTTGTAATTGTTGTATTATTTCATTCCTTGTGCGTGCATGAGAGGTGCTCTTGGATTTTTTCAGAAACCATTACAAATTATTTATAAAAAAAATATCATCCATTCCTTCATGATCATAGATAATAAATAACCAAGAAAATTTATCTTTTCCCAAACACCATGCTGAATTTTTTTGAAAATGTCTTTGTGCCCTAGAACGATAAAATCCATATCTCCCAAACTGTCAAATAGAATCAAATGAAATTTTCACAACCTTCCTATTTCCCAAGCACCTTCAAGAAGCAATTGGAATATAACTCAATGATTCCCTAGATTTTTAATGGCATCAAACCCTCATTTTTTTCCCTAGTTTACGTTTTTTCAATTTCCCATCATTTTGGTAGATGGATCAGACTAAAAATTTGAACACATAGTCCAACAGGAAAACCTAATCTAGTGAAGCTGATTTCATTTCAATCCAAGGTGTAGAAAATTAGTTTCAAAAAATATTAAGTATCTGGAGCCCTCACTTACTATAAATAGTAACTTGTACCCAAAATGGTAAGTCTCTTCAGAACAGTGCACTTTGTGAACAACAGGAATGATAAACTAGGCAATTTTGGTCAAAAAAGCAAAAAAAAAGCAAAAAACAAAGGCAAATTTCAAAAAATAGTAAAGCATCATTAACGGATTTGAAAAAATTATGCTAGATGATAAAGGAGTTCAAATTGAAGCAAAATAGGTGAAATGTTCAAAAATAGCAGGTCCTCAATCAACCTGCTAAAAATAGAAAGTCTTCATTTTAGGTACAAAAAGTCACAGTTGATTGTCTTTTCATCCATCTCTCTAATTTTTTGACATCTCCATAGGTTTTTTAAATGGTTCCATATCTCAAACATGTTAATTCATCATTCATAGAAGTCTTGAGGCATCATTTCCAATCACCTTCACCCATCACAGTTGTAATTTCCTCCCTTGTACCCCATACAAGCACTTTACCACAGGTTCAGTGAAGTATTCATGTGTGATCCCCGACCTATTTGGCCACCCCACAATAATAGATAGGATTATAGTAGTGCACATTCAATGATATGAGCCTTCCCATACACATAAAGGAGGGGTGTAGCCCCGTAAGTGTTGGTTGAAACCCATAATTTTCCATACAATAAATTATTTCACCAAAAGTACTCATCCCAAAAAAATTAAGAAGCTTATATGTCATATCAAGGGTAGTATTTCAAAGCCCAATATTATGACTACTAGTTCTAAATGAATACTACCAACCCCACCTAGACCTCCATCGCAGAGCATGCTTACTATGAGTGCATCAAAGACTAATAAGATTGATCCTTTCTATGTCTCCCTTCTCATTAGAGAATACCAATTGAATAATTGTATAATAGATTTAGGTTCCTCTGACAATGTAATGCCCATAAAGGTTAACAATGCCCTCATAACTCACCTTGAATCAGGAAAGTGGCTCTTGTTACTCCATGGAGTTAAAGGAAGTCCCACTTGTAGGGAAATTCAAGGATGAACATGTGGCTCTCGCCAAATTTCTGGACAAGAAGGTTTCATTGACTATCTTGGTAACAGACATTTCAGCTTCATTTGGAATGTTGTTAAGAAGAATCTTCTGCTAAACTTGGGAGGAAAAATCTAGATGAATTGGTATTTCATAACCATTATGGTTAAGGGACATATGGAAAATTTTCTTCCATACAAAGAAGATGAGATATATAGTGCAAAATTTAGGAAATTCAGGAGCTAACATCTTGTACCAAGATAGTGGGAATATGAATCATTTCATAACATCCGAAGAGGAGGATGAGATTCCTATCTTGATAAGACTCAAAATTCCTTTCTGATGGTGTTTTGATCATTAAGAAGTACAAATAAATATTAAGTTGTAAGAGGACAGCCTCGAGTTTCTAGATGATGTAAGCCATGAGGAAGATGAAATGGTTCTTGATGAGCTTCAAGATGAGAAATCAGCTAATGTGTTTACCCATGATGAGGAGGTATTCTCATTCCCATTTGAAGATGAATATTCTCTTGATCATGTCATCCATGAAGAATAAAATCCAACTTGTGATGAACCTTTGAAAGGTTTGAAAGAAGAATCTGTGCAAGAAATGCTAAGAATTATAGAAGAAATAGAAGACCCTCATCTCAATCTTGAACTCCTGATGTAAGCCATGGATTTTCAAGATGGGTATGAATCTAATTATGAATTCTCAACCAATTCAAAAATTGGTCATGATGAAATAAATCAAGGTGAAAAATTTGATGTCCCTCTTGGAGCTAATGATTGATGGATATGTTGATGAAAGTGAATCTTTCTCTTTCCCATTTGAAGAAGAAGATTCTTTCTATGAGGAAAATATTGAAACAAAAGTCCTTGAGTCCTTTGATGATGAATCCTCTCATATTTAATAAGTAATGAAGTTCAATGAGCCTTGGGATGATGGATCAATTCTCTAAAAAAATATTTCATCAAGTTTCAAAATGAAGATTCTTCAAATGAATGTAAAGGTGAGCTCTTGAAATTTCAAAGGATTTCCTGTGCAAGAGATATTGAAAGTTTTAGAAGGTATGAAAGATCCTAAGCTAATTATTGACCTCTTGACTCATGATATGGCCATACAAGATAGGTATGAGGTTATGTTTGATTCTTCATTCAATGTCCAAACACCTCATAATGAAATAGAATAAAAATATGAATTCAATGCCTCTTATGAAAAATTTGTCAATAAGCATGAACATGGAAAAGAGAGACACTTGGAAAATTTAAGTAATTCAATCAAAAATTATCCTTGGGGAAAATATGAGATGCAAAATGAGAAATTAATAGTGTGGGGGAGCACGGAAGGCAATTTGCAATCTGAGATTGATTTCCAAGATAGTAAGAACAATGGACTTTCTAAGAGAAGCTCTGAGCATCAAAAGGATCATGTAGGATCACTCCTCCCAAGTATATAGGAAGTTATGAAATCACTTGGATTTCATAAGAATTTGAGGAAAGGAGGCTACTTTTTCGAACCAGTCAATGGCTTTGCAGAATATCATCACTCAGTGTTACCCTTTCAGAGGTAACTTCTAAAAAGAAAAGTGCTACAGTGAAAGCGGGTTGTCCCCCACATGTACCATAGGTGAATATAGGTTTTGTGTTTCCAATTTTCCCTTTGTTATCATTTTCATTTTGTGTTTCCCTTTCTGTCTATTTTCATGTGTTGTGTTCAATAATGAGGTTTTTTTATATCCATCCTTGTTTTCTTTGAGACTCTGTATAGCCCAATGGATAAGGCACTAGTCACAGTTATATATTGAGATTTTGGAGTTCATTGTTATCCTATCCTTACAATTTTTGATCTATAATAAGTCCTCAAGTGAGATCCAACTCTTTTCATGTGTTTTTGTAAGGGAAAAATTCAATTTGAAAACATGACAACTTTACCCTAGTGTCAAATTTTTGCTTGTAAACCCTCCCGAGCACTCCTCCGGATCAGTTCCACCTTCTATGTCAGGCCTATCCCAATCCTTCAAAGTTCTCATATGTTTTGTAATAAACTTACCCATGTGTTTGAAATATGAAAACAAGTTCATGAAGTTCTTCCGATACAGTGCTTCTCAAGACATATTTTTCAGTAGACTTAGAAATGGTTATTTTTAGCCTTTCTAAGGAAGGTGTGCACCCTCCGGAGTAGAGTTGAAGGCCCAAATTCATCAGGAAGTGGTATTGAGGATCTAATATCATATTTCAAGTGATTTAGGAAATTTTAGGGAATATTTTAAGGTTTAGGGACAAGTTCAGTGAAAGCAAGGGTTTTTGAAGGTGAAGGAGCTTGCAGTTAAAAACAATGCCTAAGCTTCAGAAGATGATTTCGGAGCTCTGTAATGATTTGGAGGTCAAAAAATATACCATTATAAACTTAATTCAATTATATAAATGATGGATATTTCATATTTTTCACAAGACTAAACTACTTCTCTCCACATTTGTTTTTGGTAAGCACACTTGCATGGTCCTGAGAAAAAGGCTATTTTCAAGGATTTTTCAGGAATAATGAGATCATGGGACCCATCCCATTCTTATTAAAAATATTTTTGGAGTCAAATTTAATATAAAGAAGTTCCCAAAAATTCCTCCCGGAGCTCTAGAAACTTCATCTTCAAGTCTCTCTCTAAGGTAAGCTTCCACAGACTTAGCCAATTTCATAGGGTGGACAACATGTCATCACCAGATTAAGGCAACTTTTTTATTATGTCCCATTTGCAATCACACTTCCCTTGGTAAATGAGTTGAGGACAAAAAAAATTTCCCATACACATATTTTATCCCCCTAGTCCACCACATGACCCTGATGAATCCAATGAGTGTCAGTTAAGTCCATTCTCCCTTCGGGTGTCACCTACCACTTTTCCTAGGAAATTTTTTTTCCCTTCCCATCCCTTGGGATAGTTTAGGAAATAAAAATTTCCACCACACCCCCACTCTTTGCCAGGGTTCTTTTGTCAATCTCAACCCCCAGGTGTGAGGGCACTTGCTTTTTCTCTCTCCCCATAATCATCATTCACCACTCATTCTCAGGAACAAGGGTAAAATTTTTTGGACACATATAATACCCTTGGGAAAATTTGGACGTAGAAATCCCACTGTGCCAAGATGGTCAAAAATAAAAAAAATAGCTAAGTCTTTAACTGTCATGTGTTTCCTCCTTCCACCTCTCACTCCACAAATGCATTCACTCATGCTCACCACCACTCACAACTCAAAAGCACAACTTAAAAACAAAATAAACCTCCTTGGAAAACAATAAATCATATTTTTATATTTTTTTATGACATTCAAGCATATAAAACCCTCTTTTGTGCCCTAATCTCCCAAACCAAGTTTTGTTCATAACTCATGTTCCCAAACTCTAATTGTCATGATATTTGAACTTAAGATTCCTTGTGAGAACACCTTTGAGGATATTATGTGCATGCCCTAATTCATTCCCTCTTTAATTTTTTATATCCACATTAATTTTCTATAAAAAATCACCCTTTCTCAAATCTACAACAATCTGATGGTCATCGAAATCCCCAAAAATTATAAGCAGAGCCTTGAAATGAATTATGTAAACTTTTATAAGTGGTTTCATTTGAATCCAACACCAGAAAGACAAATTTATATTTTTAATAAGTCTCTATGGTATCACCTAATAAAAATAGTAAGTCTGAGAAAAAAATGGATTCACGCTTTTCATTTCATTTCCCCATGATTGAGACACTCAAAAATTGGCAAAATTGACGAAAAATGTAAAAAATGGGCCATAATGGATTCCAATACTAGTTGAAAAATAAAAATGGGGAATGATCTAAAATTGGTTCACATTTCAGTCCTTCACTCATTCTCAGAAATGGTCTCAGTCACTCACATAAGTGCTCCTCTAGTGGAAATTTCAAGATCAATTGTTGCAAATTCCCCGATGCGGTGATGCAAAAGAGTGTCAAAATGAGAAAATTTATCAATTTTGTAAAATTATTCATTTCAACAGGGGAATGCATAAAAATTGGTGGATGAAATTATTTCGTGTTCATCTCTCCTTTCTTAGTGTGATCAAAAGTATGAAGAAGGTTTCATCATCCATTTCAGAATAAAGATTTTGCAAAAAGGCAAATTTCTTCAATTCATGAAGTTGTGATGGTTTCATTTGAGGATAATAATGATCTCATCAATTACAAAGTGTAGGTTCATTAGTGGATAAGATTCTTCATCTTCAAATTCTTTGTGCTCAAGCAGTGTGGCGAATCATATCTTCAACAATGGAGGCATCTTGATCTATGCTTTACAGATTCCTTGTTTTCTCTCTTCATTATTTCTCCTCTTCTCTACCTCCTTTATAATTCTTCATTGTGAAGGCGGAGGCAATCATGAATTTTTTCTTATTCTTTCTTAAGGTGACTATAAAATATTTGTGCAATGTAAAAGTACCTTTTGCAATTATAAAAAAGGGTGCTTATTTTGTGTTTCCTAAGGTTATGTAAAAATTCACTTTGTCATATGGGAATATGAAAAATCATGTGGGGGATAGATGAAGAGTTGCAATCTAAAGCTATAAAAGGAGATGACCTCCTCATTTCAAAGGATGGTTAATCTTGTTTACTAGCTCCCATATACTCTCTAGAAATAAGTGATCAAATTCCCTCTACTTATTTTTTCATATGTTTTCCTCCATCCCTCTTATTGTAAAAATTTACAAATATTTAAATAAAGAAAGGAGTTTTATCATTTCTAGATGAGTGAATATTTGAAATTTTATGTTCATGGTTTCATCTTGTCTTGATATAACTAACAAGGTTATTATTCTTTCAAAATTGTGTGTGTTGATATTTCTGATTAATCCTTGAAATAATCAAAGATTTTCCTACTTACAGTATTAATCCCCCTCCTATTTTCTCACTCCCACTTTCCCACCTTCCTAGAAAATTCCTCCCTTGCACAAAATTACAAGAATTTTCCACAGGTGCTATGGAGCATGCCTATTGGATCCCTGGCCTCTGGGCCAACAACAAGGTTATTTTTCATTTCACATACAATAATGGAGTTTCCCATTCAAGCATAGGGACCTAGTCCCAGAGTTTTGGATTAAATCCACTAATTTTTCATATCAACACATTATTTTGCCAAAAAAATGAGAAACATATCTAATTGTGCATACATACTTTTCTTTTACTCGATAGTTTTTTCCTTAAGTTAGTATTATCATATTTCATAGTAAAACCTAAAAAATAAAGTGTATGCATTGTCTATTGAACAAATTGAACTATAAATCCAATGTAAAAAGCATATGAAACTTTTTTAAAATGAATTGTTTCATGGTAAAGTGAATAGATGCAAATAATGGAAGGAATACACATGTTCACTTTATGGGGGGATATCTTGTTCTTGTTGTATATGTGATTTCTTATTTATTTGGAGATGTTGAAACATTTTGGGTGATCAATCTCCAATTTTCACAAAATGAGAAGACAAAATAGGAAAGGAGTTAGTTTTGTTTGACCCATCACCGAGAATAGGTACCATAGGAAATTTGTCCCAAAGAACTCCACAATAATAAATCATGGTGTACAAAGTATTTATCCACCCTGATATCTTCCCATATAAAGAGAGAGGAAGGAAAATCAACCTAAAAAGTACTTAGCCACATTTATATCTTCAAACACTATGGACCACATCATTGGAAATGTATTTAGGCTCAATATTGTAGATGACATAAAATTGAAAGGAAAGGTATGGCCCATGTCCTCATCATGTTCCATAATAACTAAGTATGATAATGTAAATGTTGTATAATGCAAGGGAGAAGAAGGCTTATACCGCCAAACCCTATATGTGAATGATGTACTTATAGACACAAAATATATGCACTTGGCTACATTTTTAAGTCCTAGAGCATGCTAATATATACATGATTCCCAAGCAAGAAAACTAGTAATTAATAATGTATTTTTGGCCTTTTGCTTTGTTTGTTATATTTTTATTGACCTTGGACACCCTACAGCCCTGTCGGTATTTGAGTGATTTATATTTTATGGCCTCGAACACTAACACCCATTTAGGACACTAGTTCCCAAGTTTTTATGTCTGTTTTAGGCACTCCTGGCCCTTTTTCCCATTTTCTCAAGTTCTTATGGATATCTTTTACATCTTAGGCATCTTTTATACTTTTGGGCTAGCCTTTCACTTTTTAATTATGAAATTCAAACAAGGGAATCATATATATATATATATATATATAATAAGGGACCAAGCACTAAAAATTACATACCATCACCTAAACTTGCATCTAAAGTCACAAAGATCATCTCCAGGCATCCATATAGCACACTCATTCAAGGGACAAGGGTTGCATCACTTCTACATACACAACATAGGAGGGGAAGTTTATTCTATTCCATTACACACATTTGCATCATTTGGAGCATTCTAGATCTAGCTCATTATCTTAGTGTAACTTGCACAAGGGCATCCTAGGGCATCATTACACACACTCACAAAAAAACTACATGGAGTCTAAAATGTAGTGCAGCATTCGATACTAAGTTCACTCTTTGGGTGACCTCCAGGGTTAGTTTGACTCCACATTATGCATATTTTTATTAAATTTTATATGGTTTGTGGAAATGTGTAGGTAGTAACTTGTTTTGCAGGTTACAGGTACATTCGGTGATCAAGGATAGTGAATATAAAGTGACAAAAAGGACTAACAGTGAAACTCCTCCTGCACATAAGAGATAAGATCCTGAGAATCACACACAACACCTAGACACTAGTTCCCAGGTGCTCTTTCCTCCTATGGGCACCCTATCTAGAACATTCTTGAGTTTCAGAACCTCAATGAGCATCAATGAAGTCTTCTATTGTCTGTTTAACACTATTTACCTGCCCAGATCACTTCTATTTACTCGGAATCAACTAAGTCTTCTCTATCTCCCTCTCTTGCTTAGGGTTTCATATTTGTACATGATTATTTTCTTGTGTCTTAATGTACATTATCATTTGTATATCATACACTACAATAGTTACTCTGCAATTAGATTTAATTCAATTAATATTAAATCATTTGGTGAACCCCCTCGCTTGAACCTTACCTTCCTTCAAGGTCTTCTTTTTATTCACCCATGGTGAATGTTTATGAAACCTTTAGCACATTGAGATTCCTCCATCTATCTGAAAACTCAATTTTCAATGAATTGCTATATCTGAATAACATCCTGTACATAAGATGAGAAGACCTCTTAAAATCATTGAAGCTTTTGATTGAAGACACATATGAGAGTAATTAACGTTGATTTAAGATACAGCTAGAAAATTTCTCAATGTTCCATCATACTTGACCAACCCTTATTTACTATCACATGTTCTCAATGCTTTACTTGTTTTAAAGGAAGTTCTCAACATGTTATTTTTATCCCTCTTGTAGAGCTACTTCAAATGTTGAATTGGCCTCCACAACCCCTTAAGATATCCTACTTCCAGTGTTATAGCCATCTCTCCCCCATTACTTCCAATACGACTAACAAGGAAGGTTCCTCTTTAGTGAACTCATGACTTAGCTTATTTATACCATGATCTACTAATTCAAATTGGAAATTACAACAAGCTACTTCACATTGCTCTTCCATCTCTTGGTTCCTCACTTAAATCCTTCAACCCATTTTGTACCCACCATATCCTCTCATCCACTACATCTGTAAATTCAATCATGCACCAAAATGCTTACCTCAATGGCCATGGTGACCCTAAGGAGCATCTTTGATCTTTTCATGTAGCAGAGTCTTGACTATCGGATGATCTTACATTATTAGCTTCCCTATTTCCTAGAAGTTTGCAAGATTACGTTGTGTCAATTTTATGATCTACATGTTCACTCAGTAACCTCTTTTACAGGAACTTAAACTGATGTTTTCCTTGCACATTTTTTTATCAATATCGACACCAATATCTACCTTATGTACAATTTTATCAACTTAAACAAGGGCCTAATGAGCATCTAGCAGACTATGTTTTGTGTTATAAGAACAACCTTGCTAAGATGACTAATGTACTAGCTGACTTCTGAATTGCAAGATCCATCATTTATTCAAAGTTTATTAACTCCACTTCAAGAGAGTGTTATTTTAGAGACCTCTCCATCCTTTAACAACTATATCAAAATACACTTAAATTATATGAAGGAATAATTTTATCTATGGGTAAATTGAAATAGGTATGATACTTCTTCATCCTCATAATTCTAATAGGTTTCAAGACTAAATGTTACTTTCAAAAAATCTCCTATGCCCAATAAAAGTAATGATAACTGTTAATGTGTTTTAACACTGTATGAAGAAATGACTTCAATTAGTAACCCACGAGGCATGTTTTCACTAAATTACCTTATGCACCTACATTTCCTATTACCATATCTTATTGAAAGTAATCTTGATCACTCTTCCTCCACGTACTCAATCTTGATCATTCTCACCCCCGTGGCCAGAACTATGATGAAAATGCATGTTGTGACTACCACCAATGCATTGGACATCAAATTGATCATTTCTTTAAGATATTAAACATCTAATTCAAGATCTTATTGATAACAACGTAATTGAGCTCCCTAAATATCTACTAATACAAGTTTTGGTCAATGATAATGAAAAGCTAGAAAAAATCAATGACTCTCTACCAAAGCATGACGAAGGAATATTGATTCTAGTGCAAACCATACATATCATGTTGTGCCTCCTATTTTCTTGAGCCTCTTTATTTAATGAGATTGACTGCATATTAAGATGATTAAATACCTGATATATTACATTCTAATCATGATTATCATGCTACATTAACTTTTGATTCATTTCATATAAATTCTCAAAGGTCTTATATTCTCAACAAATATTGTACGGTCTTATCCATGCACTCTTTACCAATGTAATGAAGTGGCACTTTTAGCTAGCAAGATAGATAAAGCTTAATTATCACATTTTGAAAAGGTTCCTAATTATTATGAAGTCATGTCCTTCCCATTATCAGGTTTGCAGGCCCAACTTACCATGTTTAGTACCAAATATTTATATCATTAGTCATTTCAATGAAGGTTATGACATGCTCTTAGGAACCTTAGCAAACTATACCCAAGCCATCCCCTCCATGCATCAATTATTGGAAAATTTCATCCATTAAGGTTTATGTTTTCACTCATCAAAGGTATCCATGACAGTCATGAACACCATTACCTAAAACCCACTCAAGTTGATAGTTATGCACCTAGTCAAGTATCTGGGAAAACTTGACAAAGAGTCTGAGCCATAACTACTTTGTAGCTCTCTTAATCAGGATAAAGTGGTGTTATTAAAAAATTATCAGAGTTTTGAGACATTTCCATTAAAGTCCAAAATCTAGACCTTAAGTCCTAAAATAGACCTAATCATGAAGGAAACACCAACATTAGTCTATAAAGCCCAGAAATTGATTGAAAAACCAAGATTCCCCGTTAGTTGCTGTTGCCCATTTGTTTATGAGGATTGACCAAAATCTTGAATCATAGGTCCCATTGAATGATTGGAAGAAGACATCCTAAGGCACTAGAACTCAAGAATCCCCTTCCTAAATGTAATTGTGTGCTCCTTCACCATATAGTCATGAACTAGTCATATGCAGGATAGTTACTCTCAAAAACCACCTACTTAAATAGATAACATCTTTGTCTCCAGATAGGTGGGTAAAGGACTATATAATATTTTAATAAGGCTGAAGAAGTAATCATGATGTTTTAGAAGTAAAACCTATCCCCAACTCAGTCACCTTAAAAATTTGCCTAATTGCAAAGGTGGCAGGTGAGTAATCACTCTTGTACTTGGTTTTAGAGCCTAAAATTTTGGAGAGAATTCACACATAAAGGGTATTTAAATATATGTTTAGTTACTCCTTGGATTTTTCACACTCCAGAACAATAAGGTTTGCAACTTGCATGTCTAATGAGGGCTTAACAGGGTTTTGACAAGACGATGTACATTGGATACAACCATAGGTGGTGTAATTGGTCGAAATCATCAACCAAAGGTCTCTTTATGACCACTCTTTTCTCATTTGAGTAAATTTTTGATTCAGTTTCGAACTCTTGGTATGAAAGATCCTTGTGTAAATGACACCTTGATTTTGTCTCATCCTATTATGAATGATTCTTTAACCTGTTCAAAGGTGATTTTGATGTATTTCTTGACAATGAACATATAAGATCCAGTTTGAAGGTGAAATATGTAGATCTATAAAGGTGTAGGTGTCATCGATGAATCATCCTAAACAACTAAGTTCTATGGTTATCTTCTTGTGTATTTAAGCTAGTTACTTATTATTGAATCAATCTGTTTCACATCCTTTGAATGCATTATTTCTGGTCATGTATACATTGATGTTGGATAGTTAATCAGATCATAATAGTCTACATCTTACTAACATTTACATCCATCTTATTGTTGTGCATTTCCATAGCCAAAAAATTAATTAAGGTGTATACTACTCATATTTACTCTTTACACACTACACTATTCATGAGTTATATTGATGTCATTGTTTCACCTACATACACATAAGATGATACATAATGGTATCTAGGGGCTGAACTGTGGTCCCTATACACTTATCTTTGGGGAATCCTCCCACACTATACAAGTGATTTTGTTTCATTATAGTTACTTTACACCTTCCTCATCATGCTTTATTATATACATATTGTTTATTGTTATCTTTGGAGCTAACATGATTAACACATGTGTCTTGTGCAGTGCTAACCTATCTTGTATATATGTTTTTTACTATTTTTGTACTTGTTTCATATATTGTTTTCACTACTTACTCATACCAACTAATTCCTTGATTGATTACTCCATTTCTTGACTCGGTTGTCTTGTTTGATTAAAATTCTATTATTGTTTTCTTTATACAAGATGAGTGTCTTGATTATCTTATGATATTAATGTTGTCCCATGTTTATGGCTCTATGCCTATCTTTCATGTATCCATTGTTTCTCTAAATGTGGTGCATCATGCCTTATATTATGATTGTATTGTGACATTATGATCGATGTCCCATGTTTGAAACCCACATTTCATAGTCCATATTTTCTTCCTAGTTTCTTGTTGCATTGTCTTCTATTGCATGCTATATTTTATACTAACACTTGTTACTATTCCATCTTGTTTGCATGTGCCTTGGTTTCTACCATGCACATCCCCTACCCCTTACAAGTTTCCACTTTGGATATTCATATCAAATCAAGGTCCTCTCCTTTGGACTGTGGTCTCCTATAATAGTGATATGCACCCCAAACAAGGGGGCCATCTATTGGATGAACAAATCACCCCTACAACAGCTCAGAGCTATAGTGAAAATTAGGATAGTACTGAAATGGCATAGGTACACAGTTACAAACTAGCCCTGAATTAGACTTAGGTCTAAAACATAGAGCAGACACTAGTGCCTAAACATGGACAGTAGCAGTGGGTGTTTGTGTCCCCCCTGGGCATTTGTGTCCTTGGGGGAAAAAAATCATTTTCTCAGTTCAGTACAATTTACAATAATTTTCAAATCAGTTGTCCAGTAACAAGCACTTTCCTCTAGTTACATAATTCATTCTATCAATTACATTTCAGTTAGAATATGAACAATCAGAAAAAAAATCAAGACGTACCATCTATAGTGCTACTTATTCAAGAAGTGTCATGCAAGGAGAGAAAAACTATACCTCTCTTCCAAAAACTCTTTTCTTGGCATGAGATCACCCAAAAAACTTGCTCTTGGTGTGAGATCACCCAAAAAAATCTCTCTTGGTGTGGGATCACACAAAAACCTCACCATCCACATTCAAATCCAACATCTCCAAGCAAATCAGGACAATTTCTCTATCTTTATTTCATCTCAAAGTAATGTGATAAAACAAATAAGGGTAATGGGCTTATGAGGAATACATGTGAATAGTCAGGATGACGTTGTGCGCATTGTTGAATTTAATCAGACCGAATGTGACAGATTCCTTTTGGCTAGGAGGAGCTACATGTAAATCACAACAAGACCACAAGAGAGATTTAAATAGTATATGGCAGTGGACTACCTCGAAAATGCTAGTTCTAGGAAATATGATACTTCCTAGATGGTTGTTAATCCATTGTTTTATCAAATTAATGAAAATAAATGTGAGAAGTAAAGGTCCTATTGCTAACACTTTGATTTAGGTGTATCAAAACATTGTCAATACACTAGATTAAGCAAAGTACTAAATATACAAGCTAATCTAGTATCAGGCAAGGTGTTGTTCTAGTTGGGAAAGGTCACTGAGGTGTTAGGAAAGGTCTTGGGTGATTCTAGGTTGTTTGATGAAATTTATGAGCTCATTTTTCTAAAGAAAATTACCAATCACAGAGACCAGTATCAGTTAGGTGACTGATGCCGGTACTAGAAAAATGACCGACACCGGTTGGATGACCAATGTCGTGGGGGCAATATGGTGGAAATATTAGAAATGGGTGTTTTGGGTCTCTTTGTGATTGCACAGAGAGTTGAGGAGGTTTGGGAAGGATGATATTATTTTTTCTAAGGCTCAAAAAGGGTGGTAGAGGTGCTAGGATGGGTGAAATTGTTCAGGTTGATGGAATAGGTGGTAAACAGGTGAAAGGTGGTATTCGGGATAAAGAATGATCAGGTAGAAGGCATAAATAAAAGACTTATGATCAAAACGAAATCTTAAAAAATATGAATGAATTACTTATCTAGTAACCTGTAGATATGAAGGTATTTGATGATGGATGGGCATTCTTGGGAGATACAGGAATGTGTTCAGTGTCACAACAATGGATCCAATGTGCTCTATTGTGATGATCCAAAGTTGTGGATGAGATGACTGGATGTTAGTGAACACTTGATGGGCTCTAGTTCGTTGTCGGGTAGCTTGAGTGAATGAAATGAATTGGAGAACCCATGCAAAGAGTTAGAAACTCATATTTAAGGGTAACTAATGGTAGTTAGGGAACCGGTGTCGTCCAAGGGATAACTGGCATTGGTTAAGGAGAAATGGTCTAATTGGCCAAAAATAGGGTTTTTCTCCCAAATTTGGCATGGTTTTTGGCTTAGTCTAGGTCTGGAGTGTTGAATGGCATAAATTAGAGTGTGGTATTAGTTAGAGGATTAATAGGTCATGAATAGTTAGGGTTAGAAAGAGTCCTAGTTGGTTAGGATAAGTGGGGATTTGGTCTAAGGCAATTAATAGGTTTAGAATGGGTCTAGGGTGAGGTGGAAAGGGTGAGGTGGATGAGTGAGGTGGCTAGGTGAGTTAGATAATTAATCTTAATTGTGATAATTAAATTAGTTACAATGTGTGCAAGTGGGCATGGTGGGGGTATAATATGAAATTAATTAATCGAAGGTGATTAAAAGGGGTGTGACCCAATTTTAGGTGTCTACGTTTGCCCCTTTTTTTGTCGTGTATATTGTATTGATAAGAAATTCTAACAAAAATAAGAGTGTTTTCCCCAGGTATGGGTGGATGTGATCCCCCTCAAACTCCAATCTAATGAAGGAGCAGGCTGAATCGGTGATGAGTTTGATAAAATTGTAGGTGAAGAACAGATTCATTTGGTGTGATCCGCATAACATTGAGTTTTCTCCAAAGTGTGGGACTTAGAAAATGAGAAAACTCTCCAGATTAAAGGTTGGTTCCTATTCCTCTGTTTAGGTGCATGCGTGAAAACTTGCAGAGGGCCTATTCCTAAACCTAATCTAAGTTTTACCAAGGAGACAGGGATAAAAGGAATGCAGGAAATCAAACTAAGCTATAAGGTGATGCACCAAAGGAATGATGAACATTTGTTTTGCTAATAGACACAAACCAACAAAATGCATACAATAACCAAGCACAGATAACCAGATCTATAATGAAAGACCAGATGAAAGAAAAAGAGACAAGAAAGGATCTAAAATCGATCACAGACGTGTTTTATTGCTCTGCAGATTGATACAATGCATTACAAAGTGGCCAAAAGGTAGAAAACGTATTACAGTCTAGTGGAAGGTCTGAAAACTCCATGAGTTCCTTTGCCAGAAGAAAAGGGGAGCCTGCAAAATAGAAGAATGTCCAACCCTTTACAATGAGTCCCGACCCAGTATTTATAGACTCAATCAGAGAGAAGAAAGAAAGAGAGAGAATGGGAAAAGCAGGTTGAAGCTCAACCACTGCTATTAATGCCTCCTACAAAATTTGCCCCCAAATCTACCTTGACTGTATCAATCTCTGGTTCGGTGCCTTGAAGGAAGAGGAAATGGTGGAACAGATCGAATCTGATCTGGTTGTTGAGGTAGATAGATCCACATTAATGGCCCTGAAGATGTTTTCTCCATTTTTCTTTACCTAACCTCCCCAAACTTAAAGTTTCAGATCTCCATGGTGTGGGTGAAGCCGAGATCTTTCCAACGGTGTCAGATTTGCAATATTTCGAGCCCTGAGTCGAAAGATATGCCCCTTCGAAGTTTGTATCGGGTCCGTACAAAAGGGTGGGAAAACCAGTTTAAAAAATGGGCCCCCTTTTGACCTCTGGGACACGTGGAGGGCTAGCGCTTGTCTGAAGGTGGCCTCTGTATTTTTCTCTTGGAATAGCGTGGGCTGACACGTGGCTTCCTCCGCTGGCTGCTCAATTTCTTTGTTTCTCGGCTAAGCTCTTTGCTTGGCGGGGTCATATTCCTTGACCGGGGACACGCGGCGGTCTGGCGCTTGTTTGAGAACCCTCTCTCAATTCAATCCTTGAATTAGTGCCATTCAGACACTTGGCGCTCTCCGTCGGTCTGCCACCATGCATTGACTATTCAACTCGACTCTGTCCCCTTTTCGAGACTGGACGCGTGGAGGCTCTGCGCTTGCTGAAACTCCCGATCAAAATTTTTCCCTTGGAGGAGCGTCGAGTTGACACTTGGAAGCCTCCGCAGGTCTTTGGACTTTTCAATGACCTCTCCCTTCCTTTTCGGGCCTGGGGCTACGTGGCGAACTGGCGCGAGTTTGAGTCTCTGCTTTTGGATCTACCCTTGGAGATGCGCCGCTTGGACACGTGGCATCCCCCACCAACACTTCTATACTTAGCCCTTTTTGAGGCCCGCTTTTATCACCTTTTGACCTTGGTTGACTATTTGCTACGTGGAGGGCTGGCGCGAGTTTGAGTCTTCATCTTTGGACTCCCATCTTGGATTTGCATCGAGCCGACACCTGGCTTCTTCCTGCCTAGCCGAAGACTTTTCAATGGCCGCACAACTTTTGGGGCTCTGGATGCGTGGAAGCCTGGTGCTCATTTGAACTTCCTTTCTTGGATTCAACTTTGGAGAAGCGTCATTCCGACACGTGGCTCTCTCTGCTGCCTTCTCCATACTTAGCCAATTTTTGGACTCGTTCTGAACTGTTTTGAGCCCGAAGACTTTGGATCTTCGCAGTTTCTTCTTTTTCTTTCCCCTGGCCTCTCCGTGACACTACTTCTTCTCCTTTGACCCTGCTACTCTATTTCTGAGCCCACCTATAACCGTAGAATGGATTTAAAGCCCGGGTTCACTCGACAGAGCCATTTTCTGAATTTATCCTACACAGGGTTGTTTGATCTTGCAGGCCTCCGCCACTTCCATTACAGAGTCCTCTTGCAATCTGTTTGTGGGAATCAAACATGATTTCTCAGGTTCCTTCAGTGCAAGGGCGTTATGATCCAATATTTTTCCTGGGGGAAAAATATGGATAACAATTTGGTGACTCACAGGGGTATCTGCCTGCTAGATGAAAAGACCAATTGCCTTGTCATATCCGTTGGGCATGGAGTCGAGAACGATGGTCTGAAACTGATTCTACCTCTGATTCATGAGCCCGACTGTTGCACTCTCAATCTTCATAAGAAATCTTGAAACGATGGTTTCTGAGAGTAGAAAATTGTTTTGACACGGGGCTTCATCTGTTTCTGAATGAGCTGTGCAAGAGCAACAAAACAACACCACAACTATATACAAAATTGAAATCATACATGCTCCAAGTAGAGCATGCAGAGTGTGCAAAGCACTTAGGAGAAAAGCAACCTAAACTACAACAATACAATGTGCACAAGCACTTAGAGGAATGAGAAACTAAACTAATATGTACAGGGTGAGAACCTTCCTTTTAGTAGCAGTGTTTAAGATAGATTCCATTCACTGGAATCTGCAACTCTTCACCATCCAATGTAGACAATTGGAAAGCATTGCTACTTTTACATTTTGTGACCATGTAAGGGCCACTCCAAATGGCATCAAACTTGGAATGCCTTCCTGGTTTTTCCCGATCTGCATCCCATTTCAAAACTAGGTCTCCTTCCTGGAAGGTCCTGGTTCTTGCCTTCTTGTCGAAGCATCTCTTAATTGAGGCCTGATCCTTCTCTATTGTCTGAAGTGCATGTTCTCTGGTTTCTTCCAACTCCATCAGCTCTGCATACCTGGCCTCCATTGGTTTGAACTCAGACATCTCCAGCTGCTTCATGAGTTCCAATGCTGGCAACTCAAGTGATATAGGCAACACTGCCTCTTTCCCATAGACGAGTTTGAATGGAGAGTTACCTGTAGACCTCTTGGGTGTTGTCCTATCAGCCCATAAGGCTGATTTGAGTTTCATGTGCCAAGTCCTCTGATTTTCATCCAGAGTTCTTCTGACAATTTTCAACAGATTTTTTTTGTGGACTCAGCTTGGCCATTACCCTGAGGGTAATAGTTTGATGAAGTGCTCAGGTAAATTCCATTCCTAATGGCCCATCCTGTGATTTTGGAACCTATGAATGCCAATGCATTGTCTGATATAATGGTGGCTGGCACTCCAAATCTGGTCACTATCCCTTCGTAGAAGTCTAATATGCTGGACTCATTAGCTTCTTTGAGTGCCATTGCCTCGGTCCACTTGGTAAAATAGTTTGTTGCCATCAGAATCCACTTGTGGCCTTGGCTCAAATTTGGATTGATGACCCCGATGAAATCCAACCCCCATTGCATGAATGGTTGGTCAACTGAAATGGGGTGCAATGGGAGTGTTGCTAGCCTCTCTTTGCCTCTGAAGAATGCACAGTTCCTGCACTTTTTGATCCATGCATAGCAGTCACTAAACACCCTGGGCCAATAATAACCCACCTTCATGATCTTGAGTGTTGTCACCCATGGAGAAAAATGGCCTCCAGCTGCTTCATCATGGAACTCTTGTAGCACTCTCTCAACCTGATTTGTCCCAATGCACCTTAACAGGATGCCATTGATATCCCTTTTGAACAAGATGTCGTCAATAAGTACATATGGGATGGCCTGTAGTCTGAAGTGCCTCCTTTTTGTTTTATTCATTTCTGGAGGACACAGGCCTGTTTGAAGGAAGTGCACCATGTTCTGAGTCCAACAAGGAGTGGGCACATCCTCATTTTCTTCATCTTGACTATCCTGTAGGACCAAAACAACTTCTTTTTCATCACTTGCTTCTTCTTGTTGACTTGAGGCCAGCTGCTCACACAATCCCTTCCCATGGACCAGCTTAGTGACCTTGATCTCAATGTCATACTCCATGACACGAGTGATCCACCCTGCATGCTTTTCATTCAGGTCCTTGCTGAGAAGGAAGTCTTTAACTCCTGCATGGGAGACTAATAGTTGGATTTTATTGTTTGAAACCAAATGCTTAAACTTCTTCAATCCTCTGATCACTGTCAGGACCTACTTTTTGATGAAAGAGTATTTCACTTCATAATCTTCCAGACCCTGGCTGAAGAAAGCAATTGGCTGCTCTGTATCTTCTTTGTTCTGTTGTACTAGGATTGTAGAAATTGTGTCACTGCCTCCAAAGGCATATAGTATGAAGTCCTTAGAAAAATATGGATTCACGAGAGTTGGGGCCTGTGATATAGCTTCTTTGATGGCCTCAAAACTTGCTTTTCCTTCAACTATCCACCTAAATGCCAAGCTCTTCTTCAACATCAACGTGATTGGCTTGACAAGGGCAGCAAAGTTTGGTACAAACTTGAGAACAAATTTTATTTTTCCTAAGAAGCTTTGAAGAGCCTTCTTATGGCTTGGCAATGGCAATACTCTTATAGCTTCAACTCTTTCTGGGTCAATTTCCAAACCTTCCTTTGACACAATGTGGCCTAGAAGCCTGCCCTCATGGGCCAAGAATATGCATTTTTTGGGGTTCAATGATACCCCAAATCTCCTACACCTTTGGAACACCTGCCTTAGGTGAAAAAGATGGTCTGCTGCATTTCTGGAGAATACAGTAATGTCATCCAGGTAGATCAGCACTATTTTGTTGATCAGCCCTTTGAATGCCATATCCATTGCCCTTTGGAAAGTGGCTCTGGCATTAGACAATCCAAATGGCATTTTTCTGTAGGCATAGGTGCCCCATTTGGTGGTGAAATCCATTTTGAACTGATCATCTTCTTTCACCATGATCTGGTTGTACCCTGAGTATCCATCTAGGAGAGAGAATCTCTCTGAACCAGACACTACCTGCAAGATCTGCTCCATTGAGGGAAGTGGGTAGTGATCTTTGAGGGAGGCTCTGTTCAAGTCATGAAAGTCAACACACAACCTAATCTCCCCATTCTTCTTCCTAACTGGGACCAAGTTTGTGACCCAGCTTGAGTGTTTGATTGGAAAAATGATACTTGCCTCTATCAGCTTGTTCAGTTCTTTCTTCATCAGAGGCTCAATATGTGGGTTGACTGGTCTCTTCTTCTACCTGATGGGATTAGCAGCTGGATCTAGCTCAATTGTGTGTTGGGATAACTTTGGATTGAACCCTCTTAGGTCTTCATAGCTCCAAGAAAATATATCTGGAAACTCTTGGCAAAGGTGTATGAATTCATACCTTTCTTGCTCGGTGGCCACCTTGCCAACTTGTAGTGTTTTGCCTTCTCCAACTAGAATTGGCTCTGAATCTTCCCCTTTGATCTGTATGTTGGCCTTCTCTTTTCGAAACTGATCATTGGGATTGAAGATAGACTCCAATGTCACTAGGCCTTTGGGAAGCTTGTTTGTATGCAGCTGTACTACTTGATTTCCATATTGCTGCTCTAGTCTGCTTTGGTTTCTAGCTGAGAATTCAGCTTCCTCTTGCAAAAATTTGATGATCTGCTGATCATTCTCGAACACCTGCCAGCATGTGTTGTTATCTGGTACTGTTGGTCTCACAATCACATGGATATGTGGTTGTTCTTTGTCCCTTTTTATGTTGTCAACTACATCAAATGTTGCTCCAACTGCTGCAAGCCTGTCAGCAGCTTCGTTCTCCTTTCTGGGTATGGACATAATGTTGAAGGCTTTGAAATCCTCAATGAGGTCCCACACCCTATTCTTGTAACCTTTGAGTAGGTCATTCTTGACAGCATTTTGTCCTTTGACTTGATTGGCAACCAGTTCACTGTCACCAAACACCTGCAGGTTCTTGATTCCTCGTCTTCTGGCCCAATGCAGTCCATGGACCAAAGCCTCATATTCTGCAGTGTTATTTGAGCAGGAAAACTGAAATCTGAAAGCTGAATAATACTTCATACCTTGGGGGGACACAATCATAGCTCCACCTCTGGCTCCTTGTCTGCTCCTAGAGCCATCAAAGAACAATTTCCAAACTTCATTGTCATTCTTGTGCTCTGGCTTAATGATGTCAGGAAGAGGATGATTCTCCTCATGCAGGCAGTAGACTCCTAGTTCAGATTCTTCCATCTCCTTATAGGGATCAAAAGCATGTCTTTTGACCACCCATTCGTCGAGGGTCAGGTCTGGGATACACCCCACCTTGGTATCTACTTCAGAAGTGCTTAGGAGGTCCTCCTGATCAAAAGCCAAACAATTTGCATTGATTGGGCTTGGTACATAAGACTCAATGTGATAGTCTGCTATGGGCTTGGATCTGATTGTGGCCTTCACTCCATACCTTGTTCTAAAGAGCATATGTGACCAGTCAGTAGACAAGTAGCCTCCAATTTTGGCAGTGAAGTCCCTGGACAAACACAATGCAAAATGTGGTGGCAAGTCTATGACTGACACGTTCTGCAATACAGTCACATTAGGGCAGGCATGTAGAGTGAGACTCAGATCCTTGATGACTCCAACAGTGGTCACTGTTGTCCCATCCAATTGTACTACTCCTCTAGAGATGACTTCATACTGGAGACCCAGTTGATCAGCTATTTGTTTGGGCATTACAGAACTACTTGCCCCCGAATCGATCATGCAGTTATGCACCAATTTATCTCCAATGATTAATGAAACATAAAATGGAGGAGGCTTCAGATTCTTACCTCATTGTTCTCCATGGTTTCTCTCAGGTTGAGCCGCATTGGTAAGCACTTTCTCTTGCTGGTTAGGGGGTTGACTTGAGCTTGACCAATTGGCCATGGCAGTCTGCAATAGATCCCTCTGCCCTGGAATAGCCAGTGACTCCCATAGTGAAATGTTCACACTTGTCCTCTTCATTTTCTCAATGATATTAAATGAACTGTCTTTTTGTTGTCCCTTCCCTAGCACATTTTTCTCTTGCACATGGGTTGTTACAACCGGTGCCTGAGTAGGTCTGGAAGGTGGCTTGGATTGACTTTGCACATTGGGAGTTGTATTTTGAATGCCAATACCTTGCTGAGCAATGGAGGGTTGAGGATCACCTGAGCTTGGTGAATGTCCTTCTCCAATATTTCTCCTCTTAGACCGTGTATTGGCAGCTATACTTTGAGAAGGAGTCTGATTCATTCCACAGAAGTCTTCAGCCTGCCAATTGACAAGCATAGTTTCATTTGGGGGTCCCTCTTGCTGAGCTCCTTTCTGCTGACTTTCTTCGTGGCTAGGTTCTTGTGACACACCAATGGTTTGCACCATCAGAGCCTGATTTAATGCACCATTGAAGCACATCGACTGATTATGTGGCTGATTACATGGGAAACACCATTCATACTCTTGTGCCATGTTATTCTGTGCTAGAACCAATGCCCTTGATGTTGAAGCTGTGTTTGGGTCATATGACCTGAAAGGTCTAGCAGCTTGAGGTTTCCCTTGGTGTTGACTTTGATTTGCAGCCTGGGCCAGTGGTCTATTTTGATGATATGGGGGTCTTTCCTGATACTGAGCCTGGGGCTGATATGGCCTAGAACTCTGAGCCTGCTGTCTTTTGATGGTTACTAGCTCATTTCCTAGGTTTTGCAGTTGTTTCATAACTTCCTGAAGCTCCTTTGAGGTGTTAGATGATGAAGTGGAGGCTTCAGCTGAACTTTGACTCCTGGGGGTGGGTATAGGAGCTAATGTGGGTGTTTGGCTGGTACCTGGGTTTCCTAACTCGGGGTATAGAGGCATGGATGGCCTAGGAGCAAGTTTTCCAGCCTGAATCAAATGATTCTCAGCTCCTATGGAAAGGCTATAGGCTGCAGGTAAGGTTGTGCCCCCCATTGACTGAATCATCAAAGAAATATCAGAATTTAAAGCCCTAAGAAAGTATAAGAAGGCACCTTCATTAGTGGGCTTTACTGTTGTTGGAATCCTGTCCCAGGTCCGTTGAAATCTGAGGTTGAAATCTGTCAGTTGCTCATTCGGAGCTCTCTTGATTGTTGTCAGCTGCTCCAGCAAGGATAGGTTATCTCCCTTTTCTCCAAACTGGTTGTGAAGAGTTGTGCACAGCTGGTCCCAATTTTGAATAGAGCCTGCTTCAAGGCTCCTGAACCATTGTGAAGCTTTACCTTTGAGTGAAGAGGCTAGCAACTTGACTGCAATATCCATCTCATTGATATCATGGATTGTATAGACATTTGCAATGTCCTGAACATGGTCACCAGGACAAGTCTGGTTTTTCCCAGTGAAATATGGGATGCTCTTCAATGCTGCCACCGGGACTGGGTTTTGTGCAATTAGAGCAAGTGGGCTACTACCAGTGAAGTTGACATAAGGATTTTTTTGTTGGTGTGTCATCCTAATTGGCCTGAGTACCCTTCTTGATTGAAAGAATGGCCTACTAGGAGGAGGTGTTGATAAGGCTCTGTTTGGAGGAGATGGAGACCTCTGGGCTCTTCTTCTTCTCCTTCTATCTGGAGACAAGTGTATGTGTACAAACTGTCCTTCCTCTCTTGTTCTAGACCTTGTTTGTATCCTTCTCATGAACTTGGGAAACTTGGACTGCTGGAACCAGTGGATTCTGTCCCTTTTGGAGTCACCAGATGTGTAGTTTTTAAGAGCTTCTTAAAAGCTAGAATCACAGCAAGTGCACATCAACCTTACTGTAATAAAGATGGAGACTTCTTGTCCCACCGGGCATGCCAAAACTGTTAGTGCAAAATCACAGCACCCCCAAATGAGTCGTCAGATCTACTTTTCTAAGGCAGAGTCATTTGGTGTGATCCACATAACATTGAGTTTTCTCCAAAGTGTGGGACTTAGAAAATGAGAAAACTCTCCAGATTAAAGGTTGGTTCCTATTCCTCTATTTAGGTGCATGCGTGAAAACTTGCAGAGGGCCTATTCCTAAACCTAATCTAAGTTTTACCAAGGAGACAGGGATAAAAGGAATGCAGGAAATCAAACTAAGCTATAAGGTGATGCACCAAAGGAATGATGAACATTTGTTTTGCTAATAGACACAAACCAACAAAATGCATACAATAACCAAGCACAGATAACCAGATCTATAATGAAAGACCAGATGAAAGCAAAAGAGACAAGAAAGGATCTAAAATCGATCACAGACGTGTTTTATTGCTCTGCAGATTGATACAATGCATTACAAAGTGGCCAAAAGGTAGAAAACGTATTACAGTCTAGTGGAAGGTCTGAAAACTCCATGAGTTCCTTTGCCAGAAGAAAAGGGGAGCCTGCAAAATAGAAGAATGTCCAACCCTTTACAATGAGTCCCGACCCGGTATTTATAGACTCAATCAGAGAGAAGAAAGAAAGAGAGAGAAGTGGGAAAAGTAGGTTAAAGCTCAACCACTGCTATTAATGCCTCCTACAAAATCTGCCCCCAAATCTACCTTGACTGTATCAATCTCTGGTTTGGTGCCTTGAAGGAAGAGGAAACGACGGAACAGATCGAATCTGATCTGGTTGTTGAGGTAGATAGATCTGCATTAATGGCCCTGAAGATGTTTTCTCCATTTTTCTTTACCTAACCTCCCCAAACTTAAAGTTTCAGATCTCCATGGCATGGGTGAAGCTGAGATCTTTCCAACGGTGTCAGATTTGCAATATTTTGAGCCCTGAGTCGAAAGATATGCCCCTTCAAAGTTTGTATCGGGTCCGTACAAAAGGGCGGGAAAACCAGTTTAAAAAATGGGCCCCCTTTTGACCTATGGGACACGTGGAGGGCTAGCGCTTGTCTGAAGGTGGCCTCTGTATTTTTCTCTTGGAATAGCGTGGGGCTGACACGTGGCTTCCTCTGCCGGCCTGCTCAATTTCTTTGTTTCTCGGCTAAGCTCTTTGCTTGGCGGGGTCATATTCCTTGACCGGGGACATGCGGTGGTCTGGCGCTTGTTTGAGAACCCTCTCTCAATTTGATCCTTGAATTAGCACCATTCAGACACTTGGCGCTCTCCGTCGGTCTGCCACCATGCATTGACTATTCAACTTGACTTTGTCCCCTTTTCGAGACTGGACGCGTGGAGGCTCTGCGCTTGCTGAAACTCCCGATCAAAATTTTTCCCTTGGAGGAGCGTCGAGTTGACACTTGGAAGCCTCCGTAGGTCTTTGGACTTTTCAATGACCTCTCCCTTCCTTTTCAGGCTTGGAGCTACGTGGCGAACTGGCGCTTGTTTGAGTCTCTCCTTTTGGATCTACCCTTGGAGATGCGCCACTTGGACACGTGGCATCCCCCGCCAACACTTCTATACTTAGCCTTTTTTTGAGGACTTTGCCCACCTTTTGACCTTGGTTGACCATTTGCTACGTGGAGGGCTGGCACGAGTTTGAGTCTTCTCTTTGGACTCCCATCTTGGATTTGCGTCGAGCCGACACCTGGCTTCTTCCTGCCTAGCCGAAGACTTTTCAACGGCCGCACAACTTTTGGGGCTCTAGACGCATGGAAGCCTGGATGCTCATTTGAACTTCCTTTCTTGGATTCAACTTTGGAGAAGCGTCGTTTCTGACATGTGGCTCTCTCCACTACCTTCTCCATACTTAGCCAATTTTTGGACTCGTTCTGAACTGTTTTGAGCCCCGAAGACTTCGGATCTTCGCAGTTTCTTCTTTTTCTTGCCCCTGGCCTCTCCGTGACACTGCTTCTTCTCCTTTGACCCTGCTACTCTATTTCTGAGCCCACCTGTAACCCGTAGAATGGATTTAAATCCCAGGTTCACTCGACAGATTGTTTTCTGAATTTATCCTACACAGGGTTGTTTGATCTTGCAGGCCTCCACCACTTCCATTACAGAGTCCTCTTGCAATCTATTTGTGGGAATCGAACGTGATTTCTTAGGTTCCTTCAGTGCAGGGTCATTCTGATCCAATATTTTGCCTAGGGGCACATGCAATCAAATGTGATGAAATCTGGCATACTGGGCTTAAGAAGGGTGATCGATACTGGTCAAAGTTAAACTAATACCAGTCAAGAGAAACTGACGCCAGTCAACTAGGGCTCCTGACCAATGTCGGTTAAGAAAATTTGGTAATAAAATATAAAATCCGCATTTGGAAATTTTTATTTGGACTTTGTTATTTTTGAAAAATGATATAAATGATGGATTTGGAATTTTGACGTGGTAGGAAATGACAGGGCTATTTTTCAAGTTGAGGTTGAGTTTCTTTGAGTGGACCCACGATATCTTTCTAAGTGAGTGGATTGGTTGATAGGTGATAGAGTGAGTTGAGCTATGGCAGAGGCAAGAGAAGGTGTAGGAGAACCTCCAATGTAGACACCGGACATCTCACTGAGGAGATGGTGTTGAGTAGAGGTAGGATTTAATCCTCATGTGTGCTTTTGGTTAAAACTAAGGTAGATAATTAAGGAATTTGGTTTGTGAAGTTTGATTTGAAATTTGAGTAGAAAGGGTAAAAATTGGGTACCAGGAGGGCCAAATGTAGGTTAAGTAGGTGGTAAAATGAATGTGGGTGAGATTGTGAGGGTTTTGGGTAGGTTTTTAGGTATTTTTGTCAAGTTTTTGAAAGGTGATGACATGGGGGTTTGGCTTTGGAGCTGAACTAGTAACCGACGTTGGTCGGGCATCGGCTGATGTCAATAGGCCTTCCGGCGTCGATGGGGTGAAAGAATGACTGGTACCGGTCAGGATGACCAGTTTCGATCACTATAAAGGTTTTCAATTCCTATAAATATAGATTTAGATAGCAATAATAGAGCATAATAGAATGATAGGATAAATGGTGGAGTGGTGAGGTAGGGGCAGATAGAGTAGGGGTTGATAATGATAGAATTAGGTGGGATTTCAGGTGAATTTAGGTATGAAGGATCAGGTTGTAGGTGTGAGTTGTGTCGAATCGCTGAAGGAAGGAAAGTAGTAAACCAAAACATGTGAAATTGTTTAGGAAAAATAGAATATAGGCTAGGCAAGTGACTTAGGTACAAAATAGATAGGATAGGAAAATTGTTTTTGGGATGGGACTGGGTAGGTGCGAACAGATCATTAAAAAGAGGTAAGTACTTGACAATTTTAATTAGTAATAATTCATGCATGTCACTAGTTGAATATGTGGGACAATTTGCCACCATTGTTGGTACAGATGTGAGGTAGCATCACTGAGGACGAGTGGGACCATATGAGATATGTTGGGATCATCTATGTGAGGTGATACAGGCACATCATACATGATCATAGTTTGATGGTTAGATGGTACTCAGCAACTAATACCTTCCATTTACCCACCAGCAAGATGACTATCTTGTTAGAGGATGTGTACAAGATTTTGTGGCTGCCGATTGCGGGGGAGCCAATATATCGTATTTTTTTCATATGAGGCATTTGAGCCTATGGTTGTAGTATTTGGTGAGGCGGTGGGTAACCTAACTAAGCATAGTACCAGCATCATTTATGGAGATGTGTATGTTACACATCCTCAGGAAACCAGGTTGGCAGTATTGATGATTTTGGCAATGGGATGTTACGCACTCCCAGATTCAGAGGGAGTAAAATTTCCTTGAGCATTACTGGGGGTTTTATAGGAAATGATTGAGGAGTGGGTTTTTTTTCTATGGGCGTCAACATATCTGGTGCATCTGTATAGAGAGCTTTGTGCATATCAGTGGATGTGGCATTATGGTATTTGTTGTATTTATTTATTGCATTCTTGGGCATATAAGCACATAGTTCTTGTGCACCCATAAGGACTTCCGAGACAGGATTGAAATCAAGGCATTATTAGAGCTAGTTACATGAGATGGGTGATCATAGGGGCTCATCCCTAGATAGAGGATATGTCACACGATGTGACTTATTACAGACGGATGCTTGAGGGATTATATGCGATGGATATTGTATAGTGGCCATATGTGGATTTCCCATCTTATGGAGGCATGGAAGAGGATCTAAGGGGATTACAGTTCGTTAGATGGATACGGAGGAGGTGTGTTGGTGATCATGAGATGATTCTAGTAGATAGAGTCTGACGACAATTCAAACTTCAGTAGTATGTGCCTCCATTGTTTCCGCAACACCATTGTAATAATGTGGAGAGACTGTTATCTCCACCACATCCAGCAAATCCTACATGGTAGGAGGAGTAGGTAGACGATAGGTGTATCGATGATGCAGGTGCCATAGACACATACAGGTACTGGTGGGTAGCCCAGATACAAGCACAAACTCCTAAATAGGGAAGCCAAACTTGGCTACGTGATAGTGTGTAGGGATCAGTTACAGTGTTAGGTGACATCTTTATAGCTATACCTTACTTAGGCACAGGCATAGGTGACCACCCTCCAGGGATAGGTGATAGGGTTACAGGCATAGGTAGCTCAGGCATAGGCACAGGCTCAAGCTCAGGCTCCGTTACAAGCTCCAACAAGTAAGATCGAGGATAGGTAATAGCTTTGTAGGCACATGTGACAGGGTTACAGGCCCAGGTATTCACATTACAGAGGTAGTTAGTAGCATCACAAGCACAGTTGACTGCATTACAAGTGTAAAAAGTTACACATGCACCAATAGTGGGAAAATGTCCCATTATATAGGAAAAGGCACTAGGATAGGGTCACGTTTTATAGATAGTAGGGCAGGGACCACTGATACTAGCATAGGGTCCATAGGTAGGTGTCAGAGCTATGGCACTGCCCTAGGTTTTTTCTATGGTCAGCTATAGAGACGTTGTGGTGTAGGTGAGATATTATCAGGATAAGATTCTAGATATTGATCTTTAGGTGATGACATATGCCGAACATAGGGCCCAACAGGTAGCCAACCAAAGGACTCGCAATACCAGTATGGCAGGTAGTCACCGGTCGCATGGGCATGGCTATAGGGAGGTGACTAGTTCACGGAGGCCGAGACTAGATGAGGGTACTATAGAGATGATGAGCAAGCGGAGACTAGGACTAGATGAGGGTACTAGAGATAGCAGTAGAGGTTCCAGCCCCTCACATGGGTGAGACAGGTATGATATCTACCATTGTATTTTGATTTTTGACATATATACCGGCATGCATTCTGAAGATGTGAGATTTTATATGAGATTTTTTTAGATATTTGTATTTATATCTGTATATTCAGTTTATTGATATACATACCTTCAATGTTTAGATGGATGATGATATTTATATATGATATACTTGGTTTATTTCCATCGTATTATTTTCATGGAAACTCAATGTGTAGGCATGTCTCTAAAATGATGTATGGTTGGTTTCATTTCCATTATAGTGATGTTATGGTAGGCATGGTTGAGTTGACATTTTATATGGTTGAATGACTTAATTTCTATTATTGTGATGTTATGGAAACTAGATGTTTAGGCATGGTTGAGTCAGAGGTAGGCATAGTGGATTCAGATGGAGATATGAAAGAGTCAGATGTAGGCATGGTGGAGTCATTATGGATTTTCATTGTATTAGTGTCATGAAAAATAGATGGTTTAGGCATGGTTGAGTTGAAAATTTCAATTTATTGTTTTTATGGAAATTAGATGATTTATGCATTATTGGGTTGATGTATGGTTTGTTGTAGGTGAATTTCAAAGTTTTTATGTATATGGAAACTAACTAAGTGGGTTAGTTGAGTGGGAGAAAATGGTTGGAGAAAATATTGGTCAAGCTAACCTCCAATGGCCCCATGCCCTCTGAGTGTTGCCTACATAGCCCCAGAAAAATGGGCCTCAGGCTGATGTATTTCTCCCATAAGATAGGGAAGAATAACATTATGTAGGTGAGTAGGTAGGTGAGTTTATGTATGGTTAAATGGGCAAGGTAAGTAAGGTATGGTTGTGTCTAGGTTGTTTATGTAAGATAGAATGTGTAAGATGAGTTGATTGAAGTAAATGAGGAATGTAAATATAGGTGAAATGAGAAGAACCTATACCAGAAACTAAGTGTCAAAGTCTTGTCATGTGTAGAAGAATCAATAAGTAAGTAAAGGGTCGAATGATAGAAGAGGCAAAAATGTTTCATAAGTGGAAAGGACCATAATGAGCATATCACAGATATGCTTATGAACTAAAGCCCTTGAAGGTATTGCATGATTGAAATTTCTAGGGGTGAAATAATTTGCATGATCACAAAGTGTCACATGTGTGCAACGTCCCTTGAGTAGGTAGAAGAAGAATAAGGAAGGAAGGAAGGAATGTGAGGTGGGGTAGTTTTTTTAGTGTAACCTTGTTGTGAGGCAGCATGCCCCGATATAAGATACCCAAAACCAGAATAGGAAAGTCCATGACCAAAAAGTTGCATTTTTCTGTTAAATTAGGTATTTACCTTAGCTCATGTTCACCTAGGTACTTTATTTACCTTTATTATATTTATCATCACCCACTTATGTGTGTGGATATTTCTTTTTATTTATTTAGATATTAGGAGGATATTATCTAGTTGTTAGGTATAGTTCTTTCCTTGATCTATGGTATTGACTAGTTCTTTCCTTGATCTATGGTATTGACTAGATTTTTGATATCTATTTATTTCCTAAATCTATGGTCTTGACTAGTTATTTGATGAGTAGTTATTTCCTTGATTTATGGCTTGATTTACGACCTTGACTAGTTCTTAGATTGTTATTCCCTGCATATATAAGCAAGCCATTATCATTGTATTTCATTGAGCTCCATAATAATATATGATATTATTGCTCATTTGTTTTTAAAGGTTTTATTAAATTTATTTTGGTGAATTGCTTTCATCTTATATGATCGTGGTGTTTGATTAGCATCTGATTTCTTGGCTTGGTACGATGTGGTTATCATTCATTTTATTTTCTTGATTTTGCTTTTCTGTTTTTTCTTTCATAGATTGATCTATGCAGGAAGTCTATGTGGGATAAATAAAATATATCCTTAATGTCTTCGTGAATTTGTACGATGTGAGAAACTTTAGAATATTTATTATTTTTATTCATTTATTACTTTTTCAAAAATAGTCATCTTTTTTAATAGACTTTGTACAATATAGCTAACTTTTTATAGTTGTCCTTCGAGGGAGCAGTCTATTTATAACATCAAGATTAGCATGTTACTCATCTCCCATATATCATCATAACATCATAACATCGAGGAAGGATAAAGGAGTTAAATTTGAATATCCCATATATTACTGTTGAATTTTTTTAGGACTTTTAGGTCATGAACAAGACTATAAAGGATTATAGGATTCTTTTATGAAGGAAAAACCATAACACGTAGAGGTTAACTATGAAAGAGAGGTTGTAAGAATTGAATGACCATGGTATTACATTCTAAAAAGGATGAAAAGCCTGTATCCTTGAGAATCATTTCATGAGTAGAGTTGTGGTACTCATATTAAAGACAAGGATTAATGGTGATGAAAAATCACACGATTCTTGTCTAGTTGTTGGTCCTTAAAAGAGGCATATGGAAGACAAAGGTTCCTCAAGGGACGAGTGTGTAATAGACAAAAGGTGATGTAGTACTTGATTCAATAGTAGAATGGTCAAAGATACAAGGCATTGAGAGGCTTAGGTTTGGGTTTACCTTTGAGATAAGATAAATGATAAGCCCCTGATCCATAGGTATGAGTGATGATATAGGGTCCAAGCCAATTAGGAGAAAACTTGCCCCATTTTATTTTCTCTACTTTGGTTACATGTTGATTTTATTTGAGGACAAGATCACCAACCTTGAATGTCCGTTCATGAACATGTTTTTCATAGGCACGTTTGATACGTTTTTGGTAGATTTGAAGGTGGTCAAAAGCATTTAAATGGCATTCGTCTAACAGCTCAAGTTGTGTCATACAATCTTGGTGAAAGTTTTCATCATTGAGCATATCTTTAAGTGAGATACAAAGAGATGGAATCTAGACTTCTAAAGGTAGGATTGCCTCTATATCATAAACCAAAGAGAAGGATGTGGCAATGGTAGAGGTGTTAATGCTGGTATGATAAGCCCATAAGGTGAAAGGAATATGCGTATGCCAATCCTTACTAGTATCATCGACGACTTTCATGAGAATTTTGTCTAAGGGTTGTGTTAGTTGTTTTGGCTTGACCATTGGTTTGAGGGTAATATGGTGAAGAGAAACTAAGTTGAATACCGAAGTTATCACAGAGTTTTTGTAGAGTCTTTTTATCATTGTCAGTAATGAGGCAATGAGGAACACCAAAACAACAAATGATGTGATGGTTAATGAATTCACATATTTTCTTGGCTGTAGTAGATATGAGAGGGCCGACTTCCACCCATTTAGTGTAGTATTCAATTGTTGTGATGATCCATTGGTGACATTGAGAAGAATGAGGGTTAATATCTCTGACGAGATCTAAACCCCATTAGGAGAAAGACAAAAAGTCCCTGACGACTTGTAAGGCATGACTTGGGGTGTGGTAAAGGTTAGCGTGTTGTTGACACTTCACACAACCTTTGAAACAGTGCCCCAATGATGATACAGGTCTCCTCGCAAGGTGTTCGGGATCCGGAAAAGCCCTCGGAGTATGCGTTAACATCCCGCATGCCCCGCTTAGCCCCCGCGCCCTTTGTTTTCCCCTTTTTCCCTCTTTCCTTGGCCTCTTGATCTTCAGTGACGAAACCGCCGCCCTGATCAGGGCGGCGGTCCTGTAACCGCCGCCCTGCTCAGAGCGGCGGTCCTGTGCGCATTTTCCAGAACGTTCTTTGACGCGACTCGCGTGAAATATCACGATTCACCAGCTTTTCCTTGCCGACTTGAGCATGCATTTATGTTTTTGGTCCCCTGGAATAGTGTTTTTCCTTTGTTTATTGTTTAGGAGTTCAATTTGGTTTTGGTTTTTGGGTGATTGAATTCCTATAAATGCATGGTTTGTGCACAAGCAAAGGGGCTGAACTTGGTCTGAAATTTTGGCTGGATTTTGAAGTTTGATCTTTGCTCTCATTTCCTCATTTTAGTGTTTTAGCTAGTTAGCTTGTTTAGAAGCCATAGCTTGAATTCACTTGCATCTTTTGTTAAATTGCTCAGCTGTTGGTAAGCCACATACCCATCTTGTGCAGGCAGTGCTGTTATTTCATCCAGGCCCTAAAGTTTGCCTCTGAATTTCTCTTTGCTGTAGATTTAATTTTCATTGTTGCTTAGAGTTCTTAGTTCAGTTCATTATATGCCTGGTTAGCTTTATTCAGCTGTTGGTAAGCCACATATCCAGCTTGTGCAAGCAGTTTCATTATTTTATCCAATCTATTGGAATAGAATAGCTTAGGAAGCCATTAAAGTTGCAGGTTTTGCTCTTCGTATAGGATAGTTACAGGTTCTGGTCGCTTCATGTTGCATGACTCGCAGTAAAATCCCGCTAGGAATCGCATAAGCCAAGCTCTGTACTCTTGCGCTATCCCTCTCCTACTCGCATTTTCGGTCTGCATTCTGAGCTGTCCTTGTCCCAAAATCTACTCCTATCGGTGCTAGCATTACACGCTTTTCTGGATCCACGTGAACACGAAAGAACGAGGAGATCATACTGAGGGGACGAGATCACACACACCATCGGATTCGCCACTGTTCTGCGGAATCCAGGTTTTAACTTTCAAAGTTCTAGTTAGAATCATATCAAATAGAGTAGATAAATTGCTTCATTTCAGTAAATTCTATTCTCGATATTGCCAGGGAAGCTGTGAGGATTGATAGTTTCTGAGAAACTATGATTCACTCCTCACTTCTGAGGTAGGATCGAGAATCTTGCAGATAGATTAGACGAGCTATTTTATTTATTTAGAATAATTCTACAAATCGCACAGGCAAATAACTACACTCGGTTATCTTGTCTGTTTTAAATTGTTATTTAATTATTATTTCTAGATACGCTTAAAATAGTTTGCTTTCCTTAAAATTGTTAAAAGATTTCTTAGAAGAATAAAAAGTTATATATGTTAGATTTATTTCATGTAGTTAGAATTTGCTTCGTTACAGTTAGATTTGCATTTTGTTTCGTATGACAATCACGGGACCTCAGGAGCCCAGGGAATATATATTTGAGCCAATCGTGCCTCAACCAAACCTCGTCACAGCAATAGTTGACATAGACCAAAATCTCAGAATACAAGTATTCCGAACAACCACAGATTTACAACTGATCAGTTCTCAGTTAAGAGGATTAAACATAGAAGACGACCAGGCACATGCATTTTGGTCAAGTCAGCCAAACTACAGATTACCCTAGAAAATCATCCACATGACTGTAGAAGGGTTTGAAAGAGAACAAACATTTGGGTGTGATCCTTTAGTTCCACAGCCAGACGCTGGAGACACCCTCGTAGATATAGATACCAGCTTAAGAATCCAGGTTGCGAGAACGCCTGTGAGGTATTCTGAGAAGATTACACAATTGTTGGTTCTAAACATAGAAGCTGAGAAAGCGTACGATTACTAGATACTAAGGATTAGAACTTGATCTCGCGTATGACCATAACAAGACCGCAACAACCAAGAGTCTATGGTTGTGATCCACAGATCCCACAGCCCAACGAATCCATAAGAGAATTAGATATAGACACTGGCCTACGCACACTAGTATTTCAGTCCACTCCACTTCCACCCATCATCATCAAACAATTGTCCTTACTAGATATAGTGGCTAACGAAGCTAGGGAATTCTGGACTAGGCCAGAAAATCGTCCATAGAGTCAATTATATTCACCATCCACTATATGACCTTATCAGGAGACATACACGAAACTATCCCAGGTCATTTTCCACGTATTCCGCAACCCATAGTTCGAATCACGCCAGAGCTTGATATTGATTGGAGCCTTCGAGCAGTCATCCTTGCTGATCGATCTATCACACCAGTCCAAGTTAGAAGGGCCTTCTTTGCCTTAGATTCACAAATTCCATTAGTGCGTGTCGAAGACATTAGACTGCCTAACTAGTTTGTCTGAATCCAACGCATATTCTACCCCCACCGGCTGTCTCGGCACGACCTCGAGAGGTCGGGTACGCGGAAGAGTCACTTGTAGATTCTCACGCTCGCCTGTCGCTTTTCCGGCGTACAAAATTGGTGAACCCGACGTGAAACAAACAAAATTAGTGAAGCTGACGTAAAACTTCCTACTTTCTCATTCGGAGTCATAATATCACGTTTCCTTTCACAAATCACCTTCGCTCCTTCCCATTATTCTGCATATACCCCCCGAATAATAGAAAGATTCATATACCCCCCGAATATGTCGGGATTCGATGCATATGGCAGACCCCTCTTGGGTCTTGAGGCATACTACGCCCAACAGAATAGGCAATCATCACCCTCGCTCTCAGTATGGGGCGACAACTATTCAACTAATCAGTTGTCAACACAAACCCCAAGAATCAGATATAGTTCATCTTTTCAAACTGAGGAGTTAGATCAACCCCCTCGAACGCAACAAACAGAGCCTTCAGGTTCAAACAATATGACGTTTACCGGAGAATCTGGTTCGTCTCCTCAAATGCTACTTAGACCACAAATTAGTAGACAATCAGATCCATACCTGGTCTAGATGAAACATCTTAGATGATGGACAGTCAATACGTTATCCTAGGAGTGAACAACATTCTCGGGGTATGTACCCACCTATAGGAGGTTTACAAATACAACCCGAGATCTCTTTTCAAGAAAATACCTCTATGCCACTGCATATAGGAAATACTCTCGGAGAAACTTGGCAAGATAGCAATCAGTTCATGACAGGCTATCACATGCCTATACAACACCAGGGTATACAACAAACGCCGCTCAGGCAAAGCACCGTGACTTCACCAAATGAAGTCATTTCAACGTTAGTAGAAAAAGTGAGAGGGTTAGAACTTGCTCAAGCAAGTCAAAATTCTCTGTTCATGCAAACAGGAAGTTCCAATCCTCCATACCACTCTGGCCAAGTAGATCTCCTCACAGGAGTAGGCACGTTAGGCATGCCGCCTCACTATCCACAACAAACGCCAACAAGGCCCATCATCTCTAACACTATTCCTCCCAGTCTAGTGTCAAACAATCCATTCCTTGACAATACCCCGTCATACTTAAACATGTACTCTAAATCACCACAAGGAGATATGTTCTCCTCTCCCGGCATATTTGCTCAAACGCAGGGACCTCCTTATGCCCCTGCCAACGCATACGCTGCACCGTATCAACAACCTATCCCACCATCACTCCCTCAGCAACCACCATCTATGGTCGAAAGCTATGCGATAGGGACTTATTCAAAATATCTAAAGGAACCCTTAGATTTCACCATACGAAGCGTCATGCTTCCAAGACCTCTTCCTGATTTACCCAAGTTCAAGGGTGAGGGAGATCCAAACGCACATATCAAAGCTTACGCTACAGCCATACGAGAATTACTCCCTTGGGATGGGGTTGTTGCTAAAATATTCCCTAAAACCTTGGAAGGTATTGCTCTCGACTGGTATTACAGGATACCTGAAGCCTCCATCCATTCATTTAAACAACTCGTGTCAGAGTTCATCAAGGCCTTCGACATGAACAAACTGTTGAGAACAGGAATCAGGGAATTCTTGCACATCAAACAAGAACACAACGAATCTGTCGCCCATTTCATCCAGAGGTGGCGTACAGTTCTTTATTCTTCAGCAAGTGCTCCAAACATGGATCAGATGGAACTATGTGATTTATTCCTTCATTCTCTCAGCAAGGAGGTGAAGGAAGAAGTCCAGAAGTTCCCACTAAGAACTTACGATGAAGTACTTGAGAGCGCTCTTCGAATAGACCAAGCAGCGATAGATAGTGGTCGTAAGACATATGGAACAAACGGGAGGTTAATCACCTCCACTCAAAACACTACAACTATCACAAATGTCAATCAAGGACCCAAAATCCTTAACAAAAATCGTGGGGTAACAACGGATGGGGTAACCGACCAGCCCAAAAGGGTAAATGTTGTTAATACTCCGTCACAAACAAACAACCAACGAAACAACAACTTTACCCCGACGATCAATACAGTGGATTTTAACCATCCACAACAACAACAACAACAACGGCGAAATCCCATACAAGGGCCAAGCCAAAACTCATTTGGTTATCAAAACCAAAGTCAAAACCAGAAACAACAATTCCAAAACTTTAATCCTAATAGGCAACAGTTTGATCAGAATTTTAGGCCACAATACACACCAAACCAACAAAATGGGAATTACAACCCCAATTCTTATTGTGGTTTCCATAAAATTCGGGGTCACGATACTAGAACGTGCCGTGACTACAATAAATTTATGCAACGCTTGCCAGAAGAACAAAGACAGTTCTTCACAGACTTGTTTTTGGCAGATCCCGTCTCATCATCACCAAATATGCTCACAGGGGTAGTTTCTCCTCATAATGCTCTCCTCAAGATCTTTAACGATCCGCTCCCAAATCATGATGGCAATAGGCTGAATCCAACTGGAACAAACAAAGGTGCAATGACGGGAAACAATGATCATGAAGCCTCGACTTCATTAAATCCGTCAGTTGCGCCACAGTTAGGAGCTCAACCGAGACCCAAGATAGTCAGTTTGGTAGAATTAGACGCTGAACTACCTATCGAAGCTATAACAAGAACACGAGAGTATTTCTCTCAACCGAGCCCAAGTCATCTGCCAGAGACAGATAAGAGTCAGCAAATAGTTGAAAAACCCATCGGTGCCTATGATTTAATTAGTGACCTAACAAAGACCTTCTCACACATTTCATTTTTGGACTTACTAAAGAACTCTCCCCCTCACAGAGCTGCTCTTTTAGAAGCATTAGGTCTAGGCCATCTAATTAACATCACTCCACCTCCTGAAACACAAGTAAATCACGTAGATTTTGATATCCACCCTCCGGGGCAGCCGGACAAGGATGTCGAATTCATATTCGAAATAAGTAAAATGCCCACAGATGCTGAGATCGCACGCCGAGGTGATCCAGCCTTACACTTACAAGTATGGGTTTATAATAACTATGTAAAACGGGCAATGGTTGACGATGGGGCCGCAGTTAACATAGTCCCTTTCTCTTTCCTCCAAAAACTTGGATATGGGGAAACAAACTGTTCCACTACTCGAAATACATTGAGAGGCTATGATAGCCTTAAAGCCACTTCGATAGGAACTATAATACTGCCGGTCACCTTAGGGCCCAAAACCATTTTGACTGAGTTTTATATTATAGATCGGGAAACTAACTATAATATGATCCTCGGCCGACCATGGATACACCGCATGAAGGCAATCCCTTCTACGCTATTTCAAGAAGTAAGATTCTTGCATCTAGGAAAGGTATTTGTAGCCAAAGGTGATCCAAAACCTTTTGATTTGCACCTAGCTGATTTAAAGAAAAGACCAGGGGTGCACTCAGAATTTGAACTGCCAACAAACCAACTTAATAAACCCACTGACCCAAAACCAGAGGAAAAGTTGGTACCTACGACGGATCTTGAAACTACCAGCATAGCCAAAACAATTCCAACCCCTAAAGATAAAACTAAAGAAACAGTATCATTAGGGACTACTGCGAAAATCGTTGAGTTGATAGAACAAGATTCACCAATGTTCTTACCATTTGATTCAGTAGGCATAGGATTTTCCCTAGGTGTTGGTTCCTTTCCAGCAGAGGACCTCTGTATGGTAGAAGTAGAGTGCGCAAACGCAGCAGATGCCCCAACATCTATACTCCCGGCTAAGTATTGGACTCTCCATTTCGATGGAGCTAAATGTCGTTATGGAGCGGGGGCAGGTATAATTCTTACTTCGCCCGAGGAGAAAGTCCTCCCATTCGCTTTTAAATTAAACTTTGAATGCACAAACAACGGCGCTGAGTACGAAGCCCTCCTCCTTGGCCTTACCTTAGCCAAAAGAATTGGTATTGATAACATCAGAGTCCTGGGAGACTCACAATTAGTGACAAACTAAGTTTCTGAAGTATATGAAACTAAAGCCGAACACCTGCAACTCTACAAAAACGCTGTATTAGATTTAAGCAAGGCGTTCAACTTTATATCCATTGAAGCAATCCCGCGAGAGAAAAATCTTCTCGCCGATTCAATAGCAACCTCAGCATCACGTTTTACTCCAAGCAATGAGTTAGAAGATACCCAGTTCACGGTATCCATTCGTGATGAACCATTGATAAAAATAATGACAAATCCTCTTTCAAGCGGAAGTGAATCTACCGTCCTAGACCATGTTGATAGTGATGCTGCTACTTTGGATTACTTAAATGCCTATGTAGCACTACATATCTCCTATCACATGCTAGATTTATCCTTGATTCCACATTCGTCTTCCTACTTCGGAAATCCCGTAACGGATCTTCCCTCACAAATGGAACCTAGCATATACGCAGTAGAAAATGGGGATGATTTAGATTTACCTCCAGCACCACCTGAGTTCGAAGAGGGTAACGCCTCTTTGATCGAAGAAACAATCGATGTCAACATCGGGACAGAAGATGAACCAAGAATATTGAAACTAGGCTCTTCGTTAACCCCAGAAGAGGTGGAAATACATACTCAGATTCTCAAAGAACATCAAAAGGTGTTTGCATTTAATTACAAGGAGATGACAGGAGTCGCACCCCACATTGCGGTGCACAACCTCGTCACTAGATCAGATGCAAAGCCAATTAAACAAAAATCAAGACCCATGAAGCCCAAAGTAGCTCTCATGGTAAAAGAGGAGGTAATAAAACTCCTTCAGGTAGGATTCATCAAGCCAGTTGACTACTCCCAATGGGTATCTAACATCGTTCCCGTTCTCAAGAAGAATGGAAAGATACGCATCTGCATAGATTTTCGAGATATCAACAAAGCGTGTCCTAAGGACGACTTCCCATTACCATCCATAGACGTTATTGTTGATGCAACGGCTGGTTTTGAACTCTTGTCTCTCATGGATGGATTCTCGGGATACAATCAAATCAGAATATCTGAGCAAGATCAAGCTAAAACCACGTTTATAACTCCTTGGGGAACCTATTGCTACGCTGTTATGCCATTCGGTCTCAAGAACGCCGGTGCTACGTACCAACGGGCCATGACATACATATTTCACGATATAATTCATAAAATCATGGAATCTTACGTAGATGACTTATTGGCTAAAGCCAAGAAGCACTGTGACCATCCCGAAGTACTCCGCGTCATTCTTTCACGTCTAATAGAATACAGAGTCACGCTAAATCCAGAGAAATGCGTCTTTGGTGTAACAGGAGGAAAGCTCCTAGGTTACATCATATCGTCACGAGGGATTGATGTTGATCCAACCAAAATTCAGGCTGTCCTCGAAATGGTCCCACCTTCGAGTGAATCTGGAATCAGATCATTTCTCGGAAAGCTGGGTGCAATCCGGAGATTCATCCCGGACCTAAGCTTCGCCGTTCATCCAATCAACAATTTACTCAAGAAGGATTATAGCATTGATTGGACTGAAGATTGCAATAAATCTTTTGATGCAGTTAAGTCCACCTACGCTAATGCCACCTAAGCTAGATCGCCCGTTAATCCTATATTCGCGAGCTACCAATGTCTCGCTGGCCTGTATGTTGGCCCATGAAGATGCTTACAGAGAAGCACGTCTTTCCCAACTAGAAAGCCTAGTCGAAACTAGGTTAGATGCTGAGCAGCGGCATAGAGCTTATGCTGACCGAATTTCCCGGCAGTACAAGAAGGTCTATGAAGGCGATATATACGAAGGTGATCTAGTTCTAAGACTAGATAGTCGGATCGACAAGAAGACCGGTGAAGGAAGGAAATTCCGGCCCAAATGGTTGGGCCCATACCGAGTCATGAAGGACTACGGAAATGGTGCATACCTCTTATGTACGTTAGAAGGTGAGGAGTTTGGCAAAACAGTCAATTCCCTGCACCTCAAACGTTTCTACGCATAGGCAGCTAACGCTACCTATATAACTATCTACATTGCATCTTCATATAGATTTAGATCATTTTGTCCACTTGTTCTTACATAAGTTGTGATCAAGAAATCTATTCTCAAAGCAATTCATTACAAACTCATGATGTTTCTGGCATAATGTTCTTTAATCATACCTCTCCATCTTCATGTATCATCAAATCATCTTGGAATCTTTTATCAAATAAATCAAACATGATAAAGCCCTAACGGTAACCATACCAAGATCTGCAAGTTTGTTCTCGCTTTGATTTCTTCTTAGGATAGGTGTCTTGCCTAAGGTTTGTTCTAGAAGCTTCATGGTGTCACATCTATCCCATATATACATCTCTTTGGAAATAAGCATATACTGACATTTTACTCAAATAAGCAAGTCAAAAAGTGATTAAACAGAAAATTTTATTTTTACACATTTCCTTGCCCCACCAACCTTCGGTGATGAGCTTGCATCTCTTACTAGTGGCGTAGGGTTGGGAAAGGATGGAAATGCCCTTACTCGCCTATGCCTTGCCCACGGTGATAAACCCACGCTTCTTACTGGTAGCATGGGGAAAAGTGTAGGGAGTCCTCTTGACAAAGCAAACGTTAAAAGGTCATAAACAAACTATTCAAACTTTGAGTCAAAAACGAATGAATCAGATGTTCAAAATTCCAAAAGAGTTAAAAATCCTAAAAAACCCAGATTTTGTCTACTATGTGGCCATCTACGGGTCTAAGTCTAGATAAACCGCAAAGCAAGTTACATCCAAAACTATGAAGTCATTCAGGTAGAGTAAGCTTGTAGCTTCCAATTTGGTTCCACCAAAGCTTTGTCTGTCTTTCATCACTGTCATTTCACCATATTTCATAACTTGCGCCCTTCTTGGCTCTTGGTGATAAGCCCTCGCATCTTACTAGTTGCGTGGAGTTAGGAGTGGGGCAAGTTAATCTGTTCATCATACTGGTTATTTTCATCACTTTGCCAAAACAAACATGAGGTATCCAAATTGCTCACAGAAACTAAGATTCAAGATCACAATATATCTACAATATCATGTATCAGCATCATGAAACACAAAAAGAAAGCAAACATTTGCATCATTTGTTTCCATTGCATACATTCTAGAAAGCATATAAAACATACATCCTAGTATACATGAGGAAACTAGAAACAGAAAGGGAAAGCATGAGTGACAAGCTTTTGATCCAAAAACAAATGCATATATATAAATAATCAATGTTTATATACAATGCCATCATGCGCTAGGCATGGTCAAAACACTCAAAGAGCCCGTGATATACAAAAAAATATATAATACAAAATACATAGGAGCCAAGTGGTCTCTCAACCCCTACGCGACCCCTCAGGAAGGTGCGCACCCTTGCCTAGGGCTCCGGCTACACTGGCGCTCTGAATGAACGGAGGGCTCAGGGTCCCGAGGAGCAGCTATTGTCTCACCACGAGAATGGCTCCTCATAAGACGCTCAGCCATCCTATAGCCTGCCAACTCTGTATGGAGATTCGACACCATCCTGGCCACGTGCCAAACAGGAGCGAAGACGTCGGTATGTCTGCCGGCTACTGAGGGCTCCATTGGCATCTACGGAATAGCTCTGCACGGAAGCCATTAAAGTTACATGGTTTTGTTCTTTGAATCAAGATACCCTACGGATCAGGTTCCGGTCGCTCGTCGACAGTCTCTGCATGACAAAGCAGTAAAATCCCGAATTAGGAATCGCATAAGCCAAGAGGCTGTACTCTTGCGCTGTCAAGATAAAAACTCAAGCATTTTCGAGATCTGCAATTCTGAGCTGTCCTTGTCCTAAAATCTACTCTTATCAGTGCTAGCATTACACGCTTTTCTAGATCCACGTGAACACAAAAGAATGAGGAGATCATACTGAGGGGACAAGATCACACACACCATCGGATTCGCCACTGTTCTGCGGAATCCAGGTTTTAACTTTCAAATTTCTAGTTAGAATCATATCAAATAGAGTAGATAATTGCTTCATTTCAATTCTATTCTCAATATTGCCAGGGAAGCTATGAGGATTGATAGTTTCTGAGAAACTATGATTCACTCCTCACTTCTGAGGTAGGATCGAGAATCTTGCAGATAGATTAGACGAGCTATTTAGAATAATTCTACAAATCGCATAGGTAAATAACTATACTCGGTTATCTTGTCTGTTTTAAAATATTGTTTATTATTCCTAGATACGTTTAAAAAATAGTTTGCTTTCCTTAAAATTGTTAAAAGATTTCTTAGAAGAATAAAAGTTATATATGTTAGATTTATTTCACGTAGTTAGAATTTGCTTCGTTACAGTTAGATTTGCATTTTGTTTCGTATGACAATCACGGGACCTCAGGAGCCCAGGGAATATATATTTGAGCCAATCGTGCCTCAACCAAATCTCGTTACAGCAATAGTTGACATAGACCAAAATCTCAGAATACAAGTATTCCGAACAACAACAGATTTACAACTGATCAGTTCTCAGTTGAGAGGGTTAAACATAGAAGACGACCAAGCACACACATTCTGGTCAAACCAACCAAACTACAGATTACCTTAGATAAACATTCGCATGACTGTAGAGGGGTTCGAAAGAGAACAAACCTTTGGTTGTGATCCTTTGGTCCCACAACTAGGTGCAGGAGACACTCTCACAGACATAGATACCAGTTTAAGGATCCAAGTTACACGAACGCCTGTGAGATATTCTGAGAAGATCACGCAGTTGTTGGTTCTAAACATAAAAGCTGAGAAAGCGTATGATTATTAGATACTAGGGATCAGGACTTGATTCTACGTATGACCAGAGCTGGCCCACAACAAACACGAACCCACGGTTGTGATCCACAAATCCCGCAACCCCAACAAATCCATAAGAGAATTAGATATAGACACTAGCCTACGCACACTAGTATTTCAGTCCACTCCACTTCCACCCATCATCATCGAACAATTGTCCTTATTAGAATATAGCGGCTAACAAAGCTAGAGAATTCTGGACTAGGCCAGAGAATCGTCCATAAGAGTCAATTGTTTTCATCATCCACCATATGACCTCATCTGGGGACATACACAAAACTATCCCAGGTCATTTTCCATGTATTTCGCAGGTAGGATCGAGAATCTTGCAGATAGATTAGACGAGCTATTTTATTTATTTAGAATAATTCTATCAATTCGCACAGACAAATAACTATACTCGGTTATCTTGTCTGTTTTAAATTACTGTTTAATTATTATTTCTAGATACGTTTAAAATAGTTTGCTTCCCTTAAAATTGCTAAAATATTTCATAGAAGAATAAAAGGTTATATGCATGTTAGATTTACTTCACGTAGTTAGAATTTGTTTCATTACAGTTAGATTCGCATTTTGTTTCGTATGACAATCACGGGACCTCAAGAGCCTAGGGAATATATATTTGAGCCAATCATGCCTCAACCAAACCTCGTCACAGCAATAGTTGACATAGACCAAAATCTCAAGAATACAAGTATTCCAAACAACCACAGATTTACAACTGATCAGTTCACAGTTAAGAGGATTAAACATAGAAGACGACCAAGCACATGCGTTTTGGTCAAGTCAGCCAAACTACAGATTACCCTAGAAAATCATCCACATGACTGTAGAAGGGCTCGAAAGAGAACAAATATTCGGGTGTGATCCTTTAGTTCCACAGCCAGACGCTGGAGACACCCTCGTAGATATAGATACCAGCTTAAGAATCCAGGTTGCGAGAACACCTGTAAGGTATTCTGAGAAGATTGCACAACTGTTGGTTCTAAATATAGAATCTGAGAAAGCATATGATTATTGGATACTAGGGATTAGAACTTGATCTTGCGTATGACCATAACAGGACCACAACAACCGAGAGTTTAAGGTTGTGATCCACAGATCCCACAGCCTAACGAATCCATAAGAGAATTGGATATAGACACTGGTCTACGCACACTAGTATTTCAGTCTACTCCAATTCCACCTATCATCATCCAACAGTTATCCCTACTAGACATATAGTGGCTAACGAAGCTAGAGAATTCTGGACTAGGCCGGAGAATCGTCCATAAGAGTTGACTATATTCACCATCCACTATATGACCCTATCAAGAGAAATACACGAAACTATCCCAGGTCATTTTCCATGTATTTCGCAACCCATAGATCGAATCACGCCAGAGCTTGATATTGATTGGAGCCTTCGAGCAGTCATCCTTGCTGATCGATCTATCACACCAGTCCAAGTGAGAAGGGCCTTCTTTGCCTTAGATTCACAAATTCCATTAGTGCGTGTCAAAGACATTAGACTGCCTAACTAGTTTTTCTGAATCCAACGCATATTCTACCCCCACCGGCTGTCTCGGCACGACCTCGAGAGGTCGGGTACGTGGAAGAGTCACTTGTAGATTCTCACGCTCACCTGTCGCTTTTCCGGCGTACAAAGACCCCTATGATGACATAATGAGAGACCTTTTGGAGGAAGACGTGCTTACCATTGTGAGTGAGATCTGGAGGTAGAATTCATGTCCTTTTGTGCCCTTGGTTTCGGGCCTTCTATCCCATGTGGACTCCTTGTGTGGTCTTTGACAAGTATTCTTTGATCAACATTACCCCACACTAATCTCATTATCGTCCCGACAGTGGGTATCTCCAAAAAATGAAGGAAAGAATAAAATAATGGAAAGAATAAGAATGAAAGAATATAGATAAATAAAGAATTTCTATAAGGTTATTAGGCAACCTCCTCTATATCAATTTGTAGTATCAACTCTAAATACTCCTCCTTTATTTCGGCATCTAATACCTACCAGTCAGTGAGTGCTTGGTTTACTTTTTCTAGGATGTCCATATTAATGGATTTCAACTCATCCCTCGCAATCTCTCCTTTTTCATTTTGTAGAACCAACACAACACTGGACATTGATGTCATTCTTCCTTCTAAAAGGTCCATCTTCTATGTAATTAGCTTTCCAAGCTCTTCTAGCCGAGTCTTGTGCAGCTCTTGTGTTGCTGCTAGGGCCTTGCGCTTCTGTTTAACCATTAACAACCTTTCTGCGTGGCCTAATGTCTCATCTTTCATCACTTTCTGGACCTCGTTATTCTCTTTGAGGGTCTTGATGTTGATAAGTGCCTCTAGATCTGTGCATACATTTAAATCCTGGTCTTATTTCTTTAATACTTCCTATAATGCTTGCAACAGCCCTTCATAAGATGCAATTTTTCTCATCATTAATGATTTATCCTTATTATCATCTTCTTCTGAGTGTTCTGGCACTTGTATACGCAGATTTTCATCTTCAAGTACCAAGTCCACCAAGAGGTGGCTAGAAGAAACATGGACAAAGATGCCATGATCAAAGTGCTACACAAAGAGTTGAAGACAAAGGACACTGATATAGCACACATAACACAGGAAAGGGACTTCGCGCAAAAGAAGAACAAGGTGTTTATAAGCATCACAGAGGAGATTGGGGACATTGTAATCAAAGTAAGGCCACACTTAGAGGTCAAGGTACCACATACATTTAAATCCTAGTCTTCTTTATTTAATACTTCCTGTAATGCTTGCAACAGCCCTTCATAAGATGTAATTTTTCTCATCACTGATGCTTTCTCCTATTTAGCATCTTCTTCTGAGCATTCTGGCACTTGTATATGCAAAGTTTCATCTTCAAGTACCAAGTCCACCAACTTTCCCACATAGTATATCATTAAAGGAAATGTATGTGGTACCTTGACCTCTATGTGTGGCCTTACTTTGATTACAATGTCCCCAGTCTCCTCTGCAATGCTTATAAGCACCTTGTTCTTATTTTGCACGAAGTCCCTTTCTTGTGTTATTTGTGCTATATCAGTGTCCTTTGTCTTCAACTCTTTGTGCAGCGCTTTGATCGTGGCAGCTTTGTCCATGTTTCTTCTAGCCACCTCAAAAGAAACTTTCACCAATGCATTGTTGACCTGCTCATCTAACATGATAGTAGGCTTTACTGTCATGTGTCCTAGCTTTAGGTGCCTTCTTCATTCATCTCAAAATTAGCATGAATCTTCACACACATCAAATTCAGGCTCATCCATTTGGGTGTGCATTGACCACATAGTTACTTTTGAGTGCGCACAGTTTCCATATCCTCATCCATTAACTCCTAGCCAAATAAATCCTTCTGCACTATCGTGCTCTAGAAGCGGGCATGAACAATTTTTCCTACATCCTCTGCATACCCCATGGCTGGTGGAATTTTCTCTCCACTTGTCCTTATAGACCTTTACTGCTTAGGAGCTTTAGCCTCCAAATTTGGGACTTGTGCCTACATGTCCTAAACATCCTCTGTAGTTGTCTCCTCTAGTCTTTTCTCATCCTCTTCTTTTTCCTTTGATGCCTCACCCTATTCTTCTGTGTCCTCTAGAAGTGTAGGAGAATTAGGTGCACTTTCCTCTGACTCTTCCTCCTCCTCATTCAACTTCAATTTCTTCCTTCTCTACGTAGTCACCTCCTTCTATGGAGAGAGTCTAGGTGATTTATGCACACTGGTTGGAGTAGGACCTTCGGTCCTTTTTCTCCTAAAAAACCTTTTAAACATGTGCTCCCCTCAGACTACATTCAAGTCCTCATCATCCCCCTCTTGTGGCTGAGGTGGATTAATTGCATGCTCACCAATGATGTAGCCTAGAATTTACCAAATAACAACCTAGTCGTGTTGGCACATCACTCATCCTAGACTAAGTGCTCACCCGAAGCGCGCAAAGGTACTAGGTCCCTCTTTAAGGTTACTGTAACAGTATGTTAACATGATGAAGGAAGAAACATATAGATTCATAACTAATCCATCATTTTATAATGCATGATACCCTCATATCTATGAAATAACAAGCTTAAAAAGTAATCATGATTGAATTAATATCATGCACTATTCATCTACACATAGAATGACACTCAGATTCAGCCAATATCTTCCATCTATTAATAAATACATAAGCTCCTTACAGTATTGTCAATCTATACCAATGCGTTTATGGAATTGATATAGTGATTCATTCACATATGCGTATTACTCTCTGTTACACATGCATACATCTAATATTACCACCCATCTACTATGTACCTAGCATCATATATATAGGGTGGGGACTTGCTCTTCACCACTTATCTATTCCAAAAATAGGTTGCATGCTATTGATAGCCATACGCCATTTACAATCATAGCCACACATGCAAGTGTGTTATCTATAGTCCTCTTATAGTTAACTGAAGTGTCAATTATATTCTCATCTTGTCTCCATGCATAAACGCTTTGAACTGCTTCTCCAAAGATAGACAATGGGTGCGCGCATCTCTGCATTGTTGGTGTGTTCTGCACGCCATCTTCTAAAAATAGGTCTTCATGCTTAAAATCAGCTAAGTCCTAAAATCTAAACTTGCCTTCCGCGTGTGGGTCCTTCCTGTCCTTCCGCGCCCTTGGTTTCGGGTCTTCTATCATGCATGGACTCCTTGTGTGGTCTTTAACAAGTATTCTTTGATCAACAAGGGGTCATTGTTTGTGACGAAAAAGGTTTTGTGGGTGAGTAGGTAATGATGAAGTTTGGTGGTGATGAATAATAGGGCTAATCAAATACTTTCAGCAAGTGTGTTTATCTAGTCTCATAGTCTAAAAGAGTACTACTTATATAATAAATAAATTTCTCCTTGTGTTGCTCGTCGTAATGAGAAAGCATGGCACCCAAGGAATGATCAGTGGAAAAAATGTAGAGGTAGAAAGGTTGGTCATCCTTAGGTGGGACAAGCATAGGTGGTTGAAGGAGGTATTCCTTCAATTCTTCAAAGGATTTGTGGCATTCATCATCCCAATCGAAGGAAACATCCTTTTTAAGAAGATGATGAAAAGGGTGACATCGGTCGGAAATTTGGGAAATAAAACATCGAATAGATTGGGATTTTCCTTGCAAACTACGCAGTTGTCAAAGATTCATAGGTGGAGGCATCTCAAGAATAGCCTTGATTTTAGCAAGATTGACTTTGATACCACACAAAGAGATGATGAAACCAAGGCAAGGAAATTTTCTGGGTGGACAAATTTGTGAATTCCTTGCCAACGCTCTGGGAATCTAAGTCCCTCTACTTAACCGGTGCAGCTGTCGTATATGCATGCATGATAAAATGTGGATTTCTGTGGTGGCCTTTCAACCAGGGATCCAACAGGGGCACTCCACTGACCCTATGGAAAAGCTAGCAATATCTTGCTAGGGAAGAATTTGTCTGAAGGTGGGAAAGGGAGTGAGAAATGAGGTAGGAGAACTAATGTTGCAGGTAGAAAATCAGATTCCTACACACATTAGTTAGAAACTTCAACACATGCATTTATGAGAAGAAACAACCCTGCAAATGGCAACAAGACGAGATAAGATTGCGAACTCAAAGTTTCTAAAATCTCCTCATCAAAGAGGCTACAAAATCCTTCTTCTTGTATTGATGCTTAAACAGAAGTTGTACATAATGTGGGAATGGAAGAAATTTGAGAATGGAGGAAAGTAGAAGAAAATGGCTATCTCCTTTGCTTTCTCTAAGTACAATGCACTCGTGAGTTTACAAGATCAATTGCCAACCCTGTACAATGGCGTGAAGAAGCCATTAAATATATTGCAAGAAAAGGTTACAAATTCTTATTTGTTAGCAAGAAACGGTTTACAATCTTTTCAATCATTCGTGTCCTGTTCAGATTCTTGATTCGCGAAGAAACGCCAATGGCGAGAAAAAACCAGACTTTTCATAATGCAGTCATTACACTCATTTTGTAACTTTGAATTTGAACCGTTCATCTTGCCTTTGAAACTTTAAACCAGAGTCGTCCACGTGGGAGAAATTTACTGGAGCGGGTGTGGAGGATGCCTTTTGCATTTTGTGACTTTATAGAGATTTGGCATTTTTTACATTTTTGGTCCGCTCCCCACTTTTGATATAAGCTTGACACGTGGCCTTCACTTGAGTGGAGACAGAGTCGTGGGTCGCTTTTATAATTTTACCTTTTTTCAATGCGGGCTCAAAAACACAAATTTCTCTGTTGGCCCACCTCCCTGCTTTGACCTTCTATGTGGGCTTAATATTTGACTTTTTCCTTGGCGTGGGCAGGGTTGCGGGTCACTTTTTAACTTTAAGCCCCTTTATGTAAAACAAGGCTCAAAAACTCAAATCTCCCCACCAACCCGCTTCCCCACTTTGACTCTTTTAATGTGGGCTCAACATTTGATTTTTCCTCTTGGAAACAAGGCTCAAAAACTCAAAAACCCGCTCCACCTCCCCACTTTGACTCTTTTGATGTGGGCTCAACATTTGACTTTTTCCTTTAAGCTTGATTAGGGTTCAGGTCACTTTTTGACTTTTAGCCCCTTTTGGAAACAAGGCTCAAATTCTCTTCCTTGATGATCCACCTCTTTGACTCTTTTGATGCGAGCTCAACATTTGACTTTTTCCCTCTTGGCACGATCGGGGTTACGGGTCACTTTATGACTTTTCTCCCTTTTTTACAAAGAGGCTCAAAACCTCAAAGTTCTCCGCCAACCCACTTCCAATTAGATATGTCCATGTACCCATGGATAATGGAGCCAAAATTTGATGGGGAAGAAAATGCCTGTCATTCACGACTGTGGAAAAATGCAGAGAAGAAGAAAACTCCACCATTTCGCGCCCGATTTTCAAATTTCTTTCGCGAACCAAGGAATTGAAAACAATACAAGGTTCGATGATCCATGGCCATAGAAATATTGACAATTTCATTCAAATGAGGACAACAATAAAATTTTCATGCGTCCAGACAGGAAAATGGAAAATTTATCAAAACGTGTAGACTGGAGAGTTTAAACAACTTCAAAGCATGAATTTCTCTATCTTTTCAGACTTCCAACTTTACTTGAACACTTCTGGAGGGCGTGAGCTCAAAATTTTTGAATTTGACTTTAAAATGAGGGGGGATTTTGAGGGTGACAACAGCTGGCTCTAGCTTAGGGACATGACATGGAATGAGTGTAGAGAAGACATGGCATGGGAATCCAGAATCTCAATCTCTAGACCCTGTAATTCATTGACCAGTGCCTTATCCATTGGGCCTTGCAGAGTCATGTACAACTTTGAGAAAGAAATATCAGAAGAAGGAAACACACAAGCACACAATGGGAAGGAAACACATGACACACAACAGAAGGGGAAACAAAACCACACAACGGAAAGGGAAACACACCTATGGTACAAGGCGGGGGACAACCCACTTTCACTGATGATACAATTTCAAGTATTTCCCACTCTGAGGCAATTCCAGTGGTGTTCCATCCAAATATGAGAGAAGAAAAGTGTTCTCACCGCAAGCTTCATGAATTTGGAATGGGCCGAGCCATAATGAATCAAACTTTCCATGGCTGCCTTTTGGTTCTCTTCTCTTGTCCCATAGCAGGATGAAGTCTCCAACTTTGAATTCTCTTGCCTTGGCCTTCTTATCAAAAATATTCTTTACTTTCAATTGGTGCTCCTTAATGTGATCCACCACTTGGAGTCTATTTTCTTCCAGCTTCTCAAGAAAGAGGATCCTCTTGTCAATGGAATCCTTGTACTGACCATCTTCTATTGCCTGTAGCAGCTTGAGAGCTGGCATCTTGATCGTGAGAGGAATTTTTGCTTCGACTCCATACAACAGTTGGAATGGTGACATACCTATTGCCTTCTTGGGAGTGATCCTATCCACCCACAATGCATCGTACAACCTTTTGTGCCAATTCCTTTGATTCTCGTTTACAAGCTTGCGGACAATGGTCACAATGTTCTTGTTGCTTGATTCGGCCTGTCCATTTCCTTGTGGATAGTAGTCAGAAGAATGAGATAGGGAGATTCCGTAGCTATAGAAAAACTCAGTCAGCTCTCTTGAAGAGAAATAGGTAGCATTATCTGCTACAATCTTCTGTGGCACTCTGAAATGGACTATGATATTCTCCTTGATGAAGTTGCATATTGTTTCAGTGTTGGCTTGTTTGGCCGGAATGGCTTCCACCCATTTGGTGAAGTAGTCTGTTGCTGTGAGTACATAGGTGTGCCCTATGCTTGAGTGAGGGTTCAGAACACCAATGAAGTCCAGCCCCCACTGTTGAAATGGTTCTTCAATAACCACAGGCCTGAGTGGTAATGCAGCGAGTTGTGGTCTTCCAATGAACTGTTGGCATGCTTTGCATTTAGAAACCCAATCTTGAGTGTCTGCAAAGATGGTGGGCCAATAATACCTTCCTTGGAGGATCTTGTGTGCAGTGACCATTGCTGAAAAATTTCCACCACATGCTTGGTCATGGTATGCTTTAAGCAACTTTTCTTGTTGCTCTTTATCTACGCACCTGAGGAAACAACCATCCAGGCCTCTTTTGTAAAGTGCATGATTCCAGATTACAAATTTAGCTACCTTCAGCTTGAGTGTTCTCCTTTTCTTGTAATCAAGATGGGGAGGGAATTCTCCATAAGTCAGGTAATAGGCAATATCAACATACCACTCATCAGTAGTGGTGACAAAGAGAACCTGTGGGTTGTCTTCTGAACAAGTTGAGCAAGCACAATTTTCTTCACCATGTTGAACTTTGAGTGTTTCATCTTCAACAATCAACTTGCACAAGCCATTTCCCCTTACCAGATTGGAGGGTCAAATCTCCAAGTCATATTCTTGAGTCTTTGCAATCCAATTTCCTCTTTTAGCTCTGGGATCCTGCTGTGTCAAGATGGACTTGATTGCACTATCGGGGACCATCACCACCGTATGGGAATTGAGGATGTAAAACCTGAAGTTTTTTATAGCCTTGACCACTACATAGGCATGCTTCTCCAATTGGTTGTATTTTAGCTCATGCTTTTTCAAAGGACAACTCATGAAAGCAATAGGTGCTTCCACGCCTTCATCATTTTTCTGAATGAGAATGACAGAGAGTGTATGTTCTGATGCATAACAATACATGATGAATTCTTTGTTAAAATCTGGAGATACAAGAGTCGGAGCCTTGGCAATGGATTTCTTGATCTCTTTGAATGTTTCCTTCCCTTCATTGTTCCATTTGAAGTTTTCTTGTGGTTTCATCATGGAAGTGATGTGCTTCGTCAACTCAGCAAACTCAGGCACAAAATGATGAAGAAAGTTCACCTTTCCGAAGAATGAATGAACTCCTTTCTTGCTTGTGGGTAGGGCTAATGCTTGAATGGATCTAATCCTCTCAGGATCAATGTGTGCTCCATGTTTGTTCACAATGTGCCCCAATAACTTGCCTTCTGTGACTCCAAAAATGCACTTTTTTGGATTTAGTGATATGCCATGTTTCCTACACCTTGCAAGTACCTGTTCTAAGTGATAGATATGATCTCCCCTCTTCTTTGAAAATACTGTGAGATCATCAAGATATATGACAATGCAATGCTTCAGATCTTTGAAGGCCAAATCCATCACCCTTTGGAATGTAGCTCCTGCATTGATTAGGCCAAAAGGCATTCTGTTGTAGGAAAAAGTGCCCCAAGGTGTTGTAAAGGTTGTCTTGGTGTGGTCCTCCTCTGCCACTTTGATTTGATTATATCCTGAGAATCCATCAAGTAATGAAAGCATTTCAGATCCAGTGACTGCTTGCAGGATATGGTCCATGATAGGAAGAGGATAATTGTCCTTTAGTGATGCCTGGTTCAGGTTGTGAAAATCTACACATATCCTTATTTCACCATTCTTCTTCCGCACTGGCACAATGTTAGCCACCCACGTTGAATGGTGGATGGGAAAGATGATCCTTGCATTAAGCATCTTCATTACCTCCTCCTTGATGGTATCAACAATCTTTGGGTTGTACGGCCTTTGTTTCTTCCTAAAGGGCTTAACACCCTGCTTCAAAGGAATTGAGTGATGCATTTCCTTTGGCTGGAAGGATTTGAGTTCATCATAAGAGTAGGCCAAGACATCTGAGTATTTCTTGAGTAATGCAACAAACCTTCTTTTTTCTTCAGGAGAGCAACATTTTCCAATATTGACCATCCTTGGCTCCTCTGGGGTACCAATGTTTTCTTTATCAAAATCAGCTGGGCACCGAGAAGATTGCTTTTCTTTCTCTTGAATGAATCTGTCATGTTTGTGAAAGAGGTCTTCTAAAGAGACTAGGCCTTTGGGAATTTTGTTCCCTTTCAATTTGATTACTCCCTCATCATCAATCCCTTCAATTCCTTCTTTCTCTTCTTTGGGGACTGCTTCTCGGTGTGGATTTTCACCTCCTTCAAAGAAGAGATTATTGAAATTATCCCTTTGCTCTAAAAAGGCTAGAATTTGGTTATCATCATTGAAGACTTGCCAATGATTTGCATTGTCTGGTACACTAGGCCTGAATACCATTTCAATGGTCACTTTGTCTTTACCAAAAGAAGGATGAGGTGTCACTAGGGAAGCTGACACTACAAGAGAATCAGCCTTTTCATTTTGTTCCCTTGGAATAGCTTCAATGGAAAATGCATCAAAAGATTCAATGCAGTCCCACACTCTGTTTCTGTAATGCCGGAGTCTTGGATTCTTCACCTGATATTGTTGGCGGACCTACTTTACTACAACCTCTACATCACCTCGGCATCTTAGTTTCTTGATTCCCATGTCCTCTATTACACTCATGCCTAAGAGTAGTGCTTCATACTCTGCAGTGTTATTTGTATTATCAAATTGCAGCTTGTAGGCAAATGGGTACAACTCATTGGAAGGAGAGTACAATACTACACCAGCTCCCGAGCCCACACTGGAATGACTACCATCAAATTCCATTGTCCAAATTTGATCTTCCTCTTCCTCCATGAGAAGTGGCAAGTTCTCCTCTTTTTTTGATGTGAGGAAGTAGTTTCCTAGCCCACAATCTTGAAAGAGAATGTTTGCTTTCGGATCATCAGACTTTCGTACTGTGAACTTCATCTTTCTTACTGGTAGCAACTTCTTCATCTCACCTTTTACTGGGATAGTTGCAGATGACCAATCCATTTTTATCTCTCCACCCAGGTCTCTGCAGAAACTCCTACTCAATAGCATACCAAAGGATGTTGGGATGTCTACTACCAGTATGGTTAGGAGCACCTTCTTGTCTGGAAAATCAGCTAGTGCTACCTGTGCATCTTTGATTCTTCCTAACAATGGCACTTCTTTGGATTCCATTGAGTAGTAGGTGCCATTTACCTGGGTCAAGGTGAGGCCTAGAGAATTTACAACTTTGGCTGGCATCACATTGTCTGAGGCTCTGGAATCTATGATACAATTATTTAGCTGGAAGCCTTTAATGAGGAGTGACAGGTAGAAAGGTTCAACCCTATTGGTTTTGGAGGCACTGAGGGCTAGCATGTTTTGGGAAGGTGGTGTGGATGGTGTGGGTAGTAAGCCTTTAGAATTAGGACTCAAGGATATAGGGTTACCACCACGAACTGCATTAATGAACCTGTCAAACTGGGCAGGGTGTGTTTGTAGGTATTCTATTTCTGAGAGCTGGACTTTGGTTTTGCTTGCATGTTCCACAAAGTCAAATGGGGTTATGGTGAGTGAGGAAGAGGTTCCGGAAATGGAGGAAGATTTACATGGTAGAGGCTTTGCTACTTTGGGTGTTGAATTCTCCTTTTCAGGTGTAGCAATTGGCTTGGAAGGGGGTGAGGGTGTAGCTTTTGATTGAACCTTAGATGTTTTTGCAGGAACAACATTTAAAGGAGAATTGTTCTTAGCAACTTTTGAGCTGGGAGAAGAATTAGATGACTTACTTGGCATAGTAGCATGATCCCTGACAACCAGTGAGTCTGGTTTTTCTTTGGCCGACTCCATAGAAGGTGGTAATGGTGATCCTCTGCTGATGATTTTATTTTGTGTGACCTCTGGAGGAGAATCTTCTTTATTCTTCTTATCCTTTACCACAACCATTGAGGATGAAGCACCTTTCCTGGATTGTGCACGAGTGAAAACAACACATGAGAAACTTGGAGCTTCTTCATCATCCTCATCTTCATCATCAACGTACTCAATTAGGCCATTGTGCATATCAACTTCCTCGACCTCAAGATAGTTTTCATAGTCTTCCATATTTTCTTCTTCAGTTTCATCAATTTCTGCTTCCTCCTCCAGCTCTTTGGTGTCACAGATGGCATTGACTGGTGGTGCTTCAAGAGCAAGCCGATGAGGAGGTGGAGCAATCCTTGGCCTATCTGGAGGGTTTGGTTTCCTTGAAGCATTCCGCATTGTGATCTGAGATAGCTGCTTCTTCAAGGCAACCAAGTCATTTTCCATTTTTTGGAACATCGGATCTGTGGTGACAGAGTTTGAATTCTGACCCTTTTGCTTTTCCATTTGGGGCCTTTCACTTTACCAGAAAGATTAGATCATCATTGGTTTCTATTGCATGGTCTTGAGCTTCCCTTAATGTTCTTGGTTGGGTTCTTCTAAGGAAGAAACCTACTTCTGATGGCAAGGCACTGATGAAAAATTTCTTCAAATTATTTTTAGGAGGCACCGCATCTTCAGGGATTCTTCTTATCACTCTATTCTACCTTGCTATGAAGTCCCTCATTGACTCAGAGGTTTCTTTCTTCATTTGTACCAATTGGACCAAAAGATCCTGACAATATTTTGTGCTCTTGAACCTGTGTTTGAATGCACTTCTTATATCTTCCCAACAGGTGACAGACCTCGGGGGTAGCATGTAGAACCATTCGGAAATTTTCTCTTAGAGTGACTCCACAAAGATTCAGACTGACACATCTTCATCCTCAACACCCAACACACCGCAAGTAGTGATAAATGCTGCTACATGCTCTTCAGGGAGTTGAGAACCATCCCCTCTGAATTTTGGGAAGTTTTTTCTCGAGCCTCTCGGTAGCTCATGGAGTGGTTGAGCAAGAGCCAGTGGACCGGTGTTTCCTCCCCATGGTACATTAGGCCTATGGGCCTCATGATCACGTTCACACTCATGATCATGATCCCCCATTCTATTTTGTTTCTAGCTTCCAACCTTGCTAAGGTTGTAGCTTCTGTTGCTGCTCTTTCGTCTGCCTCGGCTTGAAGTCTCTCGATTTCTTCGAGTTGAGCTCTTATTTCTTCTTCGGCTCTTGCTTCTCTTTCTCTAGCTTCTTCTTCAGTCTCTACGTCAGTGAAATATTCAAGGTTCTCATTGATGTATGGAAATTCACCGTCCAAAGGATTGGCAACACTCAGGTTCCCAATGTGACCAGTTGCTTGAAAAGGAAGCCTCTGGATTCCGAGTAGCTCTTGTCTCCTTTGAAGTTCCTCAAAAATGGGATCAGTTTGTCCTCCTTGTCTCTGTTGTTGGGTGTATCTTCTATCCGCCAGCTTGAAAATCTATGCTCTTCTTTGTGGTGCTGGAATTTGTCTTTGCCTCTCCAATTCAGCAGCGCGTTCTTCTTCAAGGTCCAGAATTCTCGTGGCAATGAAGTAGTGATTGGCACTTTGTCTATTATGCCAGATAGCTTCCCTCAAATATGAAGCAACGTCTTCTTGGATGTGGAAGAGAAATTCAGGTCTTTCAATAGGAGGGTTTCCCAGAATAGCCATGATTTGAATCCATGTGGCTCATATAGCCATTCAAATTCCAGAAATTTTTCTCTTTTTTGAATTTTGAATTTTCTGACCTTGCGGTCACATTCAGGTGTAGATGCTGCTAAATCTACCCCACGGTGGGTGCCAAAAACTGTTGGCGAGGAAATTTTTCAGGTGGAAAAACTTGTGAATTCCTTGCCAATGCTCTGGGAATCTAAGTCCCTCTACTTAACTGGTGCAGCTGTCATATATGCATGCACGAGAAAATGTGGATTTCTGTGGTGGCCTTTTGACCGGGGATCCAACAGGGGCACTCCACTGACCCTGCGGAAAAGCTAGTAATATCTTGCTAGGGAATACTTTGTCTGAAGGTGGGAAAGGGAGTGAGAAATGAGGTAGGGAAACTAATTTTGTAGGTAAGAAATCATATTCCTAAACACACTAGTTAGAAATTTCAACACATGCATTTATGAGAAGAAACAACCCTGCAAATGGCAACAAGATGAGATAAGATTATGAACTCAAAGTTTCTAAAATCTCCTCATCAAAGAGGCTACAAAATCCTTCTTCTTGTATTGATGCTTAAACAAAAGTTGTACATAATGTGGGAATGGAAGAAATTTGAGAATGGAGGAAAGTAGAAGAAAATGGCTATCTCCTTTGCTTTCTCTAAGTACAATGCACTCATGAGTTTACAAGATCAATTACCAACCCTTTACAATGGCGTGAAGAAGCCATTAAATATCTTGCAAGAAATGGTTACAACTTCTTCTTTGTTAGCAAGAAATGGTTTACAATCTTTTCAATCATTCACGTCCGTTCAGATTCTTGATTCGCGAAGAAACGCCAATGGCAGAAAAAACTAGACTTTTCATAATGCAGTTGTTACACTCATTTTGTAACTTTGAATTTGAACCGTTCATCTTGCCTTTGAAACTTTAAACCAGAGTCATCCACATGGGAGAAATTTACTGGAGCGGGCGTGGAGGATGCCTTTTGCATTTTGTGACTTTATAGAGATTTGGCATTTTTTACATTTTTGGTCCGCCCTTCTGCTTTTGATATAAGCTTAACATGTGGCTTCACTTTAGTAGAGATAGAGTCACGGGTCACTTTTATAATTTTACCTTTTTTCAATGCGGGCTCAAAAACACAAATTGCTCTGTAGGCCCACCTCCCCCGACCTCCCTTAACTTTGACCTTTGATGCTGTGGGTCACTTAATATTTGACTTTTTCCTTGCTTTGCATGATGGGCTTCAACATTTGACTTTTTCCTTTAAGGTCGGGGTTGTGGGTTTTTAACTTTAAGCCCCTTTAATGAAAACAAGGCTCAAATTCTCAAATCTCCCCACCACTTCCCCGCCACTTGTGGGCCAATATTTGATTTTTCCTTTAGATGCATCTGACCCTAGGTTGGGGTCACTTTATTTTTTCCCTTTTGGAAACAAGGCTCAAAAAACTCAAAAGGATCTGATCCATCTCCCCACTTTGACTTTTGATGGTGGGCTCAACATTTGACTTTTTCCTTTCATAGAATTTTTCCATGATCGGGGTTGCGGGTCACTTTATGACTTTTTCCCTTTTTTACAAACAGGCTCAAAACCTCAAAGTTCTCCCGACCCACTTCCAATTAGATATGTCCATGTACCCATGGATAATGGAGCCAAAATTTGATGGGGAAGAAAATGCCCGTCATTCACGACTGTGGAAAAAATGTAGAGAAGAAGAAAACTCCACCATTTCGCGCCCAATTTTCAAATTTCTTTCGCGAACCAAGGAATTGAAAACAATACAAGGTTCGATGATCCATGGCCATAGAAAGATTGAAAATTTCATTCAAATGAGGACAACAATAAAATTTTCATGCATCCAGACGGGGAAAATAAAATTTATCAAAACATAACAGACTGGAGAGTTTAAACAACTTCAAAGCATGAATTTCTCTATCTTTTCAGACTTCCAACTTTACTTGAACACTTCTGGAGGGCGTGAGCTCAAAATTTTCAAATTTGACTTAAAAATGAGGGGGGAATTTTGAGGGTGACAACTACGATATTGTGAACCATGATATTTGGATCAATACCAGGCATATCGGCATAAGACCAAACAAAATCATTATTATGATCTCGAAGTAAATAGGTGAAGGCTTCCTATTCAGTGAGATTTAAAGACTAACCTATCTTTAGAATTTGAGGGTCATCCTGAGTGTGAATATTGATCTCTATAGTCGATTCATTCAGCATGGTTTGTGTATCAGAAGGTAATGACTGGTGAATGTAAGAATCCTTCACACCTAGATAGGTGAGAATAAAATCATTGTCTTGACTTTGAACAACATTTATTTGAAGGTTTTTCATCATCGATAATGTCAGGATACATGAAGGCAAGGGAAGAAGGAGCCTCGCCATCACGTTGATAGGTCAGAGGTCCCAAGGAAACGGTGTTCATGAAAAAAAATGTTAGGAGGGATGGATTCTAGATCCATAGACTCTGTGGGTGAAGGCTTCGTAGAAGGTGAATGAGGTGGAGAAGGCATACCTTCCTCTACAAGGTTGATACGGGATTTCTTAGAAGAAGGTTCCTCAGAAAATCCAAGATGGTCTTTTTGTTTCCAAGTGGTGCAAGGTATGACTATGTGATGACCTTGTTCATAAGACTGAAGTAAAAGCCTTTCCAGGCACATCGATGAAGAAAAGTATCAATGAAGCAATGATTGGTAAGATATTGGAAATTAGATGAGAATGGATGGGTTTTGGTAGGTCATTCAGGAGTATATGAAGAAGCGTCAAGTCCCCCATACGTCAACTTAGTACGAAGGTGGGGCAGACCGTATGGAAATACCTCACATACTCGATGGTTGTAATGTTAGTGTTGATGGAGGATTTCGTACTCTTGAGGACTAAGAATAGTGTTGATGTTGTAGAGGCAATACTCCCCTAAGGTAAGGCATTGAAAAGCACCCACCAAAGGATCAGAAGTTGGTATCTGGTTAGCAGGGATGGAATAATCACTAGAAGCCTGAGAAAGGGAAGTGTTTGGTGTTTGTGAAGTAGATGGGTTGGTTGATGGGAAAGCTGTAGAAGTTATGGTAGTAGTGGGAATAGAGGAGATGGTTGTGGAAGTTTTAGTGGCAAAATTGTTGGATGAGGTAGCAGTTGAAGAAGAAATGGTAGTGGTGGTAGATGGGAGGGTGGTTGAAGAAGAAGTGGTTGTGTGCATGTATACTTTGCTTAAGCTAAATTAAATGAAAAAAGAACTACCACCTAAATAGTTCTATAACCTAGCTAATACAAATCCTAAGCACCATCAAGATAAAGAGCTAAACAAGATCTATACTAAACATCATAACTTTGAAACATAAGATCAAAACTAGCATACTATTCAAAATCTCTACTCTCCTAGATTACCAACAAAAATGAATGGACCTATGTAGCTCCAATGGTAATCAAATATTGCTTGTTTGATCCTTAAAGAATGCAAGAATAGGAGGCTTAGTTATTCCAAAATGGTGAATTCTCAAGGAAACAAAAGAAATCTTTTAGTCTATTTTGTTATATGCTTTGCATTTGTCTTCTCAAGAAGTTTAGGTGTAGGTATAAAGGTGGAAGGAGGGCTCCTTATATAGCCCAATGGATAAAGGAAACACTTCATCCCTTTACATGTGGGATAAAGGTAAAACAAGATTAGGAATGGATAAGGTTGCTTTATAAAAGGTAACCTTACTTTAGAAGGGTTTAATTTATACTTAGTAATTCATGGGAGTTGGGGGGTGTTTTAATTAATCAAAGGTGATTAACTAATATGTAGATATAAGCTTATAGAAGCTAATTAGAGGAATATTAGTATGGTTTAGGATATTATAAGGTGATTAAATCAATTAAATATTGATTAATTGGTTAAATTAAGGGGAAATATAATTAATTAATAATAATTAATTAGTCCAGATAGAAGGGGTGATTAATTAACGAAAGGTCGTTAATTAGGTTGTTCATTGGATAGGTGACTTAATTAATTAGCATAGTGTAATTAATTAATGATAGTAAGAGAGAATATGAGCGCTTTGTGACGATATGTCGTCAATTTGCGAGAAGGGATATAATTAATGAAATTTAAGTATTTAAATTGCTCGGGCATAATTATAGGTGTCTACAGCGGTAATGGTGTTAGATGCCTTAACTAGTATAAGGACATCAGTAGGTCACTAGAGCATATTGCATGTTTTGAATGGTGAAGGATATGCCAAAATGGTATAGTTGTTCCCTTCATGTTCAAATTATTAAACAAGGGTCTAAGGTTGAAGGTACATAACCCATGGCACAAATCCAGGGTCAGCCAAGTAGTATGATGCATTTGAATTCCCCCTCTAGGACATGTTCGTGATTGATGACAAGGGTTAAAAATGATGCCTCGAGCAAGGATACATGTAAGGGGAAATGATAATGGATATTGGGTCCAAGTAAAAAGCGTTGTGTGTAATGAAATTGCACCAGGCAAAAAACGTGCCCCAGAGTACAGACGAAGCAAGCAGCTAGCTTTGTGAATGGTTATGAATCCAGCGATCTGCGAGTCATATTAATTGGGTAATATGTGAAACAAACTAGTAGGGTATGAAGAAAATACCATGCGTAAGACATAAGTTTTAGCCACAATAAGCAAGTTACCATTTTTGTAGGTTTTTTACTTTTTAGGATTTTGTGAAAAAAATTGCCTTGTTTTTGGATTTTTGACACGAGATATATATATTGTTTTTGTTTTCTGTTTTCCAAAATGTGGTGGACAGTAGAAGAAAATAGAAGAAATAGAATGAAGGGTCTAGGCACAACAGAAAGTGCCCTAGGTGGAAGAAAGAAGAAACAAGTGACAAATAATGTCCTTGTTTAGTGGAAAAATTAATAAAATAATTATTTATGAGAGTGTAAATAAGAAGAAAAATTGCCTAGGAGCAATAAAATTGTCCTAGGGGGAAGAAAGGAGTATTGGACAACAAAAAATTCCCCAATATGATGAAAAATAAATAAAAATAATTATTCCACAGTGAACAGAGGAGAAAATGGCAGTCAAAACGAGCCTCCAGGCCTTCACGGCAGTGAAAAACAAGTTTATATACCCCACCTAGGGGGGTAAATCACCGCAACCAATTCAATTTTACCAACCACTATTGATATTTTACCGTGAGTCTCTAACAGCAATGAGTACGATGGTGATCGCACAGGATCGATTAAGGTGAGCAGACGCAGTCGAGGGTACCAGCGGCACGCCAATGACGGTGCCTTCATGAGTATCTAAACCTATCTCATAAAATTTTGTCATTAATGACATAAAATGAGTAATTAGGGTTAGGGATTCAAGATGATGTGCATGCGCGCAGGTGCAGGTGTTAAGTAGGGGGCGCAATCGTCTCTTTGGGGGCACAGGCGTCTCTTTGTATATGCGCGCACGTGAATGCACACACTCCACACGCACACGCGTATGCACACACACATGCACCAAAAGGGAAGCGCACATGCCAAAATAAGAGCGCACACATTGGGGGGTCACACACGCACACGCGTAGGGACATGAAGGATGGCGCAAGCGTCAAAAGAGTGGCGCACACACCCAAAAGGGCACACAGGCGCACGAATGATGGTGCAAGCACCTGAAGATCATTGTGCGCACATACACATGCCAAAAAGTAGGCACACATGCCTAAAATGGTGCGCAGGTGTCCTAGGCCGGTGGAGGATAGACAGAAAAATGCAAAAAAGATGACACTTTAGAAGAAAATTTTAGGATTTTTGGGTTAACCCTAAAATGATAGATAGATTTTTAGAAGAAATGTTAGTGACTAACGAGTGGATTGACATTTTGTAGAGATGATTGCCAGTGTTACAAACATAGGAGCATCATTCCCGGATTGTCGAGTTAAAGGGGAGCATGTGTCAATGAGACCAATGGGATATGGCCATACTTCTCGATGTGGTGGGGTTAGGCCCTGTGTCTCGGATGCCTATCCAACATGTGGGACCATGGTTTACTGACTGCACTAGCTGAGCAATGGCATAGTGAGAGCCAGTGTTTCAGAATTCCTCCTGGGGAGATGATTATGACCCTAGAGGATGTATGGCAGATTCTTCGCGTGCTGATCATGGGTACTTTGATTGAGTACAGCTCTGACATAGGGTAGATTAGAGCAGCCTACAGCAACCTTTTTGACATAGATGACATACCGCATGATGGTATGACCATTGCATTGCACGAGTGTATTTCTAACCCGTCACTGCATTAGGGGCCCCTATACATCATGTCACTTATAGTGGGTTTTTTCTCACTGATAAGATAGGGACATCTTTCCTGGGAGGGATACTACCATTAGTTCATGGCATTTTTCAGCAGTGAGCAATATTGTTGGGGGCAATGCATACTGGTGCACTTATATTGGGATTTACATTTGATCACATACCATGGTCAGAAGACCATGGGGCCAGCCTCATTGTTACGGATTTGGTCATGGGACCACATTGCTATTAGACACCCTGTGGGCGCGTTACACGTTCAAGAACCATAGGATCCATCTTACATGGCGTGGGTATCAGTAGGTGGTGATGTTAGAGGCCACCTAGGCAGCCTATATAGATACCGGTGAGAGTTTGATGAGCTACCAAAGATAGACATCATATGGAGACCTTATAGACATATCCAGTGGCCAGAGGATGCCATAGAGCTCAGTGTGTGCTTAGTAGAGAACTTTATCCTTGGCAGTCGCAGCTATATCATAAAGATGTAATGAGTTGACAAGTGCCAGCAATAGCTTGGTATAGTATAGGGGGTTCCACAACCTGACATATGGTATGCCCACCGAGACTCTGAGAGGCATACTATGGGGCCTCGCATACCAGTGGCCCGAGCCAGGGAGAGTTTCTCACAGGTGGTCCCATGGGCATGGGACCCAGCATGACAGATTAGGGACCCAGGTACTACAGAAAATTATTTGACTTGGTACGCCACTGTGTTACCCCCAGTGCCTTACTATCCCAGAGGAGGCCTGGCAGCAGGTGCTTGACCACCTATAGAGATTTGGCATGGTGAGTGAGCAGAGAGAGGGTGTGGCAGGTCATGATCTAGAGGATCCATTTGATGGGATTACCACATGATGAGCAGGGTACCCCACAGGTACAGGGATCGAGGCCACAGGGTCCTAGATAGGTACTAGCACAGATTCTGAGAGCTAGAGTCCTAGAGTAGGGCCAGTCATCTAGAGTGCCACAGGGACCAGTCCTTTGGTGGCATAGCTAGTGGCATAGATAGCCACCTTGCAGCAGCAGTTATAGCAGGCTCTAGCTGAGAGAGAGATGAGGCTAGAGCAGAGAGAGATGAGGCCCAAGGCCTGGTGTGTGACAACGACAGCCTGAGCAAGATCAGGCTCAGACTCATATTGTGACCTTATTATCAGAGCGAGATTAGGCTTGGGCCCAGGTTGGCCTAGGAGGTGACAGTACTATGCACTTCCATTAGATTCGACAGATGGCCTAGATGCCTAGGTTTATCCCAGTAGACACAGGCTCAGCTGCAGCCTATGATATTAGAGTGAGATAGGATTAGGGCAGAGTGCATAGTGGGCCAAGTCAAGCTTTCCTGAGCCTCAGCAGAGATAATGTCCTACCAACGCATAGAGGGTACAATGGTGACTACCCGGACTCATAGAGATCTGGCCACAGCAGAGGGCAGGGCCTCTTATTACAAGTCCTTATATTTTGAGGCAGTCCAGCTAAGCGAGCGAGCACCTTCTTATAGTCAGCAGTCGAGAAGGGGCACCAGATCTAGAGAGGCCTCAGGCCTCAGTGGAGCAGCCATGACCAGGGAGAGCCAGTGCAATGCTCATGTCATGCCACCACCATGAGACAGAGCTGGATACTCCTTCAGAGGGATCGAGTCAGCCCTAATATTTTGTATATACTTTCATACACGCCTCTTGATGAAGGCTATTCTTCCTTATATCATGTATCCTTTAGCAGTTTTGTACATGCCTTATGATGAAGGGTTTTATTTTTGATGTATAGCAGTTTTGACAAATGCCTCTAATGAAGGATTTTATATTTGGTGATTTGATGTATCATCCCTATTGTATGCCTCAGATGAAGGCATTTTTTATGTACTGCCATGATGTATATCCATTTTTGATACAGATATACCACACATGTATTATTTGGACATTTTTGACAATGACATATGTGTATATGAGATGGTCATTTGTTTATTATTTCTCATGGATAGATAGATGTGTTTATGATGCATTAGATGATTTGATTTGACATGTATATGTATCATGATCTTGTTGATGTATCACATGTGTTTTGATTTCTAGATGATTGATCTTGTAGAATATATCAAATGTGTTTTTTTATGTGATGTGCCATACTTAGTGGACGGGATGATATGATGATAAGGGTGCAAGGGGGGGGATAGATTTTGATATTTGCGATCCCTCTTGCCCCCATTTGATGATACGATATGTGATGATTAGCTTAGCATTCATGTATGTTGTATACTTATCTTTTCTCGATATATGATGTATAGATGATGTTAGATGTGATGATAATGATGGTAATGTGATGATGTGATAACAAAACAATGCACATGCAATAAACACAAGCAAATGCTAACAAAGAACACAATGAATTAACATAATAATGCACCATGATTCACTAGCATGCAAAAACATACCTCAATATGCACAAGCAAGAATAAATCTAATCTAAGCAAGAAAAGATGAATTCTAACAAAGTATTCCCAAGCAACAAACAACACAAATGCACAAACATGAAGCAACTATACAAGAAAAAAAGGCAAGCAAGAAACAAGACAATCCAAGTAATGTAATTAAATGTTTTTGTAATGTTGTTTTTCATGCAACAATTTTCTAATGTAAATGTTTTTGTATTGATTTGTTTTCATGAAACAATTTTCTATTGTTTTTTGTTTTGTGAAACAATTTTCTATTGTTTTTTATTTGTGAAACAATTTTCTATTCTATTATTTTTTCATTTTTGAAACAATTTTCTATTATTTTTGCATCGTTTTCTAATGGTTTTCCAGAGTTATGCATAGGTAACCAAGAAAGCGTGGATGCCCCCAGCGTTAGATGGGGAATATATAAGGGCAGAGGCCACACGCTTATGAACAAGAAGGTGAAGTCGTTGAATTGCCCCCAGCGTAAGATGGGGAATAGCAAAAGACCATGCCCCTCACAGATGAATAAAAGAAGACAAAGCTGGATCAAGGCTTGACAGGATTGGGCTCACAGGGAATCTCGAAGGCAGAACTAGGGCTAGGCCAAGTAAAAGTACCCTCCAGATGCAAGATGCTTGTGAACAATGAATCCTCCCAAGGTGCCAGAAACTGGTTTTCACCCAAGGACCTATCCAAAGTGCCACAATTGTGTGGTTTTCACTTGTGGATGACCTGTTTTCTCTTTTTCTTTTTCTCTTTTTGATTTTTTTGTATTTTTGATCATTTTACCATGTTTTTGATTTTTTTGCTTTTCTGATTTTACGCCATGTTTAAGCATAGAACCGCTTAAGATGCATGGCGTTCATGGGCTCACAGAGCTCATCACCATTGGGGTGAGCAAGTTTGTATGCCCTTGTGCCGTACTTGGCCACTATAACATAGGGTCCTAACCAATGTGGTTCAAACTTTCCTTTCTTTTCTCGTTTGCTCTTGTGTTGAACTGATTCTCCTTCATGACTAAATCACCAACCTCAAACTGACGAGGTATGATTCTCTTGTTGTAGTTTCTGGAGACTCTATGTTCTGATACACTTTGAGGTGATTAAGAGTGCAAATGCACTTCTCATCTAGGAGCTCTAATTCATCCAGTCTAGCCACCCGGTAATCCTCATCTTTATCCAAATAATCCTAAGAGAGATTCTTAGGGAAGGAAGTTCAATTTCTAGTGGGATGATAGATTCCATCCCAAATACTAGAGAATATGGTGTCGCACCCATAGGAGTGTGAATGGAGGTTCTGTAAGCCCAAAGAGCTGGTGGATTTGCAAGTGTCAATTACGACCTGTTTTACTGACCATCTTCTCCATTATTCTCACCAAAGTCTTGCTTTTGGTTTCGGATTGTCCATTACCTTGGGGGTGATATGGTGTAGACCATTTTAACCTGATTTGGAACCATTGAACAAAGACCCTTTATAGTTTTATTCTTGAATGACTTCCCATTATCCGTAACAATGGCTGCAGGAATGCCATATCGACAAATGATATGATTCATGATAAATTTGGAAATCTGAGCTCCTGTTACATAGGTTAAAGGGACAACTTCCACCCACTTTGTAAAATATTCAGTAGCCGTGATGATGTGGGTATGACCATCAGATGAGGTAGGGGTAAGTTTCCCTATCAAGTCAAGTCCCCATTTAGAAAATGGCCATGGGGTAGTGATAGGTTGCAATGGTTGGGATGGAGCATGGATGAAGTTTCCATACTTCTGGCAAAGTACACACTTCCTGACATAATTGCAACAATTGGTTTCCATGGTAGGCCAATAGTAGCCTACTCTTAACAATTTCTTGGCCAAAACCATTCCATTTGTATGTGCTCCACACACCCCTTCATGTACTTCTTTGATTGCTTGGATCGACTCCGTCATATCGAGACAACGTAACAGATTCCCATCATAGCCACGATGATAAAGTGTACCTCCTAAAAGGGTGTAATGGGTTATTTGGTGAATTAGGCTTTGTTTCTTAGAATGGGAGATATTGGGAGGGAATGTGTTGTCCTTGAGATAGGTAAAGATGGGCTCGTACCATGGGGAATTGGGACCAACAACATCACAAGCCAGACAAGATTCTGGCATGTCATACGCAGGTTGATGTAAATTTTCTACAAAGAATGGCATGTCATTATTCCCTAGTGGAATATGAAGCATAGAACCCATTGTCACCACAGCATCTGCCGATCTATTCTGCGCTCATGGAATTTGTTCAAATATGATGTGCACAAAGTACTCTTTTAGAGTTTCTACCAGCTTTTTGTAAGGTATGAGCTTCTCATCCTTAACCTTGTATTCATCATTAACTTGCTTGATAATTAACTGAGAATCACCCACAACCTTGACATGATGAATGTTCCACTTGATAGCAAGCTTCATCCCTACGATAAGTGCCTCATACTCTGCGATATTGTTTGTGCAAGGAAAACCCAGGTGAAAAGCCTGTGGTATAGGGTTGCCAGAAAGAGTAATGAGGACCACCCCTGCACCTGAACCATGAAAAGTAAAGGACCATCAAAATGTATCTTCCACATGACAGATTCTTCAATGTATAGCAATGAGGCATCTGGTAGATCCAGATTCAAAGGTTTAGTGCCTTGCAAAGGTGCTTTTGCTAGCTGGTCAATGAGTACTTGTCCTTTAACCAACTTCTGATGTACAAATTCTATGTCAAACTCACTTAGTAGAATGATCCAATTAGCCATTCTACCCATGAGGGCTGGTTTAGATAGCAAGTACTTGAGTGGGTCAAATTTGGATATCAGCTTGGTTTTGGTATTCAATAGATAATGGTGAAGTTTTTGAAAAGTAAAAACAACAGCCAAGCAATATTTTTCAATTTGGGGATAGTTGAGCTCATAAGCGATGAGAGTGTGACTGAGATAATACACCACTTTTTCTTTGTGACCAAGGTCGTATTGGGAGAGCAGTGCACCAATAGCAAATTACGTAGTAGAGATATAAAGCAAGAGTGGCTCTCCAGGAGTTGGAGGCATGAGGACAGGTGGATTAGCCAAGTATTGTTTAAGCAAAGCAAAGGCCTGTTGTTGCTCTGGTCCCCAGATGAAGGTGACATCCTTTTTAAGCAGGTGGGTGAATGAATGACACTTATCTGCAAGCTGGGAGATGAAGCGACGAATAGCCTGGATTTTCCCCTTAAGCTGTGCAGTTGCTTAATATTCTTAGGTGGAGGCATTTCAGTAATAGCAAACACTTTAGCAGGGTCTACCTCAATTCCTCTTCTTGATACAATGAAGCCGAACAATTTTTCTGATAGCACGCCGAATACACACTTCTTTGGGTTCATCCTGACCTTGTACTCTCATAGGTGCTCAAAGATACGTCGTAAAATGACAGGGTGATCCTCTCTGTCTTATACTTTCTGAGGATGTCATCCACGTAGTCCTCCATGATATCATAAATCATATCATGAAAAATTACCGTCATTGCCCGCTGATAAGTAGCTCCCATTTTTAGACCAAATAACTGAGAAGGTACCCCAAGTGAGTGAAAGGGCTATGAATCTCCTTGTATTGCAATGGTGTGTCCCTCATGCTTCAATTTAATGCACTGATGAAAAATGTCGATGGCATGGTCTGCATGGAATGAATCCATGGTCACCTAGAAGCATGTTATACGAAAGTTCCAATTCCAGGACATGAAACTTTGTTTGATGGCAAGTGGGACCCACCTCCATGGGCAACGTGATTGTGCCCACTGACTCCCTTTTCGCGTTGTCATAAGCGGTGATAGTGATAATATTTGAACTCAAGATCTGCCTCAGTATGTCCTAGCTATTTAACCAACTTTAGTGTGCAGATGTTCAACCCTGATACGTTATCCATAAGCACCTGTTTGATCTTCCTGTGAGTAACAACTACCTCAATGTAAAAAGGAAGATTATGTGTTGGATTCTCAGTAGGGATCTCCCTATGGTTGAAGGAAATGTGTTCATTGCGGTATGATGTTTTCACTGCGGCTTGAGATGTGTAGGATCCACCTCTAATGGCACTCCCGACCCCTACAAGAGTTTCGTATAGAATGTCTTTGTGTACCTTTGGATATCTTAAGAAGATGTAAGATCAAAATCTTAGCAGACATCTTCTCAAGTTGCTCTAAGAGGTTATATTTAGAGTTTTGTGGGGTTGATGGAGTCTCTTTCCAGAATCAGGAGGTAGGGCATCCTTGTTACCGTGGCATGAATCCTTTCCCTTGATTCAGATGGTGTTGACATGGTCAATAGGAGAGTGAATTTCATCCAATAAGTGAATCATAATGATAGGTTTTCTTTTTTGGTGTATAAGTAATTCTTGCTTTATAACCTTCGGGATGACTCTCCCCGATCCGGCTTTGACTTTTCTAATTTATCATGATTGGGGAATGGCTCTTTATATATCCCCATTTTTTGTTTGGGTGTTTGATTTTTCATCCTGGGTTGTCCACCTCTATCTCCCCATTTTCGATGAGGTCTTCTATATAACTGACGAAGTGCAGAAATTTACATGTCTTATGTCCCTTGACATGATGCATTTTGCAATATTCATGCTCCTTGTACCATGAAGGTTTTGGAGCATTGTCATCAAATGGTTGTGTCGTAGGATATGTCACCATGTGAGCCTACATCCAATTCCTTTAGTATAACCACAAAGTTTCATTAAGAGAGGTGAACATTCTTCATTTTGGTGGTGGTTGAATTGGTCCTTTGGTCTATGTTTAAAAGGTTGAGGATTTGGACCATTTGTACACGTTTGGAATCAGTGATCCCATCTACCACCACATTTTTGTTTTTGTTAAAAACCTTGGTTGTCTCCTTGGGTTTAACATTTTGATTATCTCTAGATTGGGACTTGAGAGTTCCTTTGGCAATGAGTCCTTTCTCTATTGAACCCCTTTTTCAATGACCTCCTCAAAAGTGCAAACACAATGCATTTGGAGGTGGAAGGCTAGTTCCGGATTTAGGTTTACAAAAATACTTAACGTAGATGTTTTTAGGGAAAGTTCCAAGGGAACCAGCTAGCTATCCCTCTCCACCATTGTAGGAAGCTGGTGAAAGTCTCATTAGGGCATTGTTTGGTGCACATAAATGTTCTCCATTGTGACATCACTCTCTATATTGTATGAGAAGTGACGCACAAACCTTTCTTCCAATTCTGGCCAAGTGAAAATTGATCCCTTGAGGTAAAGTTGTAAACCACTCCAAGTGCTTGACCTCCTAGACTCTTGGGAAAAAGTCTTATGAGATAATGCTCACTATAGGACACCTCTTGACATGCCATATAGAAATATTTGACATGATCCCGTGGATCTCCCTTCCCTTTATATTTGTCAAATTTTGGCATTCGAATTTCTTAGGAAACGGGTTGAAGGGTCATAGTCTTGTCAAAAGGATAGGGGCATAATTCTTCATATGTATACTTTCTAATGCTCCCTATATTGCATCTCTTGAAGGCTTGCAAAAGTGTTGCTTTCATAGACTGTACCTCTTGTGTGAGCAATTGTTCTCTAGTGGGAGAAGCGGGGATATATACTTCGATGATACCCTGTATCGTCTTCTCCTTGATTTTCTTCTATGGAGTTCATGATCTTAACCAAGGCCTTGAATTTTGAACATTTTTTCTTGCTTCCTTGTGTACATAAGAGGTTAGCAAAGCTAATTTTTGGCTTAGGTTACTAATCTCCATGTTGACATTGTGGTAATTCTTCTTCCAAAGGCTGATCTCTTCCTCGTATTGTGGAGGTTCCTCAACCATTCTCATGTAACATGAAATGTTATTTACCCCTTGGCATCTTTGATAAAGGGTATTCTATGTCCCACATTTATTCACTTGTGACCTGCTTTGGAGGTCATTTAGCTTCGTAACAAGATGTGCGGCTGCTTGTAGAACTGGATACTTCTTTAGTTTATCTATACCCCCCTAGGGTAAATTTTGATAACATGCATCAGAAGATTCAAATCCCAAGCAAATTGATTGATTCAGAGCAAAATCAGGTTTCTAGGGTCCCTTCAGGTATTTTTCTAACTCCCCTGGCCAAAGAAACAGGGAGCAAGCTCTGAGAAAATGCAAAAAAAAAAAGTTGCAGAAAGGCAAATAGGTTGATCCAGGAAAGAGTGTGAAAATTGGCTAAGTCCTGCTCAAGGTAGCATTTGGGACAAGTGGGACAAATGGAAGCGGATCGGCCGAAAAGCCTCTAGGCGGCCCAAATTGCATTTGGGACAATCGGGCCAGAAGTACGCGGCGGGCGCGAAAAGCCGATCCGGCCGAAAGAGGAAGAAAAATTGGCTAAGTGTTGCTCGGGACGTTTGGGACAAAAAGGCCCGAACCGGCCGGTTCGGCCGAAATGAGCACAGGCAGTCCAAAAGAAAATGGGACAAATGGGACGAAAGTACATGGCGGGCACGAAATGCCGGTTCGACTGAGAGAAAATCGACTAACTGCAAGAGGGACAGTTCGGGACAAGCGGGCCGAAAAGGCGCGAACCGGCCGAACCGGGCGAAAGAGGTCAAAACAGTCCGAAGGCAATTGGGACATCCGGGACAAATGGACGCGAACCGGCCGGTTCGGCCGAAATCAGCACAAGGAGCACTAAGCAATTGGGACGTCTGGGACAAAAGGATGCGAAGGGCGCGAAAAAGCCGGCAGGGCCGAGAACCAATCAGAAGCCGCCACGTGTCTCAGGGAAAAAAGGTCAAAAAGGTCAAAGGGCAAGTTTTAAAAGGTCAGCCCGAACCAATGAAATAGCGCCACGTGTCCAGTTAAGGGCCCCACAAGTGAATTTCAAAATGAAAGCCCGCGAAAGATGGAGGAGAGAGAATTGCTCGTCCAATCAGCACGTCCCACGTGTCGTCCAGGTGGCAGAGCGCGGGAAAGGATTTCAAAACACGCTTTCGCCTGTTTTGTGCCCTAGATCTTCAGATCGCCATAACTTTTGATCCAGAGCTCGGATTTGCACGTTCTTTATATCAACGGAAAGCTGGTGAAATTCTCTACACGATTCCAGGGTCAATCTTGCGTTTTGGAGCAGTCTGGAGGGAGAAAAATTGAGAAACGGCTCTGACGCGTATTCATGGCCGGAAATGACATTCCAGCGACCAGAGTTAATGCAGAATGGGTCGCATTCTCCTGTAATCCGGTCAAAATGACAGGGTATGGGTTTGTAAGGTCCTCCATGCCGTTTTAATACACCTGCAGTCAAGAAAGAATGGGCTCCCATGCCTTTGTACGTCTCCTGTTCCCTGGGTTCGACCCTTGCATTTTAAAAGCCAGTTTTGGGCTCATTTCAAAGGGAGGAACATTTTTGGGCATAGCAGACTTCTTCTTTCACCTTCTTCAAGGGATTGATGAAGTATCAGACCTCTCCAAGGATTGTAACAGTTTTCTTTACCTCTCTGAGGGTGTAATGCGTATTTTGATATTAAATTGATAATGCAAGCTCTGTGAATGGGTTTCAATCCTCTGTTTGTATTATTTGCTTGATTTCAGATGCTAAATTATACATTATCAGTCTGTGTATGTTTTTATGTTGTGAACCTTGGTCTGTGTCTATTTGCATGACTAATATGTTTCACCACTCCTTTTGGTGCATCACCATCTTTAGTTAGTTTCAATTTTTTGCACTTCTACCCCTGTCTCCTTGCAAGTTAGAATAGGATTAGGATCTAGACCTCTGTAGCTTTGCAAAATATAGATCTAAATCAGAGGAGTTTGAGGAACCAGCCTCTAATCTGGAGATTCCTCTCTCAGTTTCCAAGTCCCACACTTGGAGAGAGGTTTCCATGTTGTGCAATTACACTGGATGCAAGAGTGATCAACCTAGAAATCTGATCAGCGTCCAGGGGTGCTGTAATTTTGCACTAACAGTTTTGGCACGCCCGGTGGGACCAGAGGTCTCATTTTTTATTGCAGCAAAGTTGATGTGCATCTGCTGCAATTTTCTTGCTTGAAAAGAGCTATTATTTGCATATCTGGCGACTCCAAGGGGAAGAATCAACTGGTTTCAGCAGTCAGGCCTGAAAGCTTATGAGAAGAATCACAAGGTCAAGAGTTGGAGAGGAGGAAGTACTGTTTGAATACCTGCAATTATCTCCAAGAAGAAGGCAAAGAGGAAGAAGGATTCAAAGGTCCCCATCTCCACCAAACAGAACTCTCTCAACTCCTCCACCTGAGCGGCCTTTCTTTCAATATACAAGGGTTTTAAGACCAATCAGAATGGCGCAACCAGTGAACCCCTATGTCAACTTCACAGGCAGCAGCCCACTTGCTCTCAATGCACAAAATCCAATCCCAGTTGCAGCATTGAAGAACATTCCATACTTTACTGGAGAAAATCAGACCACTCCTGGTGATCATGTCAAAGACATTGCTAACATTTGTGCAATCCATGAGATTAATGAAATGCAAGTAGCTGTCAAATTGCTGGCATCCTCATTCAAGGGAAAAGCATTGCAATGGTTTAGGAGCCTTGAAGCTGGCTCTATCACAAACTGGAATCAGCTGTGTATTGCACTTCACAATCAATTTGGAGAGAAGGGAGACAACTTGTCTCTTTTGGAGCAGCTGACAACCATCAAGAGAGCTTCCAATGAGCAGCTAACTGACTTCAACTTCAGATTTCAAAGGTCTTGGGATAGGATTCCAGTAGCAGTCAGGCCAACAGCAGAAGGTGCTTTTCTATATTACCTTAAAGCTTTAAATTCTGATATTTCTATGTTGATTCAATCTATGGGAGGCACAACTATCCCTGCTGCTTATAGTATTGCCATTAGAGCTGAAAATTGTCTGATTCAAGCTGGCAAGCTAGCTCCTAGGCCTCCAATGCCATTATATCCAAGTTTAGAGAGCCCAAGTACTAGTCAAGCACCTGTCTTAGCTCCTATTCCCACTCCTAGGAATCAGAGTTCAAATGAAGCTTCCACTTCATCTCCAAGTGCCCCAAATGAGCTTCAAGAAGTCATGAAGCAACTGCAAAATTTAGGTAATGAGCTGGTCACACTCAAGAGACAGCAAGCTCAAGGTTTTAGACCTTCGTATCAGCCTCAAGCTCAACCTAATAGGCAGCCATATCAGCCTCAAAGGCCACCCAATCCAGCTGCAAATATGAATCAAACAAGGCCTCCTGCCAATAGACCATTCCAGCCCTATAATCCAAATGCCATATCTGCCTCTAAGGCATTAGTACCAGCACAAAACAACACTGCCCAGGAGTATGATTGGTGTTTTCCATGTAATGAGCCTCATAATCAATCCATGTGCTTCAATGGTGCTTTGACTCAAGCTTTAATGGTAACAAGTGCTGGTGTGGAGGGTGAGAGTAGTCAAGAAAACAGCCAACAACAAGAAACATTCCAACAGCAATCAGCCCCAAATGACACCACATTGGTAAATTGGCAAGCAGAGGATTTCTGTGGCATGAATCAGGCAGTTTCTCAAGGTGTTGCAGCCAACACAAGGTCAAAAAGGAGAAATTTGGGTGAAGAACAGCCATTAGCCCCAGCCAATCCACAACCTTCCACAGCTCCACAAATGATTGGCAAGCAAAACCCAGTTTCAAATGCACAAGGGCAGCCAAGAACAGCCCCTAGGCCAACTCAAATGCCAGCTGTTGCTGCCCACATACAAGGAGCAAATGTGCAAACCAAGGGACAGCAGAGAGATCCTTCATCACCATTCAGTATCATTGATCAGATGAAGAAGACAAACGTCAATATATCTATGTGGGAATCCCTATCCATCCCAGGCCAAAGAAATCTGCTGCAAGCTGCCATAAAGGATTGGCCAACTTCGAATCAGCAGATCCAAATGCAGGAGAAGGTACTCACAAATGCTGCCCAGCCTGAAGGAAATCATGGAGCACAACAAGGTAGAATGCTGAAGCCTCCCCCTTTTTATGTTTCGTTAATCATTGGAAATCAGCTAGTGCATAATTGCATGATAGATTCCGGGGCAAGTAGCTCAGTAATGCCTAAACAGATAGCTGATCAGTTAGGGCTCCAGTATGAAATAACATCTAAGGGAGTAGTGCAGCTGGATGGGACAGCAATAGCAACAGTTGGAGTGATTAGAAATTTGAGTCTTACCTTGCATGCATGTCCAAATGTTGTTGTCTTACAAGATATATCATTCATAGACCTTCCACCACTCTTTGCCCTCTGTTTGTCAAGGGACTTCACAGCCAAAATTGGGGGATATTTGTCCGCTGATTGGTCTCACATGTTATTCAGAACAAGGTATGGAACTAAGGCTACAATTAGGTCAGAACCTATTGCAAACTTCCACATTGAGCCCTATACTCCAAGTCATATTAATACCAATTGCTCAGCATTTGATCAAGAAGATCACCCTGGAACTGATGAAGCCAACACTAAGGTTGGAAGTATTCCAGATTTGACTCTTGATGAATGGGCAAACAAGGTACATGCTTTTGATCCTTATCAAGAAGTAGAAGAATCTGAGCTAGGGGTCTATTGTATACACGAAGAAAGTCAACCTATTCCTAGCATCACCAAGCCAAACCACAAGGATGACAATGAAGTATGGCAGCTGTTTTTCGATGGATCAAGGAGTAGACAAGGTGCAGGAGGTGGAGCCATGCTTATTTCACCTCAAGGAGTAAAGTATTATTCAGCTTTTAGATTTCAATTTGCATGCTCCAATAACACTGCTGAATATGAAGCCTTGGTGCAAGGGATGCATTGGGCAATAAAGAGAAAAATAAAGAACTTGCAAGTTTTTGGGGACAGTGAGCTGATTGTAAATCAGGTCAAGGGACAACATGCTGCCAAAAATGATCTACTCAGATGCTACAAGAACAGGGTGTGGGACCTCATGGAAGATTTTGAGGGCTTTGGCATCAAATCCATCCCTAGGAAAGAGAATCAAGCTGCTGACAGGCTTGCAGCAGTAGGGGCAGCCTTTGACATTATAGAAAACATTCAACAAGACAAGGTACAGCCAAACATCCACGTGATTGTGAGGCCTTCAGTGCCGGATAACGATGTCAGTTGGCAAGTATTTGAGAATGATCAGCAAATCATCCACTTCTTGCAAGAAGAAGCTGAGTTCTCAGCTAAGAATCAAGAGAAGTTGGAACAGCAATATGGTGACCAGGTGATACAGCTGAGAACTGACAAGCTGCCCAAGGGACTTATCACCTTGGAGTCCATTTTTAACCCCAATGATCAGTTTAGAAAGGAGAAAGCAAACATTCAGGTCAAGAGAGAAGATTCGGTATCCATCTTGGTAGAAGAGAACAAGCCATTGCAAATTGGAAAGATGACAACTGAACAGGAAAGGTATGAGTTCATACAGCTATGTCAAGAATTCCCTGACGTGTTTGCTTGGAGTTATGAAGATTTGAAAGGGTTCAATCCCAACTTAGCTCAGCATACCATTGAATTGGACCCAAATACTAAGCCTATCAGGCAGAAACAGAGACCAGTCAATCCACACATGGAGCCTCTCATGAGGAAAGAATTGGACAAGCTGATTGAGTCAGCAATTATATTCCCAATCAAGCATTCTAGTTGGGTTGCCAACTTAGTTCCAGTCAGAAAGAAGAGTGGAGAGATCAGGCTATGTGTTGACTTCAGAGATTTGAATAGAGCCTCTCTCAAGGACCATTATCCACTCCCTTCCATGGAGCAAATACTGCAGGTCGTAGCTGGTTCAGAAAGGTTTTCACTACTTGATGGTTACTCAGGCTTCAATCAAATTATGGTAAAGGAGGAAGACCAGTTCAAGACAGCCTTCACAACCAAATGGGGCACATATGCTTACAAGAAGATGCCATTTGGACTGTCGAACGCCGGAGCAACATTCCAGCGAGCTATGGATATGGCATTCAAAGGCTTGATCAACAAGATAGTGCTGATATACCTAGATGATATTACTGTCTTCTCAAAGAATGCTGCAGACCATCTCTTTCACCTCAGGCAAGTGTTTCAGAGGTGTAGAAAGTTCGGTGTGTCTTTGAATCCTAAGAAGTGCATCTTTCTTGCACATGAAGGGAAGCTCCTTGGCCATATTGTCTCCAAGGAAGGATTAGCAATTGATCCAGAGAGGGTTGAAGCCATAAGAGCTCTACCATTGCCAAGTCACAAGAAAGCCCTTCAGAGTTTCCTGGGAAGGATAAACTTTGTTCGGAGGTTTGTCCCAAATTTTGCAGCCCTTGTCAAGCCCATCACCAAAATGTTAAGAAAAAGCATGGCTTTCAAATGGACGGCAGAAGGCAAGGAGAGTTTTGAAGCAATCAAAGAAGCCATCTCCCAGGCACCCACTCTCATCAACCCAGACTTTTCCAAGGATTTCATCCTCTATGCATTTGGAGGTGATGACACTATTTCTGCCATTCTGGTACAGCAGAACAAAGATAATGATGAGCAGCCGATTGCCTTCTTCAGCCAGAGCCTAGGTGACTGCGAAATGAGGTACTCTTTTATTGAAAAGCATGTGCTTGCAGTAATCAGAAGCTTGAAGAAATTCAAGCATTTAGTCTCAAACAACAAGGTACAGTTGCTGGTCTCACATGCTGGGGTTAAGGATTTCCTCCTCAACAAGGATTTGAATGAGAAAAGGGCAGGTTGGATCACCCGTGTCATGGAGTATGACATTGAGATCAAGATCACCAAGCTGGTAAGAGGCAAAGGTTTGTGTGAGCAGCTCGCTTCCAAACAACCAGACAACCCAGAAGATGAAGAAGACGCTGTCCTGCTATTACAAGATGATCAAAAACAGGAAAATGATGATGTGTCCACTCCCTGTTGGACTCAGAATATGATACATTTCCTACAGACGGGCATGTGCCCTCTAGAAATGAGCAAAGCAAAAAGAAGATACTTCAGGTTGCAGGCAATTCCATATACCATCATTGATGGAGTTTTGTTCAAGAAGGACGTGAATGGAGTGCTGCTGAGATGCATTAACACAGGTCAGATTCAAAGGGTGTTGGAAGAATTTCATAATGGACCAGCTGGTGGCCATTTTGCACCAAGAGTGACAGCTCTAAAAATCATGAAGGCTGGTTATTATTGGCCTAAAATCTTCAGTGATTGCTATGCATGGATCAAGAGGTGTAAGAATTGTGCATTCTTCACAGGAAAAGAGAGACTCGCTGCCCTTCCATTGCATCCAATTACAGTAGATCAGCCATTCATGCAGTGGGGTTTGGACTTCATTGGAGTCATCAATCCCAATTCGAGCCAAGGGCACAAATGGATTTTGACAGCCACAGACTACTTCACCAGATGGACAGAAGCAGTAGCACTCAAAGAGGCGAATGAGTCTAGCATCTTGGACTTTTACGAAGGGATAACTACCAGATTTGGTGTACCTGCTACAATAGTCTCTGATAATGCATTGGCATTCATCGGATCTAAAGTGACTGAGTGGGCTGTCAAGAACGGGATTTACCTGAGCACTTCATCAAACTATTACCCTCAAGGTAATGGCCAGGCCGAGTCTACAAACAAAAACTTGCTGAGGATCATTAGGAGGACTCTTGATGAGAATCAGAGGGCTTGGCATACCAAACTGAAATCAGCCTTATGGGCTGATAGGATAACTCCCAAAAGATCCACAGGTAACTCTCCATTTAGGCTTGTCTACGGAAGAGAGGCAATCTTGCCCATGTCACTTGAGTTGCCAACGTTGGAACTCATGAAACAGCTGGAGTTGCTAGAGTTTGAGCCCATGGAGGTGAGGTATGCAGAGTTGATGGAGCTGCAAGAGATCAGAGATCAGGCATCCCAAGCAATGGAAAAGGATCAAGCTTTGATCAAAAAGACCTTTGATAGGAAGGCCAAAGACAGATCTTTTCAAGTAGGAGATCTAGTGCTGAAATGGGATGTGGACAGAGCAAAACCAGGAAGGCATTCAAAATTTGATGCCATTTGGAGTGGCCCATACATGGTCACAAAGTGCAAGAGCAACAATGCTTTCCAATTGGCCTCATTGGATGGTGAAGAACTGCAGATTCCAGTAAATGGAATCTATCTCAAGCGTTGCTTCTAGAGGGAGGTTCACTACACCTGTAGATATTAGATTAGATTTTCTTTCCTCCAAGTGCTTGTGCACATTGTTTTGCTGTAGGTTAGTTTTGTTTTCCCTAAGTGCCTTGGCACAGCTTGCTGTCCATGGAGATGTTTAGCATGTCTTTGCTTTCATCAGGTCACATTCCATCTTCCCCCTTGCACATTCTGAGTCAGTTTGGATTCTAACAGAATATTTGATGACTCCATGCCCAATGGATTGCTTCAGGCAACTGGTCTTTCCATCTAGCAGGCAGATGATCCCGCTGAGTCGCCAAATTGTTATCCAAAATTCACCCCCCTAGGGTAAATTTTGATAACATGCATCAGAAGATTCAAATCCCAAGCAAATTGATTGATTCAGAGCAAAATCAGGTTTCTAGGGTCCCTTCAGGTATTTTTCTAACTCCCCTGGCTGAAGAAACAGGGAGCAAGCTCTGAGAAAAAAAAAAAAAGTTGCAGAAAGGCAAATAGGTTGATCCAGGAAAGAGTGTAAAAATTGGCTAAGTCCTGCTCAAGGTAGCATTTGGGACAAGTGGGACAAATGGAAGCGGATCGGCCGAAAAGCCTCTAGGCGGCCCAAAAAGCATTTGGGACAATCGGGCCAGAAGTACGCGGCGGGCGCGAAAAGCCGATCCGGCCGAAAGAGGAAGAAAAATTGGCTAAGTGTTGCTCGGGACGTTTGGGACAAAAAGGCCCGAACCGGCCGGTTCGGCCGAAATGAGCACAGGCAGTCCAAAAGAAAATGGGACAAATGGGACGAAAGTACGTGGTGGGCGCGAAATGCCGGTTCGACTGAGAGAAAATTGACTAACTGCTGAGAGGGACAGTTCGGGACAAGCGGGCCGAAAAGGCGCGAACCGGCCGAACCGGGCGAAAGAGGTCAAAACAGTCCGAAGGCAATTGGGACATCCGGGACAAATGGACGCGAACCGGCCGGTTCGGCTGAAATCAGCACAAGGAGCACTAAGCAATTGGGACGTCTGGGACAAAAGGACGCGAAGGGCGTGAAAAGCCGGCAGGGCCGAGAACCAATCAGAAGCCGCCACGTGTCTCAGGGAAAAAAAGGTCAAAAAGGTCAAAGGGCAAGTTTTAAAAGGTCAGCCCGAACCAATGAAATAGCGCCACGTGTCCAGTTAAGGGCCCCACAAGTGAATTTCAAAATGAAAGCCCATGAAAGATGGAGGAGAGAGAATTGCTCGTCCAATCAGCACGTCCCACGTGTCGTCCAGGTGGCAGAGCGCGGGAAAGGATTTCAAAACACGCTTTCGCCTGTTTTGTGCCCTAGATCTTCAGATCGCCATAACTTTTGATCCAGAGCTCAGATTTGCACGTTCTTTATATCAACGGAAAGCTGGTGAAATTCTCTACACGATTCCAGGGTCAATCTTGCGTTTTGGAGCAGTCTGGAGGGAGAAAAATTGAGAAACGGCTCTGACGCGTATTCATGGCCGGAAATGACATTCCAGCGACCAGAGTTAATGCAGAATGGGTCGCATTCTCCTGTAATCCAGTCAAAATGATAGGGTATGGGTTTGTAAGGTCCTCCATGCCATTTTAATACACCTGCAGTCAAGAAAGAATGGGCTCCCATGCCTTTGTACGTCTCCTGTTCCCTGGGTTCGACCCTTGCATTTTAAAAGCCAGTTTTGGGCTCATTTCAAAAGGGAGGAACATTTTTGGGCATAGCAGACTTCTTCTTTCACCTTCTTCAAGGGATTGATGAAGTATCAGACCTCTCCAAGGATTGTAATAGTTTTCTTTACCTCTCTGAGGGTGTAATGCGTATTTTGATATTAAATTGATAATGCAAGCTCTGTGAATGGGTTTCAATCCTCTGTTTGTATTATTTGCTTGATTTCAGATGCTAAATTATACATTATCAGTCTGTGTATGTTTTTATGTTGTGAACCTTGGTCTGTGTCTATTTGCATGACTAATATGTTTCACCACTCCTTTTTGGTGCATCACCATCTTTAGTTAGTTTCAATTTTTTGCACTTCTACCCCTGTCTCCTTGCAAGTTAGAATAGGATTAGGATCTAGACCTCTGTAGCTTTGCAAAATATAGATCTAAATCAGAGGAGTTTGAGGAACCAGCCTCTAATCTGGAGATTCCTCTCTCAGTTTCCAAGTCCCACACTTGGAGAGAGGTTTCCATGTTGTGCAATTACACTGGATGCAAGAGTGATCAACCTAGAAATCTGATGGGTTTCGTGCTTGAAAGAGCTATTATTTGCATATCTGCTGGCGGCTCCAATGGGAAGAATCAATAGAATTTCAGCAGTCAGGCCTGAGAGCTTTATGAGAAAGAATCACAAAGGTCAAGGGTTGGAGAAAATAAGTGTTGTTTGAATACCTAAATTATCTCCAAGAAGAATGCAAAGAGGAAGAAGGATTCGAAGGTCTCCATCTCCATCAAACGAACTCTTTCAACTCCTCCACCTGAGTGGCCTTTCTTTTAGTATGCACGGGGGGTTGTTTAAGAACCAATTCCAGAAGTGGCGCAACCCAGTGAACCACCCCGATGTCAACTTCACAGGTAGCACCCCACTTGGCTCTCAATGCCACAAAATCCAATCCCAGTTGTAACACTGAGACATTCCATACTTTATTACTGGGGAATCAGACCACATCCTGGTGACATGTCAATGACATTGCTTACATTTGTGCAATCAGTGAGATTATAGGATGCAAGTACTGCAAATTGCTGCTCTTCATTCAAGTGAAAATCAATTGTAATGGTTAGGACCTGAAGTCTTGGCTTATCACAACTGGCATCACTGTGTATTGCACTTCACAATCACTTTGGAGAGAAGGGATGACAACTTTGGCTCTTTTGGGACAAGCTACACCATAAGAGAGCTCCAGATGAGCAGCTAACTGACTGCATTCACTTCAATTTCAAAGGTTGTGGGTAGACTTCCATTTTTCCATTGGCACGTCAGGCCAACAGCAAAGGTGCTTTTCTATATTACCTGACACGGTAAATTCTGAGATTTCCTGGTATTTTTCAATCTATGGGAGCACAATAGCCCTGGCGCTTATAGTATTGCCATTAGAGCTGCAAAGTGTCGATTCAACCGACAACGAGCGCCTAGGCTCCAATGCCATTAGATGCCGTGGAAAGGCCCAAGGACGAGGCAAGGACTGTCTTAGCTCCATGCCCCTTCGAGGAATCAGAGTGCAAAGGAAGCTTTCCCACGTTCAGCTCCAAGGCCCCAACGGACTTCAAGAATCAGATCAACTGGTCAAAATTGAGGTAATGGCTGGGGACACGAAGAGACAACCACGCAAGGGGCGTGAGACCGTCGGCATCAGCCGCAGCTCAACCGAGAGGCAGCCATAGCACCTCAAAAAGGCCACCCCAGCCGAGCTGCAATAGGAATCAAAAAGGCCGCCTGCCAAAAACCATGTCCAGCCCTATAATCCAAAGGCCCATAGCTGCCCGAAGGCATTGAAGACCAGCACAAAACACACGGCCCAGGAGTATGAGGGGGGGGGCCCAGGTAATGAGCCTCATAAGCAAGCCAGTGCTTCAATGGTGCTTGACCAAGCTTTACTGGTACAAGTGCTGTTGTGGAGGGTGAGAGTAGTCAAGAAACAGCCAACAACAAAACAGGCCAACACAACAGGCCTGAAAGACACCACATTGTATTGCAAGCCATAGGATTTCTGTGGCATGACCAGGCAGGTTTTCGCAGGGAATTGCTGCCACCACAAGTAAAAGGAGAAAGTTTGGGTGAAGAACAGCCGTGAGCCCAGCTACGCCACAACCGTCCACAAGCTCCACAAAGATGGCAGCAAAACCCGGGTGCAAATGCACAAGGCCATCAAGAACAACCCCTAGGCCAACCAAATGCCATCTGGTTGCTGCCCACATATAGAGTCACATGTTGCAGACCAGTACAACAGAGAGTCCTGCATCACCATCAGTATCAGTGTCAGAGAAGAAGACAACGTCATATATCTATTTGGATTCGCTATCACTCCATCCAGGCCAAATAATCTGCTGCAAGTGCCATCAAGGATTGGCCACTTCGATCACCAGTCCAAATGCAGGAGAAGGTCTCACACATGCTGCCCCACCCTCAGGAAATCATGGAGCACAACAAGGGAAAGGCGAAGCCCTCCCCCTTTCTATGTTTCCGTTAATCATGGGGAAATTAGCTATGCATAATGCCTGATGATTCACGGGCAAGTAGCTCATTATCCTAACAGATGCTGATCATTTATGGGCTCTAGTAGGAAGTACCATCTAATGTGTAGTGCAGCTGGAGGGGCAGCAATAGCAATATTGAGTGATTAAAATTTGAGTCGTACCTTGCTGCATGTTCCAACTGTTGTTGTTCTAAAGAATAGTCAGTCACTAGACCGTCCAACCACTCTTGCCGCTCTGTTTGTTAAGATTTCACTGCCAATTGGGGAGATTTGGCCGCTGATTTTCCTCACATGCTATTCGGAACGAGATAAATTGGACCAGGCCACCTAGGTCAGAACCTATTGCAGACTTCCCTGGACCCTATAGACCCAAGTCATATTAAATACAATTTTTTCAGGCATTGAACAACGATCACCTTGGCACTGATAAGCCGACCCTAAGGTTGGAAGCATCCGAGATTTGATCTCTTGCGGAATCGGCAACCAAGGTACATGCTTTTGATCCTGCAAGAAGTAGAAGAATCTGAGCTAAGGGGTCATTGCATACACAAGGAAAGTCACCCTGGTTCCTTCCTCGCATCACCAACCACCCACAGGAGAAATGAAGTATTGGCACTGTTTCAATGGAGATCAGGAGTAGACAAGGGCAGAGGTGGAGCCATGCTTGTTCACCTCAAGGAATAAGCATTATTCAGCTTTTAGATTTCAATGCATGCTCCAATAACACTGCTGCCATATGAATCCTTGGTGCAAGGGATGCATTGGGGCAATCAGAGAAAGATAAAACTTGCAAGTTTTTTGGGGACATTGAGCTAGGGTAATCAGGTCAAGGGGACAACAATGCTGCCAAAAATGATCTACTCATAGGCTACACGACCAGTTGTTGGGACCTCAGAAGATTTTGAGGGCTTAGCATCAAATCCTCCCTAGTGAAAAGAAAGCAAGCTGCGGACGGCTTGCGCAGTAGGGGCAAAAACGCCTTGGACAGTAAGAAAAACAATTCAACAAGACAGGTACAACCAAACATCATGTTATTGGGAGCCTTCATACCGGATAACCGAAGTCATTGGACAAGTATTTGAGAAGATTAGCAGCATCCCGTCGTGCAAGAAGAGCGAAGGGCTCGCGAAGAAGCCAAGAGAATCAACAACCAGATGGTGACCAGGTGATTACAGCTGCGACTGACAAGCTGCCAAGGGACTTATCACCTTGGAGTCCATTTTTAATGCCCAATGATCAGTTAGAAAGGAGAAAGCAAACTTGTCAGGGGAGAGAGCTATGCGGCCAGCGGGTGAAGTAGAACAAGGCCCAGGGCAATGGAAGGACAGTGAACAGGAAAGATGGTTCATACACTATGTCAAGATTCCTGCTTGTTTGCTTGGAGTTATGAACATTTAAAAGGGTCAATCAATCCCACCGTACTCAGGCATACCATTGATGGACCCCAACTAAGCCGATCAGGCAGAAGCAGATACCACCAAGCCACACAATGGAGCTTCTCATGAGGAAAGAATTGGACAAGCTGATTGAGTCCAGCAATGATCTTCCAATCAAGCCATTCTAGGTGGTGCCATCCTTAGGTCCATCAGAAAGAAGAGGGGAGAGAGCAGCGTTGTGACTTCAGAGGTTTTGAGCCTCTCGCAATGACCATGATCCACTCCCTTCCAATGGAGCACATATTACAGGTCGTAGCTGGTTCAGCAGGTTGTCACGACGTGATGGTTACTCAGGATTTCAATCATATTATGTAAGGGGGAAGTACCAGGTCAAGACAGCCGTCACAACCAATGGGGCACATATGCTACAGAAATGCATTGGACTGTCGAACGCCGAGCAACATTTCATTCAGCGAGCTAATGGATAGATTTGCATTCAAAGGCTGATCCACACATCTTGCTGTATAGCTTAGATGATATTACTGGCTTTTCACAGAAGTGCGGCAGACCATCTCTTTCACCTCAGGCGACGTGTTTCGAGGTGTAGAAAGTTTGGTGTGCTTTGAATCCTAAAAGTGCATCTTTCTGGCACTGAAGGGAATCTCTGGCCATATTGTCTCCAAGGAGGAGTAGCAGTGAATCCAGAGAGGGTCGAAGCCATCAGGCTCTAACCATTGGCACGCACAGAAAGGCCCTCAAGTTTCCGGGGAAGGATAAACTTGTTCGGAGGTTTGTCCCAAATTACATACAGCCCTTGTTAAGCCCCATCACTAACCTGTTAAAAACATGGCTTTCAAATGATGGCAGCAGGCAGGATATTGTTAAAACAATTAAAGAAGCCATCTCCCAGGCAACCCACTCTCATCAACCCAGACGTCCAAGGATTCATCCTCTATGCTTTGGAGGTGATGACACTTTTCCTTTCTGCCATTCTGTACAGAAGAACAAGCTAATGATCGAGCATCCGATTGCCTTCTTCACCAGAGCCTAGGTGCTGCGAAATGAGGTCCTCTTTTATGAAAGCACTTCCTTGTAGTAATCAGAAGCTTGAAGAAATTCAAGCTTTAGTCTCAAACAACAAGAGAAAGTTGCCTAGTCTCGCAGGTGGGGGGTTAAGGATTTCCCTCCTCAACAGGGATGTGATGAAAAGGGCGGTTGATCAACCCGTGTACAGGGGTTGACCATTGAGATCAAGATCACCAGCTGGTAAGCGTAAAGGTTTTTGTGTGAGCAGCTCGCTTCCAAACAACCCGACAACCCA